>JACEFZ010027211.1:2057500-2232371 GCA_014155875.1 Cepaea nemoralis | reverse complement strand
CCTGGGTTTTTCCTTTCCCTCTCCTGGGAGGTCAGATCAGGGTTCACTTGCACATCCCTATAAGTTTCCTGGTGTACTAAGGGATATTCCCTGCCCTCGCTGGTTCCCACTTCTGTCTCCACTGCAACTGTCATTGCCATGAGGTGAGCTGCCTTGTCTCCGGGTCTCTCTTCGTATTTCCGCAAGAGATTGATATGGAAAATCTTCGACTTTCCCCGGATCCGGATTTGATAGTTGGTTCTGGATATTACCCTTTCCACGGGAAATGGTCCTTGCCAACCTATCTCCAGTTTGTTGTTTCCCGTTGGGAGTAACAACAAGACTTTATCTCCTACCTCTAGAGATCTGTCTTTAGACCTACGGTTGTAGTAAGCCGCATGTCTTTTCCTGGCCTTTTTCAAGTTTTGATTTGCCAGAGTCCATCCCTTGTGGAGTTTTTCTTTCAGTTCCTCCACGTATTGATAGGATGAGATCACTTCTTCTGACGTCCCCTCTTCAGTCCAACTCCTCAACATGGCTTCCAACGGTCCTTTGATTGGACGACCAAACAGCAACGTAGCGGGTGGTAGTCCTGTTGAGCCATGAGGAACTTCCCGATAGGCAAAGAGTGCTGCTGGGATATATTCATCCCACCTATCAGGTTTTTCCTGCGCTAGTTTCCTGAGCATTGTCATCAACGTGCCGTTGAAACGCTCTACTTGTCCATTGGCTTGAGGGTGGTAAGGGCTGGTATGTATGTGGTTAGAGTGAAACACCCTAAATACCTCTTCCATGAGTTTTCCAAAAAACTGAGATCCATTGTCCGTCAGAATTTGATCCGGAAAGCCTAATCTGGTAAAGGCCTCCATCAGTGCGTCCGCCACTCTTTTCGAGTCAATCGTGGTCAACGGTATAGCCTCACCCCACATTGTACAGCAATCCACCATTGTGAGTATATACATGTTCCTCTTCCTAGTCCTGGGAAGTGGACCCACGATATCGATGGCTACCCTCTCGAAAGGAGAGTTCATGATGGGCATCTCACCCAACATCACCGGTGCTGTCCAGTGTTTCGGTGCCACCCTCTGACACTCAGGGCATGACTTCACATACCGACGCACATCATCTGTCATTCCCGGCCAATAGTAGTGGCAGGAAATCCGCTGCATGGTGGCGGCAATACCCATGTGTCCACTAAAGGAGATGGTATGCCCCATATGAAGAATCTGGGACCGGTGAGCTTTCGGGACGACCAACTGACCGTATAGGTTGTCTCCCCTTCCTGCTCTCCTGTAGAGTATCCTATTCTTCATGTAGTACTGCCCCCGTCCTGGTGGATCAGCACTTTTCTGCAGCTTTTTGTAGCAAGGACGTAAAGTATCATCCTCACTCTGGGCAGTTCGTAGCTCCCCCGGCATTGGGTTAGTCACAATTGCTTCTGCCTCTTCCGTTTTCGTCTGAGAGCGAGTCTGCATTGCTCCCATATGAATTGGCTCCCTGGGCATTCCCAGAAAGACATACCGGCAACCTAGGATGACTGGAAAAATGGGATCGGTCAATACAGCGGCCTTGATGGTGCCGGTGACGTACCTTGACCGAATCTCCACATTAGCAATGGGCAACTTCATGGTTACAGCACTCTTCTGTGCAGGCTGTATATCCAAGGTTTCACCTGTGAATTGTTCTGGATGTACTAGATCCGCAGAAATCACGGCCTCCCCGTCCAGTCCTGTGTCGTATAAACACTCCACTTGACGACCGTTAACCTCTACCAATTCCACTACAGGTGGTTTTTCCTGGTCTGGAGTCTCTTCCTCGGCCTCGACCTGTTCGGTGGGCTCCACCTTAGGTTTCCCTGAGCACACGACGAATTGAGTGTCTCCTGACTTTCCCCTGCAGTCAATAGCATTGTGCGTGTTTGACTGACATTGGTTGCACCATTTCCCTGTCCTAGATTTTCTATTGTCGGACTTGAATGAGCTCTCCTGGTGGCGAGCTTCCTTGTTGACCTTGGCATATTCCGTGACAACCTCCTTGGAAGTCACTTGACATGCTGCAAAGTGAGGGTTCTTAGCCTTCGATTTGCAGTCCCTCGTATTGTGAGAGGGTGACTTACAAATTGAACACCACTTCTCCGACCACGGTCGTTTAGGTGTAGAGCTTGAAGTGCTCTTGCTTCCCTCCTTCTTCTTCTCTGAACTATCCTCTGATTTTTGCCCATAAGGTTCCCACTTTTTTGTTCCTGAGATTTTGGCTTTCTTCTTGTCATGTTTCTCTTGACTTTTGGTGTTGGTGGAAAGGTTTTCCCCTGCCTCCCCATGTACCTCGACGAACCGTTCTGCTAATTTATTCACGAGGTCAATACGTTCCGCTCCTTGTTCTCCCAGGAACGTCCTGAGAGGTTTAGACATTTGCTTCTTCAGCTGGTCGACCACCATGAGCTCTTCCAGACTCTCATAGTCATGTGCGAACCCAGCCAAATCCATCCACTTATGGAGATAAGATTTAAGACGCAAACTGTAGGCGGCAAACAACTCTCCCGGTTCTCGTTTCGCTGCTCGAAATTTTTTCCGGTAGGTATGTGACGTAACCTCGAATCGTTTCAGCAGAGCCGTCTTTAACTCATCATAATTGTTCTCATGTCCTGGTGGCAGGCGAGTATAAACCTCGTATCCCGTCCCGCGTAATCCCTGGGATAGCTTAAGATTCCATTTGTTACGCTCCAGACCCATAGCAACTGACATAGCCTCGAAGCGTTGAAGGTATTGGTCAATCTTCTCTTTGTCCTCCTCGTAGACCGCTAAAGGAAACTTCATAGCATGGTACCCATGTCCACCTACTGGTGTTGATCCTGGGATGGAGGAACCTCCAACTGCTCCCTCAGTTTCTCCATTAGATTGACTCTTCAACTCGAGTTCCCTCATCCGGTACTCGTGCTCCCTTTTCTGTGCTTCCTGTTCAGCTTCTAATTTCCTAGCTGCTTGCTCAGCTTCAAATTTCCTAGCTGCTTGCTCAGCTTCCCTTCTCAATTCCAACTCGGCCTTTCGCTCTTCCCGTTCCGCTTGACGATACTCTCTCTCCACTTCCTGTATGTAATCCGTTAGAGAAGACCCAGCCAATCCCATTTCTTCCCCCCTTGCCTTTAATTCTAACGTGCTAAGTTTAGGGGTGGCCATTATACAGAGAGGTAAGCTAGCAGGTCTAGTACAATATAACTGCAAATTACTATACCTATATATGAACAAGTACTATAAATCTAGATATTACCACACACAGTACATTCACTCAGTGACAAGAGTAGAATCAGGACCACAGACCTATGCAGACGTGTGAAGTGTGAACAGGTAAGATATTAGTCCTAACCCCTATCCACATTCACTCTAGCTGGATTCTCCAAACTGATATCTCCCTCCTATAACTAAGGATCCCGTGTCAAAAGACCCCGTTGTCAGAAGATCCCACTGTCAAAGGTTCCTGCTTGCAGGAGATCTCGCTGTCCAAGGATTCCGTTTACGGGAGATCCCGCTGTCCAAAGATCCCGTTTACGAGAGATCCCACTGTCCAAATATCACGTTTACGAGCCCCCAATAATGTCGTGTCCTCCTTTAAAGTGTCGTCCCTGGAGTGAGGAGATCCGACACCCACATTATAATATTATTTTTTTTCCCTCAATATTCTGGAGAATCCACCAGCTTCCGTCCAACACACTCCATCAGCCTATGGACACCTTTTCCTATCACTCTCACACTGTCGTACTATGCCCCCTTCTCATACTTCCCCAACGCAACATACTCAACAACTCTTGCTTCTAGAAATTAATAAAGATTAATTTATTAAAATAAAAGTGTAACGTATATGAGACGTGTATGTGAAGAAAATGTGTGACGTGTTCTATAAAGTGTGTAGACTCTGACTCTCAGACAGCAACCCAGTCAGCTGATCCCAGCAAAGATAGACCACAGCACGGTACGTCAGAACATGTACTTCTCACCCGTTGCCGAAACCATCTTGCCGGATACTGCTTTGCCTCTGTAGACCTCTGGTAATCCAATTTCATGAACATCCGAAATAGACACCGGTGGTATTAACAGTTAATCATGGACCGGTTGCACTCTACACAATGTCCGTTCCTAACGTTCCTTAACAAACTGCACAAGTCTTTTGTAGTGTGTACGCAGTCATTAATGTTAATTGTTAATGTGATTGATCCTCACTCGTGTCTATCTAGCCTCACGTATAATGTCTTGTGTTCTGTTACACGAGATTATATAACACTAGGTAACTATTAGACTGTTCTCATTTAGTTACTACTGTCTGATGCTGTGTGGTGCATCAGTACGCATCACTCTCTTTGGTGAATCAACTTCCTTCTAGCTTTAGTTACGTTCTGTATGCAACTTTATTGATTGTTGAACTGGTGTTCTTCAGAATGGGTTTTTAATTCTTTCCCAAAAACTTGTAGAGTTTCCTTGGATCTGGTAGGGAACCTAGGATAGAAACAACACATCTGGTGATAGTACTAGTCACTGATCCTTTCGGCTGAGTGTAAGCCTATCACCTTGCTTAATGATCTTTAGCTAACTAGACTTAGTCATAGAGCAGATTAGCTACCCACCTAGAGCCGAATCAGGCTATGACAAAGAAAAAATCAGCAAACAGAATGCGGAACCCCGCCCACCAGGGACACCTACGAGAAGATCCCAATTACCCCTCATTACTCAATTCTCAACTAGTAAAGCTTATCAACACTTCACTAATCTATTCTAGCTAACAGAGCCAAGTATCACTTCACTACTCTAGCTAGTTTCCACTAACAGTGCTAATCATCACACTATAGTTTAACAAGGCCACAGTCTATAGTAATTATAACGAATATATTATAATAAGTTATACCTTAAATGGCACTACTGCAGTCCTATAAATCATATCTACATCTGCCATTATAGGCACGTGCAAAATTAAGTCACTAATTAACACACGGTAGATATTATTTCCACTAAGCATTGCAGTGCCTTGGCACTCTGTCTAGAGCATTATTCAAGTCCCCCCTAGTTGATCTCAACTCGAGTTTATATGGCAAACTACCAAAGTTGTCCACGTGACGTTATCCTTTACTCCCCCACACAGGTGGCACAGTGGCAAATCATCCCCTGTCAAGAACTATTTTCCTGGCTTAAATCCTGTCAAAGTTGTCAGTAATTGCCTAGATTCTCAAAACAAGCCAGCTAGTTTCTGTAAACTCCCAACAAAGAGTTTCGATACCAAGCTGCCAATCATCTTGATGTTCCGGAAACCAAGAATTGACAGATGCACTGTTTTCCGTACTAGGTACTTCCGTTTTACATCTGCCCCTGTGATCTCACGGCTTCCATCTGCATTCAAATGTTGACAAACTTGTCACTCTTCTGTTCCGTGGTGACAATCCCAGCAGCCATTTCCGTCTGATGTCCGGCCGTATAGATGACAAACGGAACCATTCCATATCCTAAGCTGACAATATATGTGATTCTACTTGTTAATGAACTGCCAACTCTGTGTATCCATTCCTACTCACTCACCACCAAATGGGTATATGGGCTGACACGATGTAACCTGTACAGCTGTGTTTACTCTGTTAGTACGACTGTTGTGGCCCAGAAAATATACGCCACGCAAACGTCGGTATTATTATCTGGGTTAACTCAGGGCGCTCGTGACAATACCATCCCACTGTGGAGTACCCGCAAACGACAGAACTGATCGATTCGCTAACGAAGGAGCAAAAGAAGAACAGCCTGATGTGCCCGTTACCACCAAAAGAAAAGAATGATCAAATCAGTCAGAAAGCCACAAAAACCTGCTCAAGACGACTACCACGTTATGGAAGACCAGAACAAGTCATTATTCTGCTCCTCAGAACAGGACACAATAGATTACGCAACCACATGTATACAAGATTCAAGATTGGTGAATCAGCCATGTGCACGTGTGGATTATCGTCGCAAACAGCAGAGCACATATTCAAAGACTGCCCAAATTACAACATGTCTAGGCTAACCTTCTGGCCAAGAGAGACGACAGTGGAAGATAAACTCTGTGGACTGCTGAGTGAACTAAAAAGGACAGTTAAATTCACACAAGAGGCAACATTGCAGATATAGTAGTTAAGCCGAACGAAAGAAGAAGAAGAAGAAGCATTACATTACGAAGGCCAAGGACTGTTTACAAAAATTGATAATTAGAAAGAAATCTTATCAAAAATGTTGAAATAATAATAAAGGTATATGAAATTCTTTAAAATTCAAAATAACTTAAAAACGAAGTAATAATTATTATTCCTAAATGCCCTCGCGGGCCGCATAAAATCATGTCGCGGGCCGCATGCGGCCCTCGGGCCGTAGTTTGCCCACCCCTGATTTATACAATCTCTCACATTTATGCACCCACTGAATAACACACAAATACATACTTCCTCGTAGACTCTCACGGTTATGGACTCACCAAATAACACACAAATACACACTCCCTTGCATGCACATACACTGAGTCACAATCACAAACTCACTAACAAACATTTACTTATACACACATACTCTCTTTCTCTGTCCATTAAAAACAGGAGAAAACAAGTGCCGAGGACGGAAGCTGCTGTTTTTTTTTTTTTTTTAATTTTTTTATTTTAGTTTAGTGTAAGCGACGGATCAACATCACGGCACACGGGTGTAACGCATAAGTGTTCCGATCCTACTCCTAATTCAAGCCCGAGTTCGGAGAATCTTAGCTCATTGCATGAACTCCGTAGCATCGGCGAGGATCCTGAAATACTTTGGGTAGATTTTTAACTCGAAAATTTGCCCGGGCAGTGCCTTTAGGCTACTCTTTTTCGATTTCAACTGCCAAGGGGTATTTTACGTGTGCAACAATACACACGGGCGTCCGATCTCTCTCACTACCCAGATACTAGGGGGAATTTTGTTACTATAATTCCACGTGAAAACATCCCGACACTCACTAGAGCTTGAACCTGGTACCTCCAGCACTTGAGGCGGACACCATACCTCGAGACCGCTCAGCCCCCCCCCCCTTCCCCCATGACTGCTATGGATCTGTAATGTGCTAGGACCATGACATTTTATAGACCTGCATGCATGGAGAAATTGGGGGGGGGGGGGGTGTCGTAAGTAAGCCTTTATTACTTTAGTGTCGTAACTGGAGTGAGGGGAATCAACACCCACATTTTTTATTAACCCAACATTATTGTCCTAGAGAAACCACCAGACTCCGTCAACAAAACTCCGTCAGTCTGCAGACACCTCTTTCTCACTCTCACTCACTCCTAGATCATGCCCCCTCTCACTCTTCCCCAACACAACATACTCAACAACTCTAGCTTCAACAAATAAATACAAAATAATTTCTTAAAGCAAAGAGTATGTGTGTGAGAAGTGTGTGTGTGTACGATGTAGAATGTGTGTCGAATATTCTAGTGTGTATGTAGATTCAGAGCAGCAGATCAGGAGCCCAAGTCAGATGGTCATCATAGCAAGGGTACACCACAGCATGATAGCTTAGTATGTGAACACCTCACCGATTGATGCGTAAATTCTTCCAGAGGTTGACTTTCTCCGGTATCCATTGGGTCTACTAGATGCATGATCCACCAAAAAATAGTTATTGTATAACCTTAATCATGGATCTGTCACTCACTGTAAAGACTAAGGTCCCTATAACTCAAATAAGTACGGATCGCTGTACCGTGAAAACTAGGTTTCAATGTCACAGGTCTCACATTTGTTCTAATCCATGTTCATAGATTGTCACACACAAACGGTTCTAAAGTACTTCTTCACTGTACTAAATTATTCCACGAGAACTTCATGTTCAAATGTCTTTCTCTACAGACTAATGTTCAGTGGTATGTGGTGAAGAAACGAGTATCACCCACCCTGGGTGAATCCCTATTGTAAATGAATCGTTTATAATGTTTTGTCCACCTGAGTCAGTTTCGTATGGACCCTCTGGATCCTAGGCCTAGCATAAACAGTGCTGATTGTACTTTCTTCTGGGTATTTATTCATCTTATAAAATAAAGTGAATGTTCATTGGATGTTCTTCTTAATGAGAGTTGACCTCCATCAAACCCAGTGTAGAGCTTCCTCATAGACGTAGGGGAACCTGTTAGAGAAAGAGACCACATCTTGTGAAGGCCGCCTGATACTTATCCCTACTAGCTGAATGTAGGCCTACTGACTTGCTCAGAGATTTATCAGTGAACTAAACTCTGTCATGGATCAGAGTGGCTTATCACTTCAATCTGAATCAGGTTATG
The DNA here is from genome assembly GCA_014155875.1 of Cepaea nemoralis. Taxonomy (NCBI): domain Eukaryota; kingdom Metazoa; phylum Mollusca; class Gastropoda; order Stylommatophora; family Helicidae; genus Cepaea; species Cepaea nemoralis. The sequence goes on along the minus strand of JACEFZ010027211.1, from coordinate 2,224,084 downwards.
ACAAGGAAAGACCAATAAACAGAGTGCAGAACCCCAGTGGGCACCCCACTGAAAGATCCCACTATTGGACACTTCCCCTATCTCCCAACCCATTCTTAAATCTCTCCAAATATCACCCAACTACACGATTCTCACTAGCAGAGCTAATTCTCCCTTCCCTACTCTATTCTCAACTAACAGAGCTAATCATCACTTCTCTACTCTAGCTTGTTTTACCAAGGCTACTGCTTATATTAATTAGGCTTAAATATACTATCTATAATACCTTATGCAATACGCATCACTCCTGGATGGCATCTACAACTTGCCATAAAGACATATGTTATTTAATATTAATTAAATCGAACACATTAGATGCTCTCCGAATTTACTCACAGCGGTACACACACACACACACGTCAGCTCTAGTCAACTTTTTCTTCAACACTAACTGTAAACAAGTTATGTTTTTGCCCAAGAGCTGGGAGTGTTCTAGTGAAGTTCTTTTGATGTCACGCAGGTGTCCTCAAGGGCACTAACTATTTCCAGAAATCTTATCTCCCTTTTGTTTAATCAATATCCAAAACAAAACACATCAGATGGTCCCAGGGGCAGATTATCCATTTCAGACTAAGTTCTTATCCCCCTTGCTCCACCAATACAAAAAAATTGTCTCTCTTGTTTCAACAACCAAAACAAGCCCGCGTGTCACAACCACATGCCTACAATTTCCTGACTTGTGGAAACTTCAAAGAAAATTCCACTGCCTGATCTTACCGACTCGCCGTAGTAAACAACTGCAGCTGCAAATCAGACTGTCCTTGTTATCTGTATTATCTGATTGTGACTCCACGGTGATTTCACGACAGGGGGGAGAGAAGAAGAAAAAGATTGGAATGTAAATGAACAAATTAGGGAGAACTTAGAAGCAACATAAATGTAGTTCTTGAGACGAATGTTGCGAATTCTTTGGACCGCCAGAGTAACAAACAACGATTGCCTGAAAGAGGCTAATAAAACTAAAACACTACATACAACAATAAGAAAGAGACACACAGCTTTCTTTCGTCATGTGATGAGAAGAGAGACATTGGAGAACATCGTGACAACTGGAAAGATGTAGGGGAAGAGAGGCAGAGGCAGACCAAGAGAAATGATGCTGGATGGATTGAGATGGTGGCATGGAGAAATATCATCAGCAGAGTTGATCCAGAACACCAAAGACCAAGATCTGTGGAGAGTCATGAACGCCTACGTCAGCTGGCAGAGCTCTTGGTGATGATGATGATGACCTACCGATGATTTCCAAAAATGCATATCCTGTTTTGAAAGAACGTCCTTTATACAACCCTTGAGAACTATGATAATTAGCAGGGGAAAAGAGAGGCCACCAATGAACATTACCGTCAAAGGGGAGATACTAGAACAAGCAACAAATTTCTATACTTTGAAAATGTAATAACAGATGATGGCAGAAGTGAAAACAGGAATGAAAAAGAGAATATAAATGGCCAAAAATGTTTTCAACATCATTAAATTAGTATTAACATCTAGAGAGATTAACAGAGCATTCCAAGGGAGAATTGTCAAATGTTATGTTTATTCAACACTCCTATATGGCCTGGATAAATGAACAGGCGATGAGAACATCCAATAGGGGTCCTAGAAATTTGGATATACAGAAGAATATTTCATGGACACAAAAACAATCACATACAGAGGTTTTAGAAAAACTGCGAATTAAAATAGATGTATGAAAGAAATTTAAAAAAAAAGAGATAAGTTAAATATTTTTGCCACGTTAAAACGTTAAAAGACACACACACACACACACACACACACACACACACACACACACACACACACACACACACACACACACACATACACACACACACCACATGTATATATATATATATATATATATATATATATATATATATATATATATATATATATATATATATATATATATCTGGGGCATATAGAAAGAATGGAAGATAATAGGGAAACAAAACTCGCTTACACTCAGGAAATAAATGACCGTAGGCCCCGAGGTAGACCAAGAAGACGGTGGAGAGATAATACATGCACAGACCTACAAGCACTTGGAATCAACGACTGGCAAGAGAAGGTCCACCAGAGAGACGAATGGAGACGGATTGTATTTGCAGCAAAGAACCTCAATGGCTCGGAAAGCTGAAGAAGAAGATATATATATATATAAACCATACTGGAATGTAAGGTTGAATACAAGCGGGCCAGAGGTAGGCAACGATCCAAGTGTGGACAATAACATCAAGAGATGGACGGATAGTAGTCTGCCAGAATGTACGTACAATCAAGAGACAGTGTTGGAGATCCATTGCAGGCAACTTTCATTGTGGAGACGGCACCTTACTGATTGAAAAAGCCCTTCTATATTTGTAAGAGGTAAGACAAACAAAAAGGATAGTGATAGAATGAGTGCAGGGGTTGCTGACTGGTAATTCACCTCGCCAACCAGCTGCCGACTTGTGCTTCAGCCGGTGACCGACTGCGGGACAGCGCGGCGCGGTGAATGAACTGACGAGACTTGGCGAAGGAAAGAAACCCCACCACAGGGCCCCTAGTCCTGGACGAAACCTGCGATGACAGACATCCTGCTGCACTTTAAGTGGATGTAAACAGTGTATCGGACATCCACGTTCATTTCACGTGTTCAGTCCAGGTTGTTACTTCCTAAAGGATTGTCATTCAACATTGTAATACACGAGTTCTTTGGCAAACTGAAATTAACGTTATTCAAATATTGTTTGTAGATTATAGTATCAACTGTTATGTTTGTTAGCTGGCGTAATTTTCAAACAAAAAGACGGAATTACTAGCCGACATCGCTTGAAACAGGCCAAGAATCGCTTTCTGATATAAGGGAAATTAAACAGTGCAAAACTGACTGATTAATGTCAACAGATGGAAACAAGTTGGTTACTGAATGAGAACATGTTTTGTTAATCTTGTGTGTTATTAACAATAGAAAAGGGAGTACTAATAACATTAAGAAGCCAAGAATAAAAGCCGCAATGGCCAACGAACCATACCTGCAAATGTCGGAATGGCAAAATAATAACGACAGTTTGGGAGAAATATGCAGTAATAACAACAGCTGCCAGAGATTGTTAGAAGGCAACAATAATGATAAATATACAGCCGCTATTGAACTGTCTAACAAATGTCGAGAATTTTACCAGTCTCGTCTGCAAACAGCCAAAAGTATGAAGTCCAGATGGTGCAACAAGCCTCACTATCCTGTTACGTGTAGTAACTCTTCATTATCCTCCTCATCGTCGTCGTCCTTGTCATCAGACGTTGATAACACAACAAGTGGCAAACGACAACAAAGACATAGGATTGACGAGGCTATGGACAAACTTAGACTAGAAATGGTAAGAGATTTACCAGCCCATTTTGTTAAATATATCTTTTCTATTCTATCTATGGTTTCTTCTTCTTCTTCTTCTTCTTCTTCTTCTTCTTCTTCTTCTTCTTCTTCTCGTCCTCCTCCTCCTCCTTCTTCTTCTTCTTCTTCTTCTTCTTCTTCTTCTTCTTCTTCTTCTTTGTCTTCTTCTTCTGTTATTGCTTCTATCTATTAACCCCTTACGTGGGTCGTTGACAATCACAAAGGACACACTTGCATTCACGGTCTTCCCCTGCTCTCTATGTTCATTTACACACGCGAAGCTCCCTTAGCTGGTCCACTTTCAGACTGTAAGTATAGGATACCCTGTGTCTGTTTCGTTTTGATTTCGAAGAATCGTCTTCGACAAACAGTCACGATGAGTCACATTGCCAGGCCAAGCTCGTTTTGACGAGTCACTACCGACATAAGTGGTTCTGTTAAGTGTTTGACTCGTACACTGTGTCATACAATTGTGTTAAAGCCAGTAATTCCATCCTTGTTATGATGTGTGTAAAGTGTTATTGATAAAACTACACTGACTGTAAATACAAACATGGAAGCGAGAAGATAAAACACTTCGAACAAGTCAGATATACTAGGAACATGGTTTATTAAGCAGAATCATCAGCCCTCTTCCTTCCCACTTTATTACCAGAGAATGAGATGAGTTGGGTAGAGACCCGACATTACAGTACTCAGTACATTTCCATATGTGGTCCGTCTTTATCTTCAACAGCCAGCGTGGGGTCCCAAAACTAATAGTACCAGTTGCAGTCTGATGATGTGTCCTGATCTGTCCTCGAGTGTTTCTGTTTCTGATCTGTCCTCGAGTACAGTGTTTCTGTTTCTGCCAGCATGTGTCAATATGTGTCCTCCTGATCTGTCCTCGAGTACAGTGTTTCTGTTTCTGATCTGTCCTCGAGTACAGTGTTTCTGTTTCTGCCAGGATGTGTCATTATGTGTCCTCCTGATCTGTCCTCGAGTACATCATTTCTGTTTCTGCCAGGATGTGTCATTGTGTGTCCTTCTGATCTGTCCTCGAGTATAGTGTTTCTGTTTCTGATCTGTCCTCGAGTACAGTGTTTCTGTTTCTGATCTGTCCTCGAGTACAGTGTTTCTGTTTCTGTCAGGATGTGTCATTATGTGTCCTCCTGATCTGTCCTCGAGTACAGTGTTTCTGTTTCTGTCAGGATGTGTCATTATGTGTCCTCCTGATCTGTCCTCGAGTACAGTGTTTCTGTTTCTGCCAGGATGTGTCATTATGTGTCCTCCTGATCTGTCCTCGAGTACATCATTTCTGTTTCTGACAGGATGTGTCATTGTGTGTCCTTCTGATCTGTCCTCGAGTACAGTGTTTCTGTTTCTGATCTGTCCTCGAGTACAGTGTTTCTGTTTCTGATCTGTCCTCGAGTACCGTGTTTCTGTTTCTGCCAGCATGTGTCTTTATGTGTCCTTCAGATCTGTCCTCGAGTACAGTGTTTCTGATTCTCCTAGGATGTGTCATTATGTGTCCTCCTGATCTGTCCTCGAGTACAGTGTTTCTGATTCTCCTAGGATGTGTCATTATGTGTCCTCCTGATCTGTCCTCGAGTACAGTGTTTCTGTTTCTGCCAGGATGTGTCATTATGTGTCCTTCTGATCTGTCATCGAGTACAGTGTTTCTGTTTCTGATCTGTCCTTAAGTACAGTGTTTATGTTTCTGCTAGAATGTGTCATTGTGTGTCCTCCTGATCTGTCCTCGAGTACAGTGTTTCTGTTTCTCTAGGATGTGTCATTGTGTGTCCTCCTGATCTGTCCTCGAGTACAGTGTTTCTCTTTTTGATCTGTCCTTGAGTAAGTGTTTCTGTTTCTGATCTGTCCTCGAGTACAGTGTTTCTGTTTCTGCCAGGATGTGTCATTATGTGTCCTTCTGATCTGTCCTCGAGTACAGTGTTTCTGTTTCTGATCTGTCCTCGAGTACAATGTTTCTGTTTCTGCCAGGATGTGTCATTTCCTCGAGTACAGTGTTTCTGTTTCTGCCAGGATGTGTCATTTCCACTTATCTCAGATACTTTGTAGATATATCTAAATACGTCTTAACAAGTCTCATAATAACCGTAACAACACGCAAACTCCAGTAGTATGACCATGTATCGGGATACACACAGTAGTCTGCTATATTAAATTTAACACTCCTAGGAAAAATAACAACGCGCTTCCATCTAATAGTCAAAATGTTACAGGATATTGGGACACGTATATCCTGGAGTTTTTTTGTTTTCCATTGGTTTTTATTAAGCTACCACGGAGGCGCGCGATGCACCCATTTGTGTGCGCTATCCAATGAAATTGTGTATGTTGGGCAGATATTGAGGATTGTGAATGTAAAAAGGTAAAACATTAATAGATAACCTCAGGTCCGGTATGACATCACACTGATGTTGGACAACAGGATGTCTTCATCCGACATACATGCCTTCGCGCTGGATTTCACAGCCAGCGAACACAAGCAAGCAATAGATAATATTTATAACTCATATAAAACATTAATAGATCGGGTTTAGAACTCAAATAAAATAATAGACAAGGGGTATACACACAGGAATCACCGGACAGCAGAAATATTGAAAGTACCTTCTTTTATATGACATTATTGCACGCCTTTTTGCCTTATCAGTCACATTCGCTACCGCCATAAGTAAAAGTTATTATGCCTTTTTAAGGCACAAACTATCGTCTGTCAAGACGGCAAGGTGCCAATGAAATATTGCACGCCGGACCGTGGTCATGTGTTGGAATCTTCGAAGCGCGAATTGCTGTCGCCTGGCCTGGGCCTCCTTTTCGACTCAGCCCAACATGGCTACCAGGACATTGTTGGGAATGTAAAGGCGGCTCGAGTCATATTGATCACATGACCCATGGAGTGCCCATTTATCTAACTATATGGGTCTAACGGCGTATACACAATCGGCATGTTACTGGCCTCGTGACCGATCTAGTGCCGATAGGTTAACACATATGTGGCTAGTAGTGGATCTAGTAACATAAGCCCAATGGCCCTAAAGGCGTGTATATGGGTGTTGTGTTGTGTTTAACCATACACAATATGCCTTGTGGTATATATATATATATATATATATATATATATATATATATATATATATATATATATATATATATATATATATATCACTGTATCATATCATCACATCTGGGTATATAAGCTCTTTTGTCACTAACAGTAGGTACTTTAACCCTGTCTTAATTAGATAATAAGTACTTTAAGGTTTCAACTGTCTAAGACTGACAAAGTTGACGCAAGACATAGGTCACGTAGTCCGTATAAGACAACCTATGGCAGACTGCACCATGCCACAAGGCACGTTCAGATGTTATCTCGAAGTCCTTTTTATATTTCTTTTGTCACAATCACTGACCTACTTGTAAGCTAGTGATTGTATGTTTTATTTGTTTAGTGAGCCAGTTCTAGTTTTTTTTTTTTTTTTCGTTTTTTGTAATTTTCTTCTGGTGGAAGGCGTGATTCCTGGGAGACGAGGCAGGGGTCGATGACCACAAAGATGGACACATGATATGCGGATACCTTGGGCATGGCATACATGAGACCGGTGAACTGGCAAATGGTTGGGATTCCTTTCGTCGGGCTGTGTGAGAGCGACGGGCTGTGTGAGAGCGACGGGCTGTGTGAGGGCGACGGGCTGTGTGAGAGCGACGGGCTGTGTGAGAGCGACGGGCTGTGTGAGAGCAACGGGCTGTGTGGGAGCGACGGGCTGTGTGGGGGAGACGGGCTGTGTGGGAGCGACGTGCTGTGTGAGAGCGACGGGCTGTGTGAGAGAGATGTACTATAAAGGACCTGCTAAGTTATGATGATGATGATATATAAATAACCTATTCGCAATACTAGCCAATTTATGAACTGAGCCAAATTCTATCGGCTGTTGGGTAGCGATTATTAATGGTCAGTTTTGTGATTCCTAAGTATTAAAAGTGTAGTGTACTTAACAGTGTAACCTGCATGCCATTTAATACAAGACTTGTACACGTTGAGATTGTTAGAATCACTGTATTTGTCTTCAGCATTTTCTTCAATATCTCGGACCACCGCTGTCGTTGTAGCCTGTATGGCATACGATCCCGGTAGAAATATTTTAGAGGTGAGTGAGAGCGAGCTTAGTAAATCAAGATGATGACATGCCACGAGAGACTTTACTTATAATTGACGTCGGCGCGTGCTCTATCCATCCTTGGGGTAGTTGGGGTGGGGGAGGAGCGGGGGGGGGGGGTGGGGGGGGGGGGGAGGGAGGGAGGGTTGTCTGAATGCCCAATGGAATGCTGGAATCTTAGTACCGCAAAAATATCCCCTGGTCTAATAAAATGTCCCCTGGTCTCTGGGTAGTGAGATTGGACGCCCGTGTGTATTGTTGCGCACGTAAAAAATCCCTTGGCAGTTGGAAATCGAAAAAGAGTAGCCTAACGGCGCTGCCCGGGAAAAATTTCGAGTTAAAAATCTACCCAAAATATTTAAGGATCCTCGCCGGTGCTACGGAGTTCGTGCACTGAGCTGAGTTTCTCCAGACTCAGGTTTGAGTTAGGAGGAGAACGGAGCACTTATGGGTTGCACCCGTGTGCCGTGATGTTGATCCATCGACTAAACTAAACTAAACTAAACTAAGAGTACTGTGATGCTGAATGTAAACTAAGCTATGAAATGGCAGCATTTTCTCGCCGCTGATGTCACCAAGACTTTGAGGTAGCCATTCATGGTGCGAACTATCCACAGACTGAGTCCCCATTGTGGCCAACATTCTGAGGGTCATTATGACTCTGTGCAGGTGTGAAGCTGCCGCCTTGCACACGCCACTGGTTTCTAAACTTGGAGAGAGTGAGAGCTGTGCAATACAGTTCCAGCGAAGATCGTACTTGTGCACAGTGTCAGAGAGGATATTTTTACTCCTATCTCAATCCAATAGATGTGAGCCCCTTTCAGAGTTCATACGACCTCAACGTTAATGCATCTAACTGAATCTTAAACAGTCTTTGGGAGACTCACAACCAACCAACCAGCCAAAGTGCTCAAGCTTTATTCAGGAAGTTCAAAAAATTACCCGGTACCTGTGTGACCGTAGACATCTGTGACGTAGGGGTAGTGAACGTAGTTTCACAATCACGACAAAAATAGATTTGAAATCAGCCGCAGACGATTTGGGAGCAGATCGCTCTACGTTGATTTTCAAAACGTTATGATCGTTGGCCGCTTAAAAAAAGCAATGACATACTTCTGAAATACAATTTCGTAAAAAATCACGGTCAATAAATGTTGGGGTAGACTACGACAACTTGTAAAGGATATGTGACAAACTGCTTAACCCGTGTTATCAGGCTGGATTAGCTCCATAGCCTTTCTGCTCGACGAGAAATATGGATGGAACATGGACCATTGGGTTGAAAAGCAAATGAGGTAACCACTATCTCACAAGACTGGCCTCGTGCCTACTAACTACTAGCAGATACGCAGCTAAACACGTCACCTTGATGTAAGTAACCGTGGCAGGATTGAGATGTCGCGTGTCCGGGTACTTGCCGCGTGCTTGTATATTAGCATAAGGGTGCTACTTGCACTTTTTTGCCGCCACTTTCCAACTCTAGCCGTGTTATCTTCTCGATGGTCCCGGACAAAATATGTAGGGCAGCTGCACCCTATGGCGTTCCGGGTACAAAAGGAAAGGGTTAAAGAACGGATAAATATCAGGCTGCCCCGTCTTACAAATGGTAGTTGATTCTATATCAGTGGTTCTGAAACCTTTCTGGCTGTCACACCCTTGCCTCTTAATCACATGTATGTGTCTTTCGTCTACTTACACAACTATGCATTTCAACACCTTCTTCTTGGCATTGTCTAATCATTTCAGTTGATATACGCTGGCGGAGATGTTGAGGAGATCGGATCACCTATGGAGCTGTCCGGAGTGCAATGGTGTCGATCCTAACTTAATCATCATTCACTAATCATCAATCATTAATCACTGGCATTGCCTAATCTAAATTAGACATTTTGTTCTTTCGATAAAGGGTTTAGTTTCCACTTACCTTGGGAACCGCAAATTCTAGATAAAACAGGGACGTAGGATCGATGTCTTGCCTCAACGGTGTAAAAATAGTAACAAGTACAGAGCAGTATACACGTCACAATGTCTGATAGAGACGTCAGGATTTATAATCAAGATAACAAGAGGTACGTTTGTTTGAACACGTGCCGCATAAATATCGTTAGAAAGGAAGCAAAGACAGTTACTTGCGTCACAAAATCAACAACATAAGCAAGAGCCATTATATTCTTCACGTCTACAGGCCATCACAACTTCGCTGTGCTTACAGTTTGCATGCTTCAGTTGTTGCCATAGTTCTGTCATGTACTTAGACTAACATGTCTCTGTCTGTGTGTGTTTCTCTCTCTAGACATTAATCTGTCTATCTGTAAGTTTGTCGCTCTGTCTATCTGTTAATGCGTCTGTCTGTCTCTCTACATCATGCCTCTCTCTCTATTATATATATATATATATACACTAGCTGACCCGGCCCGGCTTCGCCCAGTCCCTGGCGGGGATCTGTCTGTCTGTCTGTCTGTCTGTCTGTCTGTCTGTCTGTCTGTCTGTCTGACCCGGCCCGGCTTCGCCCAGTCCCTGGTGGGGAGCATTTCATTTAATTCATATAAGTAGTCATATAAGCTCTCGTTCCCGTTCCCGACTATCTACTGTCTGTCTGTCTATTATTAGAAAGAGCACTTGAAAGATCTTTACATCTTCCCCCAACAATTAACTTGGGTAAATGGCGCGTCTTATTTAATTCATATTCGGCCCCTGCTCCCGTTACCGTTCCCAAAAACGACGACCCGGCTCGGTTTCGCCCAGTCCCTGGTGGGGAGCATATCATTTAATTCATATTAGGCGGAGGGAGGAGGAGGAGGGAGCAGGAGGGAGCAGGAGGGATTAGGAGGATGTAGGAATGAGGGGAGATGGAGGAGGAGAAGGGAGGAGGAGGTAAGAGGAGGAAGAGGGAGGAGGAGGGAGGAGGAGGAGGGAGGAGGAGGAGGGAGGAGGAGGAGGGAGGAGGAGGGAGGAGGAGGAAGGAGGAGGAGGAAGGAGGTAGGAGGAGGGAGGCGGTAGGAGGAGAGAGGAGGAGAAAAAGGGAGGAGGAGGGAGAAGGAGGAAGAGGGAGGAGGAGGGAGAAGGGGGAGGAGGAGGGAGGAAGAGGAGGAGGGAGGGGCGGAGGGAGAAGGAGGAAGGAGGAGGAGAGAGGAGGGAGAAGGAGGAGGAGGAAGAGGGAGAAGGAGGAGGGAGAGGGAGGAGGAGGGAGGATGAGGAGGAGGAGGTAAGAGGAGGAAGAGGGAGGAGGAGGAAGAGGGAGGAGGAGGAGGGAGAAGGAGGAGGGAGGAGGGAGTAGGAGGAAGAGCGAGGAGGAGGGAGGAGGTAGGAGGAGGGAGGCGGTAGGAGGAGGAAGTAGGAGGAGGAGGAGGGAGTAGGAGGGAGAAGGAGGAGGAGGGAGAAGGAGGAGGGAGGAGGAGAAGGGAGGGGAGGAGGGAGAAGGAGGAAGGAGGAGGAGGGAGGAGGAGGCGGAAGGAGGAGGAGGGAGGAGGAAGAGGGAGAAGGAGGAGGGAGAGGGAGGAGGAATGAGAATGAGGAGGGGGAGGAGGGAAAGGGAGGAGGAGGGATGAGGAAGAGTGAGGAGGAGGAGGGAGGAGGTAGAGGGAGGAGGATGGAGGAGGAAGAGGGAGGAGGAAGAGGGAGGAGGATGGAAGAAGAAGATGGAGAAGGAGTAGGAGGAAGAGAGAGGAGGAGGGAGGAGAAGGAGGGAGAGGGAGGAGGAGGAGGAGGGAGGAAGAGGGAGAAGGAGGAGGGAGAGGGAGGATGAGGAGGGGGAGGAGGGAGGAGGAGGAGGTAGAGGGAGGAGGAGGTGGGAGGAGAAGGAGAGAGGAGGAGGGAGTAGGAGGAGGTAGAGGGATTAGGAGGAGGGAGGAGAGAGGAGGAGGAGGTAGAGGGAGGAGGAGGAGAGAGGAGGAGAAGGGATGCGGAGGGAGTTCGCCATTCCCAATTCATACTCGTCTAGGTTCTGTGATTTCGGTCCTTCCATTGATTGTTCTTCCCTTCTACATGACTGGAGATAACTTCTTTACACATAAAAAGATGAGTTGTTATTGACATTACCGTGTGACGATTCTGTGTAGTCACGTCATTTTCTTCGCTTTTCCTAGAGTTGTGGTTCAGGGATTCTTTCATCATCATCATCATATATTTACGTACGTATTTAGGGAGGGGGGAGGAGGAGGAAGAAAAAAAACTATGACAGTTGGCAGCGCGGGAATGAGAGGAAGACGTGTAGAAAATTTTATCTCAATCGGATGGACCGTTCGCGAACGCATAAAGGACACACACACACACACACACACACACACACACACACACACACACACATACATACATCCTTTATATATATATATATATGTGTGTGTGTGTATGTATGTGTGATGTGTGTGTGTGTGTGTGTGTGTGTGTGTGTGTGTGTGTGTGTGTGTGTGTGTGTGTGTGTGTGTGTGTGTGATGTTTCAGACTTTCTAACATCTCTCTTGCAGTCTCTCTCTGTCCTTCTCAATCTCTCTCTTCTTCTTCTCTCTCTCTCTCTCTCTCTCTCTCTCTCTCTCTCACTCTCTCTCTCTCTCTCTCTCTCTCTCTCTCTCTCTCTCTCTCTCTCTCAAGAAGTCAGATTGTCCAACACACCTTTCTCTTTAACAATGACTGCGATCCTCCGATCATATGATCACTGCCAAGAAGGAAGGTAATTGTAGACTTCCAACATTACCAATAATGTTACTACATTGTCATTCGACGACAACTACATCTTTGCTTCATTAACTAACAAAGGTTTTCAATAGAGTATGCCACGTTGACATGATAAAGATGCTTTCAGATTGAAAAATTGCTCGGAAAGATCTCAGACTTGCAAGGAGCTTAAATTGGAAACAACATGCTGCATAAAATTGATATTGAAGTAGCTCGGTATAAGCCTACCAAGAGAGGTATACACCGAGGTTGTGTAATGTCTCCAGATCTTGGTTCACCAATATAGTGATAATATTATAAGAAATTTAAAAGTTATGAGAGAAAACTCCATCGGAGGACATAACATCAACAATATAAGATATGCAGATGATATAGTGTTGATTGCAGACAATGAATATGATCTTCAGAATTTGATGGATGCTGTTACTGTACATAGTGAACAGCTAGAGTTAGAATTTAATTGTAAGAAAACAGAAATTATTTTCATCTCCAAGAAGAACGAGATGCCACAATTTCCAAATAAATGGGAAATTCTTAAGCATGCGAATTAGTACAAATATCAAGAAACTCATAACATCTGGCAGAAGATGCGTCGTAGAGTTTAGAACAAGAATCTCTACGGCAGAGTCGGTCTTCTGCGGGTTGGAAAAATACTGAGAAGAATGTCGAAGTGTTATGTAGACCATATACTGTTGTATTGAAGCGAAACATGGACAAGTAGACGGGTGAGAGAAAACTCTACGGGCTGTGGAAATGTTTGTTTATGCGGAAAATGCAAAGAATACAATGCACGAACAGAAAAAAAAAAACGAATGACATATTTCTTCAAGAAACACATATTATTCGTACATTTATATGGGTAAACGATGGACAGAGGGAATAACAGAGTACATGGGAATCTCGATACATGAAGCCCATAATCGGGCACTCTCCCGCTGTTTATACTTCACCTCGACACCGCAAGGTACAAGAGGAACAAGATGAGATTATTTATTTGGGAAATTAGACGTAGACGTGCATGATATTTTTGGCACGTGATGAAGAGAAACAAATCGGAAAACTTAGTGAAAACTGCAAAAACTAAATGGGAAAAGTGCGAGGGCAAGAGAAAGAGGTAAATACCTGGATGCTTGGCCACATGGCATAACCAGGACAAGAGCACAAACCTGACCCAAGACTCCGGTGATCACGGGAGTTGGCGAACAACCACGACCGCACACGTAGATCAGCATGACACATGATGGTAATGGTGTACTGAGTCTGTATATGTCATGTTTACTCAAGATTCGTTTGAATTGTCGTCGCCTTTCTGTAAAAATTCTATCAGAAAATCACCCCGCTCTAGTTGTCCTTCAAATAATCTCGTATGGTGACTTAGCATCGATGAGTCACTCCTGTATACTGGCATTAACTGTATATACTGTTTAGTTAATTCTATACACGTTACTATTTACTCCCCAAACCATAATAATGAAATACTAATCACGTGTTCTATTCAGCGGGCAAGTTGACTTCTGGTCTAATGTCAACACTGCAGATGAATAGGTTGGAAAGTAAAAATAGGGGCGATTGGGGTAGGGATGGGTAATGATTGTACTTTCTTACAACCGAATCATTCTCTAGCATGGCGGTGTATGTATGTCTTGTTTAACGTTACCCCTTCCTTGCCCCGGCCGCATTCAGTGGGTGTGGAGTTGAACAAAGGACGTTAGCGTCTACGTGCGTCTACTTTACCTCGAGATGATGTCATTCGTGAGATTGAGCCAGTTTTGTTAGTACAGGGCAGAGCGAGCTAACTTTTGTAGCGTAAACCGTCATGTAAAAACAATTACCACACCCACTGTCAATCAGACGCTTTCTGTCATAGATTTGGTGATGTGATATACAACATGACACACTGTCAGTCACCCTCTTCTTGTTAATAATAGGTGATGTAACAAACATCATGTGACACTGTCAGTGAACCTCTTCTTGTTATAGATTAGGCGATGTGACAATAATGTGACACAGTAAGTGAACCTGTACTTTTTATAGATTAGGTAATGTAACAATAATGTGACACATTCAGAGAATCTCTACTTTGTATAGATTAGGTCATGTAACAGTCATGTGACACAGTCAGTATGTAACAATCACGTGACACTGGCAGTAAACCTCTGTTTGTTATAGAATAAGTGATGTGACAAACATGTGACAGTGTCAGTCAACCTCTTCTTGTTATAGATTAGGTGACATAACAAACATGTGACACTGTCAGTAAACATCTTCTTGCTATAGATTAAGTGATGTGACAAACAAGTGACACTGTCAGTCAACTTCTTCCTGTCACATATTAAATAATAACATAGGCGTCCCTAGAACATACCATGGACAGAGCACTTCGATTGGCACCTAAAGCTCCAAATGACGACAACGACTGACCTAAGGAAGAAACATACCGCACCTGACGATCATCTGGGCAAATTATCACCGTTAACAGTTGACAGGTTCGAATCCCGGTGCTTCTATAGGTTTCATTTTTTCAATTGTTGGATTTCATCTGGTTATCCTTGCCTTCTATTGGTGTCCATCAATACCTGCGATGGTATGCCTAACATTGGTTAGCGTTGGTCTATCTGAAAACGGTTGGCTGTTGGTCGGATAAGGCGAGCAATGTATTATAAACGCAGCCTGAATGTACTGATCGTTTTATCATTCAGCGGATTAAAGGACTAAGAACACTATGCTGTAGAAAACGTCATTATGCATACGTTTGATATCGCTGTGTTCCTTGTATTGTGCTACCGCCAAATATACAACAGTAATTCTCAGCTTGAAGTAACCTCTATAACTCAGCGCGTTGGGATTTGGGGTGGCTGGGAGACAGGGGGGAATTTCAGTCTCCACTACTCTTTGCCCAGGAATCACGAACAGCCAAAAATGCTGGGGTTTACTGCTACGTCCTATAAAGGATATGAAACAAATTACTCTTTTAATACTGCTCTTTTTTCCCTTCAGTGACAACACTATCATATAACCATCGTCGTCATTGCCAAGATAGTCAGGCATGGTGTCGCTTGGTCGTGTCATTCCTATACAGTTCACTGATACCAAATCAGGCAGCCGCGATAGAGGAGTGGCTAGGCGCTCGACAATCGGCCCAGTGGTCATGGGGTTTTTAAGATCGACCTGGGCTCCCAAATCGATCCAGCTTAAAGTGAATGCCAGCATATGCCTTGGGAAGTAAAGGCGGTCGACCTAATACTGACCGTGTCACTGACCAGGTGCCGATTTGCCTTTACAAGTATGAATCTAGCACCACATGCCCAATACGACTTAAGGCTGGTAAAAGGGCACGCATGCGTTGAGGAAATGAACGAGCCGAGAAATTTGCTGGCTCTGCATCTCCTGCAGATGGCCAGCCCATGGATAGTCCGATGTTATTAATGACCATAGAGAGATGTCGAGAGCGGAGGCCTTTGACATAAGTGAATCCACATCGTTGTCCAGAATGAGAGACTCGGGAGTAAGAACTGACATACCCAGGCGTGAGAGGAGCATCGGGAGAACGAGGGGCCTCGTCAACCAGCACAGAACTGGCACTATTAGCCGCCGGGCGCTATGTGTCTGTGGAAGGGAGGAGCACCTATAGACTTCTCCGGAGTGCAAGGAGGATATCCTAACATGGAACAGATGATTTACTTGTACCAAATCCCAGTAGTGGATCATAGGAGCCCACAATGGCAGTGTGAACACGTGGTGAGGGGTGACCATTATAGTAGCCCATAGGGCAATACATCTACGTGAGTGGTCAGTCTACTCTCCATGTATGCCACAGCTGTGAGTAGATTTACTAGTCTGGAAACGTAGCCTGGGCAGCTCCATGTCCGGCTTGCTATTTTCCATTTCCAATTTTTGTGTGCTTTTTAACGTGTGCTTTAGGAGTTATTGTCACATGTATATGTAGATAATAAAAAAAAACCACACTATTTACTGTCAGAAGTCGTGGGCCATTTACTTGTATGTATGCATCTTTGGTATTCTTTAACGAAGTTGGGTAGAGTGCGGGACATGTTTGTAGGAACCAATTTCCTTGATACCGGAATTACAACACTGACCGATTAATATTATGTTGGGTGGCGATTGCAACAACCCCTATGCTTTCACAATCCCAAAGTTTTGCAAAATAAACATACTGCATTGCGCGATCATCCCACTAACATTATTTTAGAGTGTCAAGGAGAGCTTTCAATTACAGCAAATATGTCCTAAAAGGCCTCTTGGCTTAGGGGTAGTGAACGCTGCTTCACAATTCCTATATACAGGGTTAGAAGCCAGCAGCAGACGATTTGGAAACATACCGCTTTGCGTTGATCTTCACAATGGTCTGTATGATCGTCGACTGTCCAGAAAGCATTGGCAAACTACCAAACGTAAAACTGCCAAGAAAATCATAAACCGGCAAAAACTGTGGGGTTGATTGCGACGTTCTGTAAAAAGACGTGCACCTAAAGTTTAAACGTCCAAAAACGCGGACGTCATGTGTAGACATATGAAGAATAGCCACCATGGAAAAGCTCAGGCTAAACTATATTAAGAGCAGTCAGTATTCCTGTGCTCAGTATACAACCACGTCAGGATGAAGTATGCATTCGCCACTTGTGCTGAAGTGCTTCTCTATCCTCCGCTCTTTTTCGGTGAAGTGCTTCCCTATCCCCCGCTCTGTTGCGGAAGTTGAGATTACCACAAGAACAATGCCCCGCAGTTTCCGGTGTTTGCTTACTCGTTAAGCAGCCAAACACTGGACAACAAGCTTTCGGCGCATGACACAAGCACAACATCTCTTACGCCTCACATCCGGCCGTCAGATATTGTACACTTCATTTCCAGAAACAAGCACACACTCTTCCAGTCACACGCGTATGCAAATGAGTACTCATCTGCATATTTGTCGTGTCTGGCGGTTACATCAAACGCCTGTAAATAAGACAGGCGGAATCGGACAGCCACCAACGGCAACAGGTTCCGTGGGCAGAGTTCAAATCGATATTATGCAAGACATTTCGTATATACTAGAGATGGCTTCATTATACAGAGTTATTGCTTGGTAGCTCTTGGTCCAATAGATCCCAGACGGCTGGTCGTGATGGGGTGGCAGAGATGGCGGAACGAATTAGAAATAGTCACTGCGATCATGTATGTTGTTTCCCAACTTTCATGCCGAACGTCCAGTATTTTCCCCTTTGTCCTTCTCCGTCTCGAATGGTCTTACTCTTCACCGTCGTCACCACGTTCTCCAAAACGTGGCTTCTTATAAAAAGGTAAAGGACTCTTTTCACTCCTTGAGGTATGTAAGGTGTATGGCGCTAGCCACACATTTGTATTGACCACTCTGAGGATGATGCGAACAATATCACAAAGGTCGGCTTTACATCCCTGAACATTTCCCAGTGCCATTTTAGACTGGGTCGACATGGCAGAGCAGGTCAATTTACCAAACCAAACATCATTCGCTACGATGGTGATTCGAACTAATGACCACAGGGCCCACATGCAAGCGTGATGACCACTGCACTACTGCGGCTCCCTTAACCCCACATAACGGGACCACAAGTAACTATCGTTTTGTCCTAATGTGAATGCTTGCCTGTCTCAATGAAATGTCCTCCTGCCTCTACTTTCTCTCAACTCTCTTACTGGCGGGGTATAGGGTTCATTCCCTACACCGGTCAGCTGGGCTTAAATGTTGACTTCTCGTTCAGAAACAGTGGCAAACTACGTCCTGTAAAGGATATGCAACTTTAAGAGAAAGAACAACAGTGGATGAAGGAAACTAAGTTGCCGCTGTTGAGAAAGGATATGCGGTGACTTAGTTTTCAGCCAATCAAATATTCCAGATAAACACGCCGCCACTTCTTTGTAGACTTTCTCTATATGTAGGAACGCCTTAGCAATGCTGGTAACATTTTTCAAATATGGGCGCTTGTTTCAGAAATAAAACATTTAAGTTCGTCCAAATATTGATCTCACCTGTTGGCAATATTCTTTGTCACAGACGGGACCAAATTTTGTCCAACCGGGTCATGGGGGTCAGATGTGGACACGGCCTTCTTGGGGTCAACCGCTTCCATTTTTTGTATGCAAGGGAAGGTCTGAGCTGGGACGGTGTCTGTTTGCAGAAACCAGCGCACAGCCACACACAATCACAACCCCTGTCCACGCGACATCTGTCTAGTATTGTGCTTGTTTGAATAAAGGAAGGTCAGCGAGGAGACTAGAGCAGCCTAGAAAGGAATTTCACTGGAACGAGGCAGACTGCAGGGGGGATGAAAGCGAAAAGAGCACGTGTCTTCTCTGAACATGTGGTTTTCGAACAATGAGGAGAAATTGAGGCTGGGCTAGGATTATTGTCTGCATCTTTCAACGCGTGCCAGCAGATGACCTCTCCCTGGGTCCCACCTGTTCCAGATGTTGTCTGGGGTGTCAAAGACGACCAAGAGTTCAAGCAGAGCAGTGAACAAAGCGGATGAACAAGGCTCGTGGCCTTCCTTTGTCTGCTCATCTGTCTGGTCATCTCCAGGCACGCTTCCTCACTTTTGCCTGCTTCATTCTTTCCCTGACAGGTAATTATTTTTAAATAAGACTACTGTCAGAGACGGTTCAACTAAAACCTAATTCTTAAAAGCCAATAACCATATTATCATAAGCGGTGCAACTAATAATTATTTTAAAATGACATTATTGTCATTATTGTCACTATCATTATTGTCATTATTGTCACTATTAATTATTTTCAAAGAACACTATTGTCAGAAACGGTTGAATTAATAATTGATTAAACCTTAAGGTTAACTTCTTGTTGTCCTTGACATGTGTTGCTTCAACTATTTATAGCACAAAACAAGACAATAAATGATCACTTGCCAGACTTGAGGCAACAAACAATGTATATTGGAGTCTCTGTGGCGAAGTGGTCAAGCCGTTTGACTCGTACTCCGAAGGTTGTGGGTTCGATTCCGGGCCGCACCCTTCGGTTTACGAGTTAAATTTTTCAGAGACTCCTGTGGGTCGTCGCTAAAAGCTACGGAGTTCGTGCTTTGTGTGACGCTTTCCGCGCTGCGGAAAGAGAATGAGCCATATGGGATAAAACCCGGTGCGATGAAGTCGACCTTGTCGACTTTTAAGCGACTTTTCTTTAACAATGTATATGATACCAGCCTCATACATTTCAACATCAACCGGCGGCGATACGCGATCTACTTATTGTTACGTTACTGTACTCTTTTTTTTTTTAGACTTCCCAAATTTTCCTAGTACTATAAAACTGTTACCTTTTGTATTCTTATTTTGATATCTCTTTCTGTTCCCCCATCTTGGTCTACATTGTTAACTAAATAGGTATTTTAGTTGTCTTTAACAACTTTCCTAGTGCTATAAAACACTTACATTTTGTATTCTGTTTTATATCATTATTTGTACCTCCATCTTGGTCTACATTTTTCTAAATAGGTGTATTATTCCATCTCTTGAAGTGAGTTTCTTGTTTCTTTATCGTTAGACTTGTACATAGTTGATTGGATTCTGCAGCTAAAGTATTTCTACGAAATGGAGAAGTCCGCCTCACGGCCAACCATACTTCGTCGCTTCTTGCCACCTGTACGGCAGGGTACAGTGTGTTACTTACTATTCTTTGCTTCCCTTAAGGGTCTCGGTAACACAAGGGCGGAAATCTTCCTAGTCGCTTATTACGGCATGCACGGTAGGTAATAGTGGTACTATTCTGTGATTACCAAAAGTAAAATCCCGCATGGATGGAATCTTTTGCCATAAAAACGGTATATATTGATGACGTCAGACGTGCAGACGCCTGTAAAAGTGTACTCTCCTAACACTAACCATGACTGCCGTGATCTGACATTCTGTCAGAGGCAGAGATTATTAATCTTCCTACTAACCTGGCTTGCCTAACAAACTGACGGGGAGTATGTCATCAGGCCGTCTGCATACCACACTGGCGTGTTTGTGATTAATTGGACACAAGAATGTGAATAAGTGGGGGACTGGTGAAGTAGTACGCTCGCTTACATGTGCATCTTTGCTCCTGCTGCAACTATCTGTTTGTTTTGGATGCTCTCCCAGGAAAGCTGCGAACACTAACATTTCTTATGCAAACAAGTACTGTGTTTCTATGTAAACACATTCGCGGGAAGTAAATCAAGTGTATATAACTAGTTCTGTAGAAGATGTTGTTGTTGGGGCTTGCTGTGTCAGGTCTTAACATATCCTAGCCACCACATATGTGTTGAGTGGACAGTTCCCTTCCGTGTCGCGTTCTTTCCCAGACGATTTCTAGAACATTCCGAAAGGTGTCTTGTATCCATTTTTATGAGCCTGGATCTACTTGAGAGCCATATATTAAGATGTTCATGCCCTGCAGGAGGTTGCAATCAACCCCAGCCCCTGTTGGATTTGTGTGATCTACTAGGCAATTTTACATTCAGTAGTTTGCCATTGCTTTCTGAACGAGAAGTCAACATTTTCGTCCAACTGACTTGCGCGTGGAACGAAATCACTACGCCAAAACTAGAAGAGAAAGTTTAAGTGTGTTAAACCTCTCAGCCACGTCGGCCTTAAACAAATAATGACGTCTCTGCTGGAGTGTGGACCCGAACCACTGTCTAGACAAACATGTCTGTGTTGGAGTGTGAACCCGAACCACTGTCTTGACAGATATGTCTGTGCTGGAGTCTGGACCCGAACCACTGTCTTGACAGACATTGTGCTGGAGTCTGGACCCGAACCACTGTCTTGACAAACAAGCGCGCAAATGTCTATGCCCTACATGTGTAAATAGTGGTTTGAAAATAATTGTAATGAAAAGGAAAAACATAAGGTCTATTTGCAGTCCAGTTTGTCACATTGAAGATATGGTATTAGGCCCATATTGTGCATGCTCCAACCTCGCACGAGAGCACATATAGATGCTGTCGTGGAGTCTCCATAGATTTTAGGCTACGGCATAATGACACCTTCCCTACCTCCGTCTATACTTCCGGTCGCCAACATGGTGGTTAGGCGTTGAACCGTTAAGGCCTGTGGCGTGGTTTTCGTACATTAATTTTGTGTTGGCATTCTGGCAGCGGCATTATGCACAGTGTACCTGTGCAGGCTGTTGGATTGCCGAGACTCCTGCCTATTCCACTTTTCACATTGGACATTTTGTGTGATATTCACTGGCACAGGAACGGAGCATAATGGGGACGACCCGTTGCCGTGAAGTTGGAACCTTGACTAACTAACTAATTAACTAACTAACTAGCTTCCCAGAAAATTCTGAAAATTATACCGCATCAGTTTTTAAGAGGCTGGGTCTTCTTCAAAGCAATACAGGCCAGGAAACAAAAGAATCCAGCCCGCTGAAGGGGGATTGAGTTCAGGCCCGTTTTGGCAAACATACGCACTAACCACTAAGCTTTCACGGCTCCCTTACATAGTTTAGTTAATTGTGCCCTTTTTATTTACAGGACGCCGCTATCAACCCCAGCATATTTTAGCTGTTTGTAATTTTCCTAGGCAATTTTTACGTTAGTTTGCCGTTGCTTTCTTAACAGAACCGCTTATACCATTGTGAAAATCAACGCAAAGCTCCAAGATCGCCTGCGGTCGATTTCGAACCCCTTATATAGGGATTGTGAAACAGCGCTACCACAAAGTCACAGACGGGGATCATATTTAGGTCACTAACAGAAAAGTTCAATAGACGGCAACACACACAACTACCAGAAGTTAGTCCCTTAATACAGGTCTATTTTATACTTGTATTTCATAAGTGGAAGACAGCGGCAAAATGTCTAGACAGTTTATATGGTCACCCTGACCATACAGGTCTATTTTATACTTGTATTTCATAAGTGGAAGACAAAATGTCTAGACAGTTTATATGGTCACCCTGACCATACAGGTCTATTTTATACTTGTATTTCATAAGTGGAAGACAAAATGTCTAGACAGTTTATATGGTCACCCTAACCATACAGGTCTATTTTATACTTGTATTTCATAAGTGGAAGACAGCGGCAAAATGTCTAGACAGTTTATATGGTCACCCTAACCATACAGGTCTATTTTATACTTGTATTTCATAAGTGGAAGACAAAATGTCTAGACAGTTTATATGGTCACCCTAACCATACAGGTCTATTTTATACTTGTATTTCATAAGTGGAAGACAGCGGCAAAATGTCTAGACAGTTTATATGGTCACCCTAACCATACAGGTCTATTTTATACTTGTATTTCATAAGTGGAAGACAGCGGCAAAATGTCTAGACAGTTTATATGGTCACCCTGACCATACAGGTCTATTTTATACTTGTATTTCATAAGTGGAAGACAAAATGTCTAGACAGTTTATATGGTCACCCTGACCATACAGGTCTATTTTATACTTGTATTTCATAAGTGGAAGACAAAATGTCTAGACAGTTTATATGGTCACCCTGACCATACAGGTCTATTTTATACTTGTATTTCATAAGTGGAAGACAAAATGTCTAGACAGTTTATATGGTCACCCTGACCATACAGGTCTATTTTATACTTGTATTTCATAAGTGGAAGACAAAATGTCTAGACAGTTTATATGGTCACCCTGACCATACAGGTCTATTTTATACTTGTATTTCATAAGTGGAAGACAAAATGTCTAGACAGTTTATATGGTCACCCTGACCATACAGGTCTATTTTATACTTGTATTTCATAAGTGGAAGACAAAATGTCTAGACAGTTTATATGGTCACCCTGACCATACAGGTCTATTTTATACTTGTATTTCATAAGTGGAAGACAAAATGTCTAGACAGTTTATATGGTCACCCTGACCATACAGGTCTATTTTATACTTGTATTTCATAAGTGGAAGACAAAATGTCTAGACAGTTTATATGGTCACCCTGACCATACAGGTCTATTTTATACTTGTATTTCATAAGTGGAAGACAAAATGTCTAGACAGTTTATATGGTCACCCTGACCATACAGGTCTATTTTATACTTGTATTTCATAAGTGGAAGACAAAATGTCTAGACAGTTTATATGGTCACCCTGACCATACAGGTCTATTTTATACTTGTATTTCATAAGTGGAAGACAAAATGTCTAGACAGTTTATATGGTCACCCTGACCATACAGGTCTATTTTATACTTGTATTTCATAAGTGGAAGACAGCGGCAAAATGTCTAGACAGTTTATATGGTCACCCTGACCATACAGGTCTATTTTATACTTGTATTTCATAAGTGGAAGACAGCGGCAAAATGTCTAGACAGTTTATATGGTCACCCTGACCATACAGGTCTATTTTATACTTGTATTTCATAAGTGGAAGACAGCGGCAAAATGTCTAGACAGTTTATATGGTCACCCTGACCATACAGGTCTATTTTATACTTGTATTTCATAAGTGGAAGACAGCGGCAAAATGTCTAGACAGTTTATATGGTCACCCTGACCATACAGGTCTATTTTATACTTGTATTTCATAAGTGGAAGACAGCGGCAAAATGTCTAGACAGTTTATATGGTCACCCTGACCATACAGGTCTATTTTATACTTGTATTTCATAAGTGGAAGACAAAATGTCTAGACAGTTTATATGGTCACCCTGACCATACAGGTCTATTTTATACTTGTATTTCATAAGTGGAAGACAGCGGCAAAATGTCTAGACAGTTTATATGGTCACCCTAACCATACAGGTCTATTTTATACTTGTATTTCATAAGTGGAAGACAGCGGCAAAATGTCTAGACAGTTTATATGGTCACCCTAACCATACAGGTCTATTTTATACTTGTATTTCATAAGTGGAAGACAGCGGCAAAATGTCTAGACAGTTTATATGGTCACCCTAACCATACAGGTCTATTTTATACTTGTATTTCATAAGTGGAAGACAGCGGCAAAATGTCTAGACAGTTTATATGGTCACCCTAACCATACAGGTCTATTTTATACTTGTATTTCATAAGTGGAAGACAGCGGCAAAATGTCTAGACAGTTTATATGGTCACCCTGACCATACAGGTCTATTTTATACTTGTATTTCATAAGTGGAAGACAAAATGTCTAGACAGTTTATATGGTCACCCTGACCATACAGGTCTATTTTATACTTGTATTTCATAAGTGGAAGACAGCGGCAAAATGTCTAGACAGTTTATATGGTCACCCTAACCATACAGGTCTATTTTATACTTGTATTTCATAAGTGGAAGACAGCGGCAAAATGTCTAGACAGTTTATATGGTCACCCTAACCATACAGGTCTATTTTATACTTGTATTTCATAAGTGGAAGACAGCGGCAAAATGTCTAGACAGTTTATATGGTCACCCTAACCATACAGGTCTATTTTATACTTGTATTTCATAAGTGGAAGACAGCGGCAAAATGTCTAGACAGTTTATATGGTCACCCTAACCATACAGGTCTATTTTATACTTGTATTTCATAAGTGGAAGACAGCGGCAAAATGTCTAGACAGTTTATATGGTCACCCTGACCATACAGGTCTATTTTATACTTGTATTTCATAAGTGGAAGACAAAATGTCTAGACAGTTTATATGGTCACCCTGACCATACAGGTCTATTTTATACTTGTATTTCATAAGTGGAAGACAAAATGTCTAGACAGTTTATATGGTCACCCTGACCATACAGGTCTATTTTATACTTGTATTTCATAAGTGGAAGACAAAATGTCTAGACAGTTTATATGGTCACCCTGACCATACAGGTCTATTTTATACTTGTATTTCATAAGTGGAAGACAAAATGTCTAGACAGTTTATATGGTCACCCTGACCATACAGGTCTATTTTATACTTGTATTTCATAAGTGGAAGACAAAATGTCTAGACAGTTTATATGGTCACCCTGACCATACAGGTCTATTTTATACTTGTATTTCATAAGTGGAAGACAAAATGTCTAGACAGTTTATATGGTCACCCTGACCATACAGGTCTATTTTATACTTGTATTTCATAAGTGGAAGACAAAATGTCTAGACAGTTTATATGGTCACCCTGACCATACAGGTCTATTTTATACTTGTATTTCATAAGTGGAAGACAAAATGTCTAGACAGTTTATATGGTCACCCTGACCATACAGGTCTATTTTATACTTGTATTTCATAAGTGGAAGACAAAATGTCTAGACAGTTTATATGGTCACCCTGACCATACAGGTCTATTTTATACTTGTATTTCATAAGTGGAAGACAAAATGTCTAGACAGTTTATATGGTCACCCTGACCATACAGGTCTATTTTATACTTGTATTTCATAAGTGGAAGACAGCGGCAAAATGTCTAGACAGTTTATATGGTCACCCTGACCATACAGGTCTATTTTATACTTGTATTTCATAAGTGGAAGACAGCGGCAAAATGTCTAGACAGTTTATATGGTCACCCTGACCCAGCCAGGTCATTTGTGCAAAGAACGAAGCTAACACAACACCGACGACTAAACTTTCACAGAGGTTCCCTTGCAACCGACAGCGGCAGGAAGACGGGTCAATACACTAGGCTGGAGACATCGCGATGTTTGTGTCACAAGCGGACAGACACACCATGTTTTAAGTAGCCCCGGCTGACCTCTCTTGTAGCTAGCTGTATGTAACACAGCAAGTTAAAAGCTGACAGCTTAACTCGGGACTGCTATTGTGTTCCATGTCTTGTCAGTGTTAAGTTTATGTCTTCTTTAGGGTAGTTATTCTTTCGAAAGCACAGTCTGTCTGCTACCTCACAGTGGTATCGGTTGTCATGAACAAGTGTCTGGGGTTGGCGATTATGCTTCACATCTTGCAATCTCCAGCAGCATGTATCAAGAATTACACTGAAATCTGTCTGTGCCTGACAAAAGAATGTTCCTTCGCTGTCTTTCTCCGTCTCTCTTTCCACAAATCGTTCCAGCTGTCATCACATCTTCCAGTTTTTTGTCCCCTTCTCATGATGTGACCAGAAAATGATGACCTCTTTCTGATGTTTGTGATAAGTTGACTTTCTGCCGTATCCTCTTTCTGATGTTTGTGATAATTTATCTTTGTTCTCTTACCTGTCTCAAAACAATTAGATTAGAAATCCGTGGAAGAGGAGTTTATTGTGTCCGCCTCAAGCTCAGACGGTCCCGGGTTCCGTTCTTGCTCAGGGTTGGGAATTGGCCCAAGAACCGTTGGTATATAGCGATATTACACGTTCTCCTGATCTCTTGTGGGTGGTGGGATAGAATACCTAACCTTATTGGATAAGGGCGAAAACCTGGTAGCCCTCGTGTGACAGCTGTGCTCGTTAAATATGCCACGGAATTTGACCGAGCAGATCGAAAGGCGGACGTCCTGGAAAAATTGTTAGGAATGAAAACCTACCCAAAGGACAGATAGAGCCCTTAACCTTGGATGGCATCTGTGTAGGGGGAAAACACATTACAAGACTGTGTGCGGAAGTCGAACACACAGACCTGAGGGGTGAATAACTAAGTGTGACACACTTCCATCGGAAGAGAAACGAAGAAGAAAGAAGAAGACAACACGCTAAGAACAAAAGGAAAGTGTCAAACTCGATCTGTTCTCATTAGAGAAAGCCAGGTTGTTTCCCCCAGGACCGACTTAATTAGACTGGAGTTTAACATTTTCAACGAGTGAAATACAGCCGGATTTGACAGAACACAGACACGTCACAGCAGGGGAGTTAAAGAACACAAGTCACAGCAAGGGAGTTACAACTGTGACTCATGACCTATCACATCACTTTGTTGTCATAAATGTCAAGAAGATAGACAGGTCGAAATGTTTCCCAACAAAAAAGAATGAGAGTTGGAGCAGAAGGTGGGGGTATTCTTGGTAATCTTTAATGGAGTATTGTACTACTGATGGATATGTACATACACACACAGAAACAAACTAGACAGATGAAAAGATTTGTATGTGCTGGCTAGAATAAATGCACCACGTACTGCATGGTAGAGAAGACATTCAGCAAGACAAACAATTACATTACGTATATTTGCATTATAGTTCCCCAAGGACGACTGTACCTGTAGATGGCTGTGTTGACCTTTTACTTGGAATTCAAGTATTTAGGTGTAAGTAGGCCAAGGCTGCAGGACATACTGTGAACCGGGACAGTAATGGCTCGCGATCCAAACAATAATTGCTCGCCGACTGAGGTCACTATGTCTAGGGGTTTGTTTCATAAACACCTAAAGAGCGTGCAGTGGTACTTTGTGTGTTCATATCTTCGATACTTTTGAATATAAATGATCACATTTGCCTTTTTCAGCACCGGAAAGACATATGTGAATAACGAGGTTAGGGGGTGGGGGTTCATGGACTATGTTGCATGACATAGTAAAAGATGGGGCGACCTGGAATCAGTTGGTTGAGGGCCAATGCACGATTGGGGGATAAAGAGTTTTTAATTCCTTTACTTTCACCAAATACCTGCCACTTGAAGATTTTTTTTCCGCATATCATTTACAGGACATCGCTGTCAATACCATCATTTTACCGCTGTTGTTGATTTCTTGGCAAGATTACGCTCAGTAGTTTGCCATTGCTTTCTGAGCGGCCAGCTTAGTTATCCCGTAAGTCACCAACACGGTGAGAACCGCTACCAATTCTCGCGCGCTGCGAGACCCTACGTGGATAAACGGGATTACGGAGAAAGTCGTTTAACCCTCGATCAGAAAGACCGACTCGAAGATTAGAAAGTATATTATTTACCGTCGTGTTCAATTTTTATGGTCAATGTTATTAAAAAATAGTAGACACATAACTTGTGATTTATTTGGTTGTTTTGGGATTAGAGGTCTGATGATGGAGCACAACCCACTACTGGTAACGCTGATCGTATTCTGGTACGAACCTAAGGCCTTGTCCACGTCAGATTTGAAGCACTAGACTCGAGTTTCGCTCTCGTTTGAGCTCGTTAGTAGTGCATATCCCTGTCTGGACCCGGGATCAAACACATATATGCGTCACTATGGCGAGGGCAAGTAGTGAAACATATCCTGCATGACCTTTGGCTCCAAGAGAGGAGTGGAATGACTGCATAGCTTTGCTTACCTTAATTGAAGGGACAAGTTGTAAGGCGATTGCGAAAAACCAGAAGTAGGTTACCAGCTGTGAGTGTAAGAGACGTGGTTACTTGTGGTAATTTATAGATTCTCAAGACGTCGACGTGGTGGAAAGGATAAACGCACTCGATCTTAAACTTCCGGCGCGCTGATGGCGAGGTAGGCGGTTCAACCCTTACACGGTTATGAAGATGAACTTATACATTGTTTTCTCGTTCAGAAAGCAATGGCAAACTACTTAACGTATAACTGCCTAGAATATCAACCTGGGGTTGTTGCCAACGTCATGCAATGAACATGCAACTTCACAATAGATCCTCAGCCTCGTGTAACGTTTACTTAGAACAGGAGTATAATTAATAATCTGTTGCTATTTGATTGATGAGTTACATTCATGTCACAAATATTTTGTTTTATCAAAAATATCATGCAATAAATTCTGATGCATTGCCCTTGTACAGAAAGCTCTGAAGGAACACGAACTAACGCATTTTTCTTTCTTGATTTACCATGTAGGTGTCTCTGATGGACCAAGACTTATCGTTGATGAAGCAACTACTGACGCTGAATGAAACCATAGAAGATCTCAAATGGCAGCAACAGTATTACAGCTACAGCGCTAGCTGGGCATCGTCGTCTGCCAGCAAATACCTGGACAGCAACACGTCTGTTTCAGACACGCAAATGTATGACTCAGAAGATGATGTAATGGCTGCCCAACATACATCTTGCAGTTCTGTTCAAAGTGGTCAGCCAGTGAAATCCAAGTGTTATAACAAGAGAAATGTTCGAAACAATGCCACAGATTTCGTTAAAATTCCTGTTGATGTCAACACAATCTCACATCTGACTGACAAGACGATCACCAGTGCGAACTGGCGACCCAGCTTTCAAGATGTCTACACAGAAGACTCCAGATCTGGATCCCAAGCCAGCGAAACAGTCAGTATTCGCCACGAGCGTGGTGAGAACTCATTCGATTCTGGCATCCACGAGTCGACGTCGGGAGATGAGCTTACCTGGAGTGTCTAGCTTATTCTGTACCTAACCATACTCAATCCATGATCCACAATTACCACCAGATGCTGTTAACTTTATTGGCGCTGTTAATACCAAACACATTTTCATTTGATAATCAAAGACCTAGATCAAATACAATCCAGTTTGCAGATCCATTTGTATCCATCATAACTTCATTTAGTAATCAATGACTGGGATCAACTACAACCACGTTGCTTGATTCTTATATATATATTCACACATTTTCATTTGGTAATCAATGATTGGGATCAAATCACGATTCTTGCTCCATTTGTATCCGACACATCTTCATTGCCAATCAATGACTGGGATCAAATACGGCCATTTTTCCAGTTCCATGTGTATGTTTAACGCATCAACATTAGGTAATCAACTACTACGATCAACTAGGACCAAGTTTCTCAAGCATTTACTTCCAGCACATCTTCTTTGACAATCAATGATTGCGATCAAATATGACCAGGACATTTGATCTATTTGTAGCAAAGACATCTTCATTTGGTGATCAATGACATGTAATAAAATACGATCTGCTCTGTGCCAAAGAATTCAATATGAAATAGTTGGTTACCCCAACATAAAATACTTGTACTAAGATGAACATGCTCTGGCCATGTCTGAGTAGTTGATCAATATGTGGCGATGTGAATGATGTAGACAAAGTTGCAGAAAAGTGTTTCACAGTCACCCATCATCTGCCATGCTCATTCAGAAATCACACCTTTACAACTTCTCTTTTATTTCTTGATTACACTAGATATGGAAGCCACGGTAGTACAGTGACTTGCAAGCTTGCCAACTGGCCCAGTTGTCGTGTGTTCACATCCCTATAGAAGCAGAGACATTCTTACAATTGATCCTAGCTCCCAAGTCAACACAGTCTAAAATATGTACCCAGAAATGTACTGGGAAGTGAAAGTGGCCGCCGTGTTACTGACCACATCACCCATCGAGTGTAGATGGGTCTATACAAATATGGGGTTAGCACCATGTACCCACTCTGTCTTAAGCCCTGGGAAAATGGTCCATTATTTTTTTTATAAGGATACACAAACATGACCACACCTGTAAATGGAAAATGCAAACTTTAGCACATTGCGATTCACCTGGCAACATATGGATATACCAGAAACACAAAGAGACCTCAGTCTCCAATGGAAGCTTGGCTTGCTTACATCACTTGTCTTGCCCAAGTGTCAAACTCACAGAATCAGAAGTTCTCATAATCCGTGTCCCTGGTGTAGGTCGTCTGCTGTGTTCACAGCTCGATATCTATGTTCACTGATAGACATCTGCCATGTTCATAACTGGAAACCTGCTATGTTCGCAGTTGGACACTTGCTATGTTCACAGCTGGACATTTGCTAAGTTCACAGCAGCACATCTGCTATGTTCACAGATGGCGATACACCTGACCCGGAGTATGGTATTGCCTCTGGAGGAAACTTGTCATCCATTGCTTCAGCATTTTATAAACACTGACCAATTCTCTACAATTTTGGTTCATTAGACCAGTGGTTCTCAACCTTTTTTGGCCCGTGCCCCCCTTCACCATATTTTCAGAACGTCATTCCCCCCTTTCGTATTTCCTACCTAAAAATCCCGCCCCGCCCCTAAACAGTATACGTAATAATGGAAGCACATACTAAAACAAGTCTAGACGTCCACGTAAAACGTGATTTGTGGGTCTACTTACTTTATAAAATGAATTTTAGAAGGGTGAGACGTACAGAACCGTACAACATGAAGGGAAAAACAATATCAAGTAATTGGTTCTCTTATTAACGCGATCTTGAAATAATCTTAATTCACCCCCCCCCCTCCCCCCTCCCCCCTGGAAACCCTAAAATTCCCCCCTGGGGGTAATTCCCCACCGGTTGAGAACCACTGCATTAGACTGTTATTTAAAGACACTGAATAAGACGAAGGCAGAATATGTTAGAATAGATTGGCTAATGTTGTATAATATGTTATTTATCTTGTTTTGTGTTTCAATGTGTAGTGACAGCACTGTGTGTACCATTGACAATGCAACACTCTGAAGATTGCAGAAGATTGTTAGAGTGAAGACAATGCAGCACTTTCAAGTCTGCAGCAAATTGTTAATGTCAGTGATAACAGAGCACTTTAAAGACTGCAGCAAATTGTTAATGTCAATGACAACAGAACATTTTCAAGTATGCAGAAGATGGTTAGTGTTAGTGACAACAGACATTTCAAGTCTGCTGATGCTTGTTGGTGACGAAGGCAGAATATGTTAGAATAGATTGGCTAATGATGTATAATATGTTATTTATCTTTTTTCTTGCTTATGTTTCAATGTGTAGTGACAGCACTGCGTGTAACACTGACAACGCAACATTCTGAATATTGCAGAAGATTTTTAGAGTGAAGACAATGCAGTACTTTCAAGTCTGCAGCAAATTGTTAATGTCAATAACAATGCAGCACTTTCCAGTCTGCTACAAATTGTTAATGTCAATGACAACAGAGCGCTTTCAAGTCTGTAGAATTTGTTACTGTGAGAACTTGGTGACAACTGGTAAGATCGAAGGGAACAGACCAAGAGGAAGACCTAGAAGTAAATACCTGAATGGCTTGGTCACATGGCATGGTCGAGACAGGAACACGGAGCTGATCCACGACTCTGGTGATCGAGTGAGATGGCAAAACATGACCGCCCACGCTTACCGGCATGACACATGATGGATGGATGGAAAACAATGCAGCTCTTTCACATCTGCAGAAGATTGTTAATGTCAGTGACAACAGAACATTTTCAAGAATGCTACAAATTGTTAATGTCAATGATAACAGAGCGCTTTCAAGTCTGTAGAAATTTGTTACTGTGAAAACAATGCAGCTTTTTCAAGTCTGCAGAAGATTGTTAATTTTGTTAATGTCAATGACAACAGAGCATTTTCAAGACTTAGACGATTGTTAGTCTCAATGTCAGTGCATTTCTTTCAAGTCTGCAGATGACTGTTATTATCAATGACAAAAGAGCACTTTCAAATCTGCAGTTGATTATCGATGTCAGTGACAGTGTAGTGCTTTCAAGTCTGCAGATGATTGTTGATGTCAATGGCAATGCAGCACTTCCAAGTCTGCAGTTCATGTCCATGAAAGTATGTTTGATCTCCTAAAGTAGCATGATACTTTAGGGGCTGTGTCATATGTATTATAATAAAATAAATTCAATCTCCACTTGGTTCTAGCTCATTCAGTCTATGAACGCATGATTAAGAAGTGTGAGATGAGGTGTCCAGAGCGTAAAACTATCTAGTTGTGTTTGTGATGTTGAGTGTCACAAACATGTGTGGGCATGTGTGTGGGCATGTGTGTGGGTGTGAGTCTGTGACTGAATATGTTACCACATGTTTAACAAACTAACTTTAGGAGGTACCGGTAAATGCAACTGTGGAACTGGTAAGATGACAGCAAAATATTTGTTGCGGGAGTGCACAACATATGCAGAACAGAGAAAATTGCTCCATTTGGGGATATGCTCTAAGGAGATCTCAACAAGCTCACGTTGACTGCTGCTTTCTTTGCATTTATGGATATTTACGTCTGAAAGTATAAGAAGAAGAGAATAATTTGTTATCTAGTGTGTGTGTGTGTGTATGTGCGCGCGCCTGCATGTGCATCATCCATTCATCCAGTGGTCTGTTTTATGTAGAACTTTTCTCCCATAACATTCTTTATAAATCGCTCTCTATCATAAGCCAGATATGCTGTCATGTGTACATTATCTATCACATCTTGAATCCATCTACTTTGTTATCCCACTCTTCTCCTTCTCCCCAGTAACCCCCGTCCATAATTTCTTTTTCAGATATTTATGTCTTTTAATATGCCCAAAATAGTTCATGTTATTAATTTCATTTGTTCTGTTTTTCCGAATCCATAAGGGTTTTAATTTCTTACGTTTTTGCAGGGCAGTTCTTGTTCTTCTTGTAATTTCTGTCATTACATTTCCGCCGCCTTAGAGCAGTGAATCCAGATACTTAACAATGCTCACTTCCTGCAATATATGTGTATTAAGTTATCTATCAAATTATGGAAGCAGACAAGTGAGGATTAATGAGGGGCCACGGAGACGTAGATTTATAGAATACTGATGAGAACATTGCGGACGGATTATAGGAGAAATTAAGATATTTTGAAATAATGTAACTCACAAAGAGAACTGGTTACTCGCATAAGAAGAGGACAGTTCACAATGTGTGAGCATGTCAAGAGAAGAGGAAATCTGGAGTATGTCGTGACATCGGGAAGGTTGGTGGAAGGGAGGAGAGGCAGTGGGAGACCAAAGAAAAGATGCTGGACAGTTTGACGTTTTGGCATGTAGGGACAACGGAATAATAAATGACTGCCAGCACAAGAGATAGAGGGTACCGCGGTATCGTAGTGAATAGACATGGCATGGAGGAACAGCAGTATAATAAATGACTGGCAGAACAAGAGACAGGGGGAACCTCGGTAGCATAGTGGATAGACACTCGCCTACCGACCAGGTGGTCATGGGTTCGAGCCGCAACTGGGCGAATTTTGATTTTAAAAGTTGGTCTCCCAGGTCAATCCTAAAATATATACCAAGATTGTCCTGGGAAGTAAAGGCAGCGGGTGTAATACTGACCACACCAGCCACCGAGTGGTCTATAAAATATGTAATACTGACCACACCAGCCACCGAGTGGTCTATAAAATATGTAATGCTGACCACACCAGCCACCGAGTGGTCTATAAGATATGTAATACTGACCACACCAGCCACCGAGTGGTCTATAAGATATGTAATACTGACCACACCAGCCACCGAGTGGTCTATAAGATATGTAATACTGACCACACCAGCCACCGAGTGGTCTATAAGATATGTAATACTGACCTACCAGCCACCGAGTGGTCTATAAAATATGTAATGCTGACCACACCAGCCACCGAGTGGTCTATAAAATATGTAATACTGACCACACCAGCCACCGAGTGGTCTATAAAATATGTAATGCTGACCACACCAGCCACCGAGTGGTCTATAAAATATGTAATACTGACCACACCAGCCACCGAGTGGTCTATAAAATATGTAATACTGACCACACCAGCCACCGAGTGGTCTATAAAATATGTAATACTGACCACACCAGCCACCGAGTGGTCTATAAAATATGTAATACTGACCACACCAGCCACCGAGTGGTCTATAAAATATGTAATACTGACCACACCAGCCACCGAGTGGTCTATAAAATATGTAATACTGACCACACCAGCCACCGAGTGGTCTATAAAATATGTAATGCTGACCACACCAGCCACCGAGTGGTCTATAAAATATGTAATACTGACCACACCAGCCACCGAGTGGTCTATAAAATATGTAATGCTGACCACACCAGCCACCGAGTGGTCTATAAAATATGTAATGCTGACCACACCAGCCATCGAGTGGTCTATAAAATATGTAATACTGACCACACCAGCCACCGAGTGGTCTGTAAAATATGGGTCTAGCCGATGTGCTTAACGCATGCAAAGGGGTCCTTTACGTTTTTTTTTTTTTTTTCAAACATGAGGCAGAGAATTGCGGTAAGACATTATGACCAACGCGACACAGCGTGGACTAAATGAAGAAGTATGAGCTGATGACCAACGACACACCGCGAGGACTAAATGAAAAAGAAATATGAGCTGATGGCCAACGCCACACAGCGTGGACTAAATGAAGAAGTATGAGCTGATGACCAACGCCATACAGCGTGGACTAAATGAAGAAGAAGTAAGATATGGATGACCAGCGCCACACAGCGTGGACTAAATTAAGAATAAGTATGAGCTGATTACCAACGCCATAATGCGTGGACTAAAAGAAGAAAAAGTAAGATATGATGACTAACGCCATGCAGCATGGACCTAAATTTTAATTACCAACTGCCAAATATGTTTAACGTGCACACGGGCGCTCCTACTTTTCTTGCACTTATATAAGACAGCTAGTTGTATTATCCACTGTCACAGGATCACAGTGAAGTATATCATCTTTTTCTTATTTGCATCAACCCACACAGTTGTGGCCGATGAGTGTAGTCAGGTCTGTATGAACCAGAGAAGGGCATCGTGACCCGTGGGCTACTCCCACAAAAAGTGTTGGAATTCGTGAACAAATAGAGCACATGTTTTATTCATTTATTTAGGAGAACCAGTTAAGTAATTGGACTAGTTACATTATTAACCTATATCATCATCATTAAGTGCAGAACTTTATTCCCAAAACAGTCTTTCTCCATATATTCTCTGACTGCGATATATTTGCAAGCTTCTGTAAAGAAGGTTGTCTGCCATTGGTTTTTATCTTAGCAGGGACCATACTGGTCGATGATCGTAGCCATTGTTACTGTAAAGATATCCTCTACCTACCATTGCAAACTTGAGGCATAACCAACAATTATGTGTTGATGGCTCTCAAGTTCACGCTGTAACATGCCAATTTAGCTTCAAATTAACCTATTTGTGGCTAAATATGTACTCCACCTTTTCTGAGTCTAGCGGAGGGAAGAAGGTCCCCTACCTCTCCTTTGAACAGGAAAAAAGTTAGTTACATGATTTTTACAGCACATTCTAACCAACACCAATATTTATTGGCTACTAGCTGACCCGGCCCGGCTTCGCCCAGGCCCTGGTGGGGAGCATCTCATTTAATTCAAATAAGTAGTCATATAAGTTCTCGTTCCCGTTCCCGACTGTCTGTTTGTCTGTCTGTCTGTCCGTCTGTCTGTCTGTCTGTCTGTCTGTCTGTCTGACCCGGCCCGGCATCGCCCAGCTCCTGGTGTGGAGCATCTCATTTAATTCATATAAGTAGTCATATAAGCTCCCGTTCCCGTTCCCGACTATCTATCTGTCTGTCTGTCTGTCTGTCTGTCTCTCACTCCTCTTCCTGTCTGTCTGTCTGTCTGTCTCTCACTCCTCTTCCTCTTGCAAGCATCTGTAAAGAAGGTTGTCTGCCATTGGTTTTTATGGCTTCGCCCAGCCCCTGATGGGGAGTATCTCATTTAATTCATATAAGTAGTCATATAAGTTCCCGTTCCCGACTGTCTGTCTGTCTGTCTGTCTGTCTGTCTGTCTGTCTGTCTGTCTGCCTGTCTGTCTAATCATTTATTGGTTGCAGTTAGAACAACCTTAGATAAACGAAGACCAACTTACAAAAAGCATTAGAAAGAGCACTTGAAAGGTCTTTATTTACATCTTCCCCCAACAATTAACTTGGGTAAATGGAGCGGCGGTAGCAGCATCAGCAGAAGAAGGAAAAGGAGGAGTAGGAGCTGGGAGGAGGAAGAGGGAGGCGGAGGAGGGAGGAGTAGGAGGGAGGAAGAGATAGGCGGAGAGAGGAGGAGGAGGGAAGAGGAGGAAGGAGGAGGAGGAGTAGGGAGGAATAGGAGGGAGGAGGAGGGATTAGGAGGAGGAGAGAGGAGGAGGAGGTAGGACGAACTGTGAGTCGGCTGGTATGAGGTCAATTCTTGTCCGATGCCGGATTGATGCAGGCCTTCTTAGCTAGGAGGCATGTTCTGTGCTGAATCTGTCTGTGTGTTCATTGCTAGAGGATGGGGGCAGATGAGTGAGGAGGAAGGAGACGGCATGCCGGAGTGGCTACCTTCGGGTATTCGAGACCGCCGCTGCGAGGGAGGAGGATGATAGAGTCTTCGTCCGGGAGGAGGCGGTGTGACTGGCGAGGTGGAGGAGGACGTCTGAGACAGGAGGCGGGTGGTATAGAAGAGGGACAGGATGAGGGAGGAGAAAGGAGGGTCCGGCGAGGCTGGAGGAGGAGCCGTAAGGAGGTAGCGGAGGGGAGGAGGAGGGAGGTTCTTTATGAGGCTGAGGTGGCGTGGTAGGTGTATAGAGGAGGAGTGATGCCTGGTGGGTAGGGTCTTACGGCGGAGTGGTGAGGCTGCGGGCTCTCGTCGGTCGCTATCTTCGGTGCATGTCGTCTGCTATCTGCCTAATACTTGCTTCGGTACTGGCGGGGCGGGCGTCATTTTCTTTCTGAGTCCCTGTCGCATTATGCGTTCGCAATGCTTCGTTTCTTCTCTCTCCGTTTGTGCTTCTTCTTCTGTTTATCTGATGAGTCGTCGTGCTATCTCCCCGTCTTTGCTGTTCTGCTTTGGATCATTCTAGCCTTATGATGTCTTTCTCTGCTCCGGGCGGCGCTTGATGCTGTGCGTCGTCTTTCGGTAGGCTCTGTGTTATGCTCGTGCTTCGGCGTTCTTCTCCTTCGGATGCTCTCGTATTCCTTTATTCGTGGATTTGCCTTTCTCCTTACCTTGCGTTCTTCTGTGGATTCTGCGGATCGCTTAGCTCCTTGTTCTTCGTCCTTCCGCTTCTTTATTAGTCAGGCTTTTTCCTCAGTCCGCTCTTTCGTCTGGCGGTCTTCTTCTGCTTCCCTTCTTATTCTTCGAGCGGGAGTCTGCTGTCATTTCTTATGTTGCTTCTTTGGATTTCCGCGTTCATATCTTTTCTTTTCTTAAGGAGAAGGAGGGGAGAGGAGGAGGAGGAGGATTTTAACGTATATGTCTGTAGACAACTGCAGCGAAAAGGTGGGTCTGTCTATCTATCTGACCCGGCGTGGCTTTGCCTAGTATAACAGAGTAGGACTAACGAGATCTGTTGGTTTTTATACAAACAAGCTTTATTTCGTCTTGATGACAACTTCTACAAACATGGCGTCCTTTCAGTTCCAGGCCCAGATGTTGACTGCCCCTTAACAACCAACTACGTCACGACTTGAGCATCTTTCTTCCCATTCTCCCCTGATGCTCAAGCGTGCTGTAGTTTTGCCCACCCCATATACCCATACTGCTACACCTTCCTATGTTTTTCGAAAGACTTTTTCCCTTAAAAAGTCTTTCCTCCCAATCCCCTTACTCTATTCCCTATTCCTTACTTCCCACAGCTCCTCTAATCTTCCCCAAAGCAACTTTATTTTAAGTCAAACAATCTATTCGTAACTCTTTCCCCTGCCATATATCAACCCACTTCTTCTTCGTTTCTGGCCCTTCAAAAAAACATAACATATTTACATATCCTTAATAACATTTAAATCTCAACTCTATACAATACATCATAACACGTCTTCTTAAATACTTCTTCTTCTCTTCATAAGCAATCCGCTTAAAATTTCAAACGCTGTACTCTTCTGATACCAACTCCCTATTGTCATCACCAACCCCACTAATTCTCCACTTTTAGTCAACCTGAAATCACTCTCACACGATAGAAAGACAAAGAATCGGTGCGCACCGGAGATTTAAA
Source organism: Cepaea nemoralis (assembly GCA_014155875.1). Classification (NCBI taxonomy): domain Eukaryota; kingdom Metazoa; phylum Mollusca; class Gastropoda; order Stylommatophora; family Helicidae; genus Cepaea; species Cepaea nemoralis. The sequence continues at coordinate 2,185,354 of JACEFZ010027211.1, read as the reverse complement.
GAAGTAGTAGAACTCTTCCAGACAAAAACCACACTCAGCTAAATCACATACTCCTTTACCCCCCTATGTCATTTGAGACTTTATGTAATAAAGTCTAAAATAATTATATCTCCTACAGTACCACTTATTATGGTAACATTTTACGCTGCTATCTACAGCATCAAATACCAAGCATCAAAAATATTATTCACTCTCAAGTGTCTATATATTACAGACACTACTAATTTTTATAGCTCTGAACCTTACCTCAACCTCTCATTGTAATGTCAACCACAAAACACATCTCGAGGACACAATTAAAAAGGTCCATTATCCCTTAAGACCTCCTCCAACATTATACACATCACCTCACCTAACTAATCTTCTCCTATACCTCACTCAGAATTCTCTCTTAATCTCGCCGAAAATTTCAGCGACCCCTTACTGTCCATTTATTATGGGCATATCTATTAAAACCTCCACTTATGCCGTTATCAACATGCAACAATATACTACCCCTAACTCCTGTCTGTGACTGCTTGAAATCAACTTTATCTCAGTCCATATATCACGGACCCTCAAAAACCCCATGTCATTATGTCTCCACTATGTTCATTTCTCACACTTACAACCCTTTACTATTGTACTGCTATCCACAGTGTCTAATCAAACATGGATTCAATTCATGTTTACTATTTGTCTGGAGTAACTCGTTACCCACTTCTTATTCTATAAGCCAGCAACCTCGTGTCTCTTATGAAAGTACACCACGTCTCTTCTGACCCCATGGAAACTATGTTCAAAACTTTCCCCTCATTTACCCCACTGCTATATTCATTAATCTTTTCTTCCCCCATATGGCTTCCAATCCATATATTTCCAATCAATGCTGACTTTAGTGTAACTCTAAACTTTCTCATAACCATCCCCGGTATATGTTTCCACTACTTCATAACCATATCAACCTCATTATGCTGATTATCACAGCAATATAATATACCCATGAACACATTATTCACAAAGATGATGTGTCTCTCTACTAGTCCACAGTAGTTTATTACTATTTTCTGAACGAAGGGTCCTAATTAAAGCCCCATGTATTGTCTTTATTCTAGACAAAACCATGTAAATTAAACATAACTTAATTAACTACTATTTAACATACAAAACAGCGAAATAAAATCACAACAGGATATCATACCCCCCCCCCCCCCCCAAATTTTTATAACATCATTTATGTTTCCCCTCATATCAATTAAAGGTATGAACTCATTCAAAGAAAAACATATATTAAAATAATACAACATACATCCTAATCTATTTTTACTAAATACTACTGGTCTCTTTTACGGACCAGTAGTTTGTACTCAAAAGTCTAAGAACACAATAACCCTATTCTAAAATAATAACAATCATTTTACAGGACCAAATCAAGCAAAACAAATTTTATATATGAGGCATTAAAAACTCAGACTCAATAAAACAATTGTCTTCTCGCTAAAGAGAAGGTTTTCAAAAAAAATATAACTCTCTTAAAATTAACTACGTACAGTGGCCCATCAACATTGGCCTCCTATCGAACTAATGTAACACATATCTATTCATACACGTCATTCCACTATTTCTATAACCGAGAAAACAAAACACTTCATTGCCAGGTATGTATATCTGTTAACTACAGACCAATTTCTTAACTTAGAACAATATCTGTTCTCTCTACACAAAAAAATCACTAATCAACAATAACCGTGCTATCGTTGATTCTCTCCCCTCACAATTTTCTACCTTTTTCCAGCCTAACTCCTAACACATCATAATATCTGGAATATCATCTTAAGCAAGCACTGTAAACTACAGGTCAACTCATTTTATCTATTACCAATGTGGCGATTATTCTATTGTCATCTCAATGTACCAGCCATCATCTATCTACTAACTAACCTGTGGCTCGGCACACCAAATGTTTCCCATGGATTTGTACCAAACATCACTACAACTTCTTAATCATTATCGTTAACCACGGCATCTCCACTCTACTACGACCAGCAAAAAATTTTGTCTATTTACTATAGACCTCTCACCAATACATCTACCTACTGTACCAATAACTAATTCTACTTTTAAGTTTCTCGTCTACCCGACGCAATTCCTTCTCCTGTATCAGTACTTTCTATATCTCACCACCACTACTCTAAGCTATCCTCAAGTCTCTCCTATCACTTCTTGCATATCGTGACGATAAGTCAAACCAGTCACACTTATCGGAACACCGTTCTCCAACATTCATTTAACTAACCTTGTTTACCTCCGTATCTTTCACTCTTCTTCCTATTTATCGGGATTCTTTCAGAACAGCAACCCACGCCACTTATAACTGACAGCAGACCTCACTTTTCTCGTTTCTCAGTATTAGGCATTCCTGCTTCGACATGTCCCTGTCAAGAATACTAAACATGTTTTATGAAACGTCATTCAGAATGTTAACTCTCTTTCCGTCAACCTGTCATACAACTTCCATAATTTCCGTCCAAGATCACCCATTCCAAACAAAAGACATCACAATTTAGCACAAGCAACACAGAGGCAACGACTATAACTAAAGAAGCACCACCAACAACAATTTAGCTAAACGAACATTTCTCGAAACAAGTTAAGAGTCTCGAGTGCCTAGGAAGTATAACATCATCAAATGGCAAACCAGAAGACGACATTGACAACAGGTGTAATAAGGCTATTCAACTCTCTGGACAATCGGACTACGATGTATCAACAACTACCAAGCCTAAGCGTGTCGACTACTTCCACCCACATTGACATTTGACGACGTTTCAAAACCTCACTCCTGCTTCACTCAGTGCGACGAACACGCTTGTCTACAGTTATACTCACGTACTAACTAAACGCCTCGTACATGCATGCTGTACTTATCATTTGTCATCAGCCTATCCATTCTCGACGCACATACGTTTGTCTTATTTCTACTTTTCTCAATCATTCATTCGTTTTCAAAGGTCGGAATCTATCTACTATCTCTCGCAAAGTATATCTCTTTTACAACCCTTTCAACTATCTCTCAAACCAAACCTCATTCCGCTAAGCCACTAACCTCGTAACTATCATTCTATACTTCTCCACACAACAACTTTCTCAGATTTAATCAGCTCTTCTTTCTCCACAAGCACGACGTAACTCGTATTCTTCAAGCATCAACTTCTACAGTCTTTTACTCTTAATATTCTCGCGTTCAACTGGCTATTTTACACACAGGATACTCAATTCCTCCTCAATCTATATCTCCTCACCAGACACTCTCGGTTCACCTGTCAACCATACTATACTTTCTTCTCAAACCAACAAGCAAAACTATCTCAGACATCACGTCATAGCTCTGAGTCGAACCATTTCTAGTACGAACATTCATACTTAGTTTATCTCTCACCCTCTACTAATTTGTGCTGAATCTACTCTACTTTAATCACAGCCAGTTATACATCACTCGACGTGATTAACTCTCTGTATCTATCCATTCCGGACTAAGGAGTATTTTTACCTTGTTTACTCTCCCTACATCGTAACTAAACATAAGATATCCTGTATTACGTACCCACGTAGAATATCATTTGCCGTAACTCTCTATCCTCAACAACACCATCGCCTACCCTGTACCATGTGATGCTACACAAAAAAAAATTCATCTGCCTATTTTAGACAAGCCATATATCTATATGCTCAAACCGCAATTCTTCTCACAAGCCAAAACTATTCCATTTTCCTTCCTCACCCAAGGAATTTTAACAGTTATAGAGTGTGTCCAAGTTAAATATTTCATTGTCTCTCAATACATTAGTACGTCTTTCTCTAATTATGTCATCTTCACTATCTGTTGTTAACCTGTTAAAGTACTCAGGTCTTAAGGTCATAAGGTCTTCTATTTTTCTTAAGTCACTTTCTGTCGTTGAGTAAATTCCCGCTACCTGTCTACTATTATTCTTCTTCTTAAATGATTTCTTTCTATTTCCTTTATTTGCGTCAGGTCTGCTCACTGTTTCCTGTATACCTTACGTAACGTTTGCACTTCCCCATCTCGTCTTCAGATGACGCACTGATAATAGTTCCTTCATCAGATTCATAATAATTTACTGCAGACACGTCGACCCTATTCCCATAGTCGCCTTTAGAACGTCTGACTTTCTTTCTCTTTCTTGGTATTCGTCTCTTAACCTTCCCTACTTTCCTGTCATATAAACTGGTATCTAGTTCTAACGAGTCACTAACCAAAACTCTGTCCGTCTGTCCACCAGCAACTACACCGTATGAGGGAACATCACTCTTCAAGTCAGGATCTGCTCGTAGTGCAATTCTCTCATTCTCCGAATCATCAGTATTCACAGTTGTCTCAGCATCCCGGTATTTACCATAATATGCGGCGGTAGAAATATCTTCTCCGTAACCTGAGCTCTCACACCTAATATTTCTACACCATTTGGGGATTAATTTCATGTCTATACCTGAGGAACTTGACATGGCAGTACCTCTATTAACTATCATACTACTATTTCTTTCTTCAATACTTTTCCTCTTTGGTTTCCTTTCGTCTTTGGTTCTCGTCTGTCTATCTTTCTTAACTTCAACCGTGTCTCCCTTAGTCAAGTGAGTTAGTTTTGACTGAGTCTCTATTAAGTCAGTTTGACTTCCCTTTGTTATCTTGCTGGCTGGTTGTACCTGGACCTTTTTCTCTACTGTATCTACCTGAGTCTGCGTACTATTTTCTATCGTATTACTTGTCTGCGTCTGTGTCTCTCGGTTTATTTTCTTTACTAATTCCGTCGTCTTCTTTTCCTGTCTAACAGTCATATTGGCAATCACCTTAGGAATAGTTGAATTTTCACTTACGTTTTCCCCTTTGTTCTTTGACCCTGACTTCAAATACTGTCTCCGTCTTTGTTCAAACCATTCGTCACGTTTTTTCCTAGCATTCTTGCTATAGGATGGCCATTTCCATAATTTCTTGGAAAAGTCTCTCTCAGGACCATTCTTGTATCTATAACAGCTATACCAGTCCGACTTTTCACCATTACGTCTGTTCTCACCGTCTTTTACTCTATAACCATTAGGCCTTGGTTCGTCATAACTATATTGTCTTCTGTCTTTATCAAGCAGTGGCTGTCTCCTGTTATTCTTTCCTACTCTATTATAGTCTACCTTAAACCTATAAGGGTCCTGTCTAGTCGTTCTGTTCTTCAACGTTTCTACAAAATTCTCTACTTCACTAACTGCCTCTTTTAATTCCCCAACCATGTACTAATACGTTGTAATTCTACATATAAGTAATTCATATTAACTTCTTTGTAATTTCTATCAGGCTTGAAACAATATTTCTACTTCTTCTTCTACATATTCCTTGGTACCTGGAAAAAAAAACTCGAAGTCTTGAGCTCAGCCGAAATTATGCCTGTTTCTCCACTGTGCTGTGATGGGTCTGCTATGCTGAAATATTTCTATATATAGCAATAAAATCAATTTCACACTTGTAACCAGCTAAATTAACAATATGATCGTATTTAGTTTACACAACAGAATTGTTCAATTAGTCAATTGTACGTAAAATAATATTTAAAGTTCACCAATTACCCTAATTTGCTCCCGATCCAAGAAAGACGGACTCTTCTATGTTCGTTATCAGGTAGAATTCAAACGCCAGGAGTCTGTGCCAGTTGAAATGCTCCTTCCAATCGATCACGCTTCAGGTATCATCAGGTAGTTAGGGAGTTTCTTCTTCTCCACGTCTCAGTAACTTCAACCCCTGGTTGGGTCCCATCAAAGCGACGTCTTGAGAATCGGTGTAATTCAGGAAAGCGATAATTTCAGTAGGTCGGCAGCCCAGTCTGCCTCCCCCACTTTCGAGAGTTCTTTAGCGGTATCGCTGCTGTTAACGAGCTTTCCATTTCTTATTATTCAAAAAGTCTCAAGGTCTGGATTCTGCGGCTTTTAGTTCGCTTCAGGCAATCTATCTTATCGAGAAGTAGACAACTGCTCTGTTAGTAAAATGATATAAGATGATTTCTTACTATATTCGACTTGCCTTGAAGGTTTCTTTTTCATGAGCCTCTTATATCAACGATCCAGGAAAAAAAACGTGCTGGTCTTTCTTCTTCTTCAGCTCAGCGAGATGATTACCACTGTACGGCAACTTATTCTGGCAAGCAAGCTGGCTTTCATACTTCAGATGACATCCTGATTCTTGACAGCTACAGGATTCTTGATAGCAACGAGGACTCTTGAAAAAACAATCACAGACAACCACCCCTAGCCGGGCTTTTGGCTGCTGTAATTCTCACAGATAACTTATTGGCCATTTTTCCAACTGCGCTTTTTTATGTTCAATACTTGTTTAGAACCGTGCCGAAATTCTGTCTCTGGGCAATCGACACACACGGACCAAGGATCTTCATACTTTTTGAGCTACTTCGATGTATTATACAGTAGGCATCGTTTTGAGATTCCGCGATGTTATACAGTAGACAGCATTTTGAGACTCCGCGATCTTACTCAGTAGACAGCATTTTGAGACTCCGCGATCTTACTCAGTAGACAGCATTTTGAGACTCCGCGTTGTACCAGGCTCGAATCCTGGGTCGTGGGCACCAATAATTCGTCCTATAACAGAGTAGGACTAACGAGATCTGTTGGTTTTTATACAAACAAGCTTTATTTCGTCTTGATGAAAACTTCTACAAACATGGCGTCCTTTCAGTTCCAGGCCCAGATGTTGACTGCCCCTTAACAACCAACTACGTCACGACTTGAGCATCTTTCTTCCCATTCTCCCCTGATGCTCAAGCGTGCTGTAGTTTTGTCCACCCCATATACCCATACTGCTACACTAGCTCCTGGCGGGTAGCGTCTAATTAAATTCATACAACAACAAAAGTAACTTTAAAGAATGTCCTTCCACACACCATCCATTATTTTTAATGAAAACTCTTTCTAATCACCTGCATGACTACAGAAACTTCTTAAGCATAAAAAGATGAGTTACAATGTTATGCATTGTGCATTATTTTTATGAAAACTTTGAAAATGCCTTAAAGATTGTATCATTATTTATTATAACTCATATGCCGGTACATAACTATAGACACAGAGTTTATAAATATTTGAAAACGATGCAACAATATGACTATAAGTTATACAGAAAAGTTATTAAAAGTTATGCCCTTTGAAATAACTTTTACAGAGTTAAGTCCCCTTGCTGTATAGAAATTATAATGAAAAATGGAAAATTAAATAATATTCAGTAAGCAGCCGATTTCACACTAAAAAAATATCACAGTTGGCTGCGCTGAAATGAAAGGAAGACGTGTAGAAAATTTTATCTCAATCGGTTGGGCCGTTCGCGAACGCATAAAGGACATACGGACATACAGACGGAGATTGCCTTATATATATATAAGATTTGTGATTTGTTACGCAATTTTGCTTTCAGCATTTTACCATTGTTTTCTGAATGGCCGATACCTCATACCATTTAATACAACACAAAGCGATCTGCTTCCAATTCGTACACAGCTGATTTCGAATCCCTAACTCGGAATGTTTGGGAATTGTGAAACTGTGTTTCACTAACCCCTAATCCATAAACACATACTTGAATAGTAAAGCGCATTCTTAAATATTCCATATTTCAACGCAGTTATCTAGCAAGGGGTGCCTTCCTGGTCTTATTCGTTCTGAAACAGCATTGAAATCGTATAGCATACAGCTTCGTATGACGTGGGAGTCTGTTATCTCACCATTTGCTATGGACAAAGTCAAGTAATGCAATACGAACAGGAATCTATGGATAACAGATGGAAGACGCATCGCTGAGATAAAGAACAGAATAGGACAAACAAAAACTGCATTCTTTCAAATGAAGAACGTTCTGTGCAATAATCAATGTCCTTGAAAGTGAGAAAACGAGTTCTTGCATGATACACATAACCAATTTTAACATGCGGTGGCGAATCCTAGATAATTAGTAAACAGGCGAACAAATTCCTGGAAGTCTTGGCGATGTCCATTTTTAGAAGAATGAAGAACATTAATTGGACAGCCAAAATGTGCAATCTGTACGTTTTGAGGGAAACTGAGCCGCAAAGACAACGAATCACAAATATCAGAAAGAAGCAGTCATCGTCTGTTGGCCATATTATGAGAACACAAACACTGGAACATATTGTGGCTACCAGAAAGATTTGCTGAAAAAGAGACAGAGAAAGACAACGTGAGAAGATTCTTGACAGTCTTCTGTATTAGCATGGAAGAGAGTCAACACACAAATTGATCCATGCCGTAGAGGATCGCAATTTGTGGAGAGACATCGTTTGCACCAGTCGGCAAGGCACTGAATGATGATGAACAGAAATCCGTTTGACCATACTGCTGTATAACTTGAAAAGCACCAATCCTCAACAAGTTGTGTTGAATTTATTTTCTTTTTCACAAAAAATGACCGTAACCAAAATCATCTTAATCCTTCGCCCATGCTGTTTTTGTGTGGCGGGAGGGAGAAATGGGCCAACCAAGCAGCTAGACAAGGTATTACCCAAGAAACCAACTGACCAACCAGTTGACCATCCAACTAATCAATTAAACCTTCTTTAGTAATCGAGCTGTCAGTAGACGGGATAATACCAAAGGAAACCTACCACATTGGTTTTCATTGGCTTGTAAAGTATCTCCTTGATACATTGAAGTCCTGAAAAGAGCGTCCATGCCCAGTATCCACACCCTACCAATGAAGAATCAGATTCGCTGGGCTGGTCACGTGACTCGCATGCCAGATCACACGCTCCGTAAATGATTTTTTTTTACGGTGAGCTGCGCTGTAATAAAAACTCCTAAGGAGGCCAGAGGAAACGCTTTAATACACGCTGAAGATTTATATAAAAGTTTTGGAATTCATCACGACACTTGGTAGACTGCTGTCAAAAACTGAAATTCGTGGCGTACATAAATACTCAATGGTGTAGTCACTTGTGAAGCAAACAAGTCTGCAAGAGCTGCGATAAAAACAAAAGCTGGACCCCAGCCCCCCCCCCCCTCCCCCCAAATAAAAAAATAAAATAAATAAATAAATAAATAAATAAAATAAAATAAAAAACACTGGAGGAGATTTCCTCCTGGAAGTCAAGCAATCCTCGCTCACATTGACAAAGAACATTTTGAGCCAAAATAGGTTTTACCAGTCATCTTAGAACTCACTGCTGCAAACTTTTAACCCCACTGGATGAAATACATGTTCATCATCATTATTGACGGACAAACACATATCTCCTTGATGCACTCGGATATCTCCATCTGTTTTCAGCCTCCGCTCACAGATCACACTGAGAATCTCACCACACTGCACAAACACCGTAGTATCGGCGAGGATCCAAATTCAAACCTAACAGAATGTTTTGAGGGCATATTTTACAAGTCGTTCAGAAAGCAATGGCAAACTACTGAACGTAAACTTGCCAAGATATCACAACAGCAAAAAATGCTGGTATTGACTGCGACGTCCTGTAAAGGATATGCAACTAACTTTTAATTATTCGAAATTTGAGCCTCGATAGGGGCTTATTCGACCGGATGGTTTCGATCTACCTAGCGTCTGTGGCCTAGTGAACGCAGTTTCACAAATCCCCGACAAACCGAGTCAAGCGTTCGAAATCAGCTAAAGACGACTGTGGAGCTAATAGTCATAATGCTATGAGCGTCGGCCATTCAGAAAGCAATGATAAACATTATTTTCGCATTTCCTTTACAGGACATTGCAGTCAACACAAGAATTTTTCAGATGATGTTGATGTCTTGGCAAGATTTACGTTCAGTAGTTTGTCATTGCTTTCTGAAGGACCGGCTCACATACCTCCGTAAGTAATCAACGCGACGTGATCTGCTGTCAAATCTCGCGCAGCTGTATTTCGGACTTGTGTATACGGGATTACGAACAACGTCTTTAACACCTTCGCCAGGGAGACGGGCAATGATAATCTAGTGACGGTAACATTGCCTAGAAATTCATAAGCACCCCTTCCCCCTTTCCCCCGCCCTCAAAATACCTGGGTTGTCCGCTACGCCCGGTAAAAGGGCATACAGCTAACTTTGAGATCCCCATGTGCCTGGGAGTGTTACAACTACATTCCATCAATACATGAACCGCTACAGGTCTGCTTGACTTAACGGCTGACGTCCTCCCTGTAAGTCATTCCGCGCGCTAGCACGCACGTTGGTATGTTTCAAAACTACAACCCTACTAGAACACCGAAGAGTCGAGACATAAATAGCTAAGCACGTGTTTGACTTTCATACCAGAAACAGCGCAACTAGGGTTGAATGAACTGGAATTAGAACATATTTCCTGTTGTGTTTTCTCGGACAGTAAACTGCCCGGTGCGAAATACACGAATATACCCACTCAGTGAAACAATAATAAACAATGGAATTATAATAGACGAATATTGTAAATGCGTTTCACACAAAGTATTTGAGAATAATATTGACACAGAGGCGTACTATATACACTCAGGCCAGAGTGTCAGAATACCCCGTTTCAAGTGAGCCCTGTGGGGCCCTGATAAACTGGGCCACCTTAATATTAGACCAAATGTATGTTGCAGGACTTTGCCATCAACCCAAAACTCAGGTTAATGTACTGGGCAATGTTATGCTCAGGAGTTTACAATTTCTTTGAGTGCAACTGATCGGTGTAGTGAAATAACAATGTTGATGTCCTTTTAATATCTTTGTCCCCTAGCAACCAATATATTTAGATCCAGTTGGCTCATTAAACATACACATAAAAGCAGGAATGTTAAAACAGAATACCAAAGCCAAAACCAGTATGCTTACTAGGAATATTGTTTGGCGCTCACAGAAGGAGAAGAAGGAAATAGAAACCAGAGGACGCACTAGACAACATAAAATTTGAAAGCTATAGATACCGACCGGGATTCGAACCTGTCACCTCCAAATGGCAACAAAGCTCGGTGCAGGAACAAGTGTACTTCTGTGAGCGCCAAACAATACTATGTGTGTTTATTTATGTAACTGTCTAAGTGGCCTCAACGGGTTCCCTAATTGATTTCCTATGTTACTAGGAATAGGACAATCAATAATAATACATACTTAATAAGTCAGTATTTGTTTTGACAATGTGTCCAGAAGCAATATACTGCTATGTCTTTGATGTGACAGAGCCATCATATGTTGTAGGTCTGAATGCACGGACCAATAGATGGCCAGTAGTTTCCTCACTTGGCAGACGTCGAGCCCAGGTGTGGGACTCTCGTCCGACAGTGCTCATGACATTATCAGCGCAGTGTTCTACCAACTTCGCTAGCGCTCCCACTAAGTCAGTGATTAGAAAACCATACCCAACAGTAGGATATCTGCCAGGAATATGACAAAAATATGACAAATAATAATACATACTTTATATGTCAGTAATTAGAGCGAATTACCGTGATAATATCAAGTGAAATATTTACAACTGACAGCATGACACAATGACGAGAGAAATTTGGGAAAACCCAGAAATAAACATGGATTAAAGATAAAAAGGGTGGGTTGGGCTAGGAGAGACTACCAATCAAACTTGCATCAATGACCTAAATAAATTGGCGTATTTACTTGTCAGATGGTAGTCTGTGGCTTAGGGATTTATAAACTCAGTTTTAAAATTCGCCGACATACCGGGTCCAGGCGTCGAAATCTACTGCAGGTAATTTGGGAGCAGATCGCTTTGCGTTAATTTCGATGGCGTGAGAATTAACAGCTCAGAACGCAATGGCAAACTGTTTTTTGTTTGATCGTTTAGCTTATCCTTTACAGGACATCGCTGTCAACATCAGCATCTTTCAGCTGAACGTTGATTTCTTGGCAAGATTACGCTCAGTAGGTTGCCATTGCTTTCTGAGCGACCGGCTCAATACCCCGTAAGTTACCGACGTGGAAAGAACCGTTAACAATTCTCGCACACGTCACGTTACTCACGAGAATATACGGGATTACAGAGAAAGTTGTGTAACCTCTAGACCAGGGAGACCGGCAATGGCAAACTTCTGAATGTAAATGCCTAGAAAGACTAGCCACCCACTTCTCGCTACATTCAGGCCTACAGAATGTGATGGCCTTATGACATCACTAACCCATGGCAGGTTTGTGCTTTAGGACATTTATAGACAGAAATCATTAGCAACCAATAAATGCTGGAGTTGACTGGAAAAACATATATGTGTGTGTGTGTGTGTGTGTGCCTGAGTGTGTGTGTGTGTGTGTTTGTGTGTGTGTGTATGGTGTGGGTGTGTGTGTGTGTTCGTTGTCAGAGTTACTATACACTATACTAAGGTTTCAACAAAGTGTGATTCGAGGACTTCCGGTTGCCAGCATGGCGGTTAGGCATTGAACCGTTGGGGCCTGTGGCATGTTTATGCTTGTGGCTACGGTTTTCAATCGCATTTTCCTCATGTTGGACTGGTAGTACATGGTTCCGCCGCCCTGCTACTGAGTGAGTGCATGGGCGACACCGTGAGGTGTGAAATTCGCGTGGAATGTTTTTACATCTGTCCTGTACAGTGACCTTCACGTTCAGAACAATGGCTACCGGTGGTTGCTGAATTGACTGATTTGCCCTTTCGGTGCACGAGTGCATTTTTCGGGAGACTCCTGGGAGTCGGCGCTAAAGCTGAGGAGTTCGTGCTTTGTGCGAGACTTTCAGCGGGTCGCCCTGCGGTAAAAGACCGAGCCATGTGAGAAAACCCGGGTCAATGAGGTCTTTCTGGTGACTGCTGAGTCCATCGACGATGAACTGTGGTATTCGTGGATGAAATTTGTGTTGGCATTCTGACCGCGTCATTATGCACAGTGTGCCTGTGCGGGCTGTTGGATTGCCGAGACTCGTGTCTATTCCACTTTTCACATTGAATAGTGGGGAGCATTTTGTGTGATATTCGCTGGCACGGGAATGGAGCATAATGGGGACAACCCGTTGCCGTGAAGTTGGAACCTCGACTAACTAACTAACTAACTAACTAACTAACTAACTAACTAACTAACTAACTAACTAACTGATTAACTGACTGACTGACTGACTGACTGACTAACTAACTAACTAACTAACTAAAGTGTGAAAAGTAGAAGGATAAGTCTGAGAATTGGTACGTGGAACGTACGCACCTTATATCAAGCAGGGAAGTTTGATAACCTTATTGCAGAGGCAAAAAACATGAATTTGGATATCTTAGGCGTATCTGAAACAAGATGGACAAAATTATATAAGGAGAGAAGATTATGTATTCATTAATTCAGGAGGAGATCATCACGAGAGAGGAGTAGGAATTTTAATAAAACGAGATTTAGAGAAAAATATTAGTGGATTCTGGACTCATAAAGATAGGATGATGCTTCTCAAAATTAAGGCAAGATCGTTCAAAATAGTAATTCTTCAGACATATGCTCCAACAACTGATTATAGTGATGAACAGCTAGAAGAATACTATGAAGACCTACAACAAACACTGAAAGTTGTAAAATCATCAGAGGTCCTAATTGTCATGGGAGACATGAACGCAAAAGTTGGAAAAAAATAAATATAAGCAGATATTAGGGCAATATGGTATGGGAAACAGAAACGACAGAGGAGACCGGCTGATACAGTTCTGTGAAGAAAACAATCTTATTGTTTGCAACACATTTTTCCAACATAACCCTAGGAAACTGTATACATGGAAAAGCCCTGGAGATAGAACAAGAAACCAAATTGACTACATTATGATTAGAAATAGATTTAAAAACAATGTTAAAAATGCCAAAACATACGCTGGTGCTGATATCAACTCTGACCATAATCCTGTAGTTTTAAAATTACAAATAAAACTTAAAAACCCAGGAATAAGAAAATCAAAGACACCTCAAATAGATATATCGGCATTGAAACAACCAGAAATAAGTCAACTATACCTCGTTGAAGTCAAAAATAGATATGATGGGCTAATCATTGAAAGTATGGAACAATATCGACGTGGAAATCCCGAGGATAAAATTAATACAAAATGGGAAAGTGTAAAAACTAGTATTCAAATTGCAAATATCAGCTTACCAGAGAATATTAATAAGAAAAATTAATTATGGATAACCGATGAAATCTTGAGTAAAATATCTCAAAGAAAGAAAGCAAAGAACACTCCAAGTGAATATAGTAATAGATAGAGAAATACATCACATGTGCAGAGTTGCCAAAGAGGAGTGGCTGCAGAACCATTGCAAAGAAATAGAGGATCTGGAAATAAAACACAATTCGAAATGATTACTTGAACATATAAAAAGATTTACAAAGAAGAAAAATAATCTAACACAGTGTTTCCCAACCTTTTTTGTGCCATGCCCCACTTAAGCCTTTCTAAAATTCATATTGCCCCCCTCCCCCGCCCCACGCCCCCCCCCCCCTCAACATATACATTATTTTTAATTTTTAATATTCAAAAATTGAAATGTTAACTAAAGAAACTTGAATGATTGGTTTTAGGAAGAAATCACTAGGTAATTATTGAGCAAACACAGTAAGTAAATTTTCAAAACATATAATGGAGAACTGAAATTCAAGTACAAAATAATCTTAATGAAAGATTTTTCTATATTATTTTAATTATTAATAATTATTTATTATTTAAATTTAGTGAGATTCTTGCGCTTGATGCTTGCTGCAAAGAGATCTTATGTCAGGTTCCAATTTAGTTAACTTCAGTCTCAAGTCTCACCGTTTTGTTATATTCAGCCGATTTCTTCCATTTTCGAATTGCCCCCCTTAACAGTCGAATTGCCCCCCTGTGGGGCGTGGGCCCACGTTGGGAAACACTGAGTCACTAAACGGTTGTATCAGAGGAAAATATGGAAAAATTATCATTAACAACACTGACACAATAAAAAGATGGACAGAGTACACAGAAGATTTATTCTGGGACAGCAGGGTCAATAGAGAACTTGTATAATACTCAAGATAGACCAAAAATACTAATGGCTGAAGTAGAAAAGGCTATTAAATAGATGAAAGAAGGAAAGGCTGCAGGTCCTGACAAGATGATAACAGAGATGATAAAATCCTTATCCAGCTTTGGCATTGAAACTATCACAGAATTGTGTAATGATATATATATATATATATATATATATATATATATATATATATATATATATATATATATATATATATATATATATATATATATTATTCGCATAACCTTTTACAGGACATCGCTGTCAACAGCAGTATCTTTCAGCTGTCTGTTGATTTCTTGGCAAGATTACGCTCAGTAGTTTGCCATTGCTTTCTGAGCGGCCGGCTCAGTTATCCCGCAAGTCACCAGCGGGGGTCGAACCGCTCTCAGCTCTCGTCCGCTACGAGACTCTGCGTGATAAAAGGGATTACGGAGAAAGTGTTGTAACCCCTCGGCCAGAGAGACCGGCATTTATATATGGAAGACCTTTTAAAATAAATGTCATTCAAGTATATGCCCCATCGAGTGAATGCAGTGATGAAAGCATAGAGGAATTTTATAATGACATGGAGTCTGCTTTGAAGAACTGCAAAAAATCAGAGATAAATATCATAATGGGTGATTTCAATGCAAAAATAGGACAGCAAGGCGATGGATGCAGTGTAGGCAACCATGGTTTGGGAGAGAGAAATGAAAGAGGATACAGACTTGTAGAATGGGCAAAAGAAGAAGAAATGGTTGTAGGAAACACCTGGTTTAAACAGCATCCTAGAAGATTATGGACATGGAGGAGTCCAGACAGCAGGATTACAAACCAGATAGATTACATCCTGATTAGCAAAAGGTTTCGAAATGCGTTAACAGTCGTAAAAACAGTTCCAAATGCAGACTGTTACAGTGATCACAGATTAATTACAGGCACATTGAGGGTAAAGTTAAAGAAAGTCAAATATACAGCAGGAACCCCTAAATATGACTTGTGCAAATTGAAGACTGACAAAGAAATACAAGATAATTTTAACATTGAAGTAAAGAACAAATTTGATATATTGTCTGATCTAGAGATCCTATTTCAAGATGTTGATGATCAATGGGAAATGATGAAGAATTCAATCAGTTGTGCAGCAGAAAAAAACTATTCCAAAAGTAAAGAAAGTGGGCCGTAACACATGGATGACTGAAGAAATTTTACAACTAATGTAAACAAGAAGACAGAACAAAAATAATCCTGCCAAATATAAAGAAATTCACAGAAAAATGAGAACCTTATGTAAGGAGGCAAAAGAAACATGGCTTGAGAAAAATTGCAGAGAAATTGAAAAACAACACACCAGTAACAATGCGAAACTAATGCACAAAAGAATTCAGGAGCTTACTAATCAAAGAACACGTACATCAGCAGGCTGCCTAAAGACAAAAGATGGAAGAGTCATAATAGAAAAAGATCAGATCTTACATGAATGGTCAGATTACGTGAAAAACCTTTATGACGATAACAGAGACGAACAGTATGATGTTCAAAATAATAATGAAGGACCAGAAATTTTGAAGATGGAGATTCAGAATGCGCTTAACCATATGAAATCTGGCAAGACCCCCGGTTCAGACAGCATCACAACAGAAATGATTAATGCTTTAGAAGAATATGGAATAGATAAAGTTACCAGTCTGCTTAATACAATATATGATACTGGAAATATACCTCAGGAGTTATGTAATTCTGTATTTATTGCAATCCCAAAGAAATCAGGAGCCTTGGAATGTGATCACCATCGAACAATTAGTATTGTGATATAATAAAACGTCCTTACCCTTTCCTATTTATTGACTCCCTTAAAAATAAGCAACCCCTTTCAATTACTGTCTAAGTAACTTACTTAATGTAGGAGAAAATAAAACAGCGATAGACTGACCGTGGCAGCTTAATTTATTTGGCTTTATTTGGCGTACGTACCTGGCTAACAGTCGTCGACTGATTGAAAAACAAAGGCCCAGGGTAGCCATTTTAGTTCAGCCAAACAAAGGGAGCAGACATGTAAAAGTTCCCCGTGTGAGAAAAAGGCAATTTTGCCTTTAAAACCATGATTCTCTTCAACTATTGGTATGTTATATCTACATTATTAAGATGTATTTATGTATTACATAGACCAGTATGTTTAATTAAGAATTAGTTAGAATAATAAGTCAACAATTCTCTTAAACCAGGCTGGAATATGTTTACCAATGAAACACATGTGGGCGCCACGCTGTAATTTTTCATGTTTTACAATTTCAAATCCATATGTTAAAATCTTTTATAGGCATTATGAACTTATATCTAACTAGTAGTGCTTATAACCTAGAAATATTATGTGTACCGTAGAGTATCAAACTCAGGTCAAAAACACTTTCTAGGCATTTTCTCAATGTGGGACTCTTGATTCATACTTCAGTAGAGAACTTGTGTCTGTCAATTTCATATTCCTATGTTAAAACTTCTATGCACTGTGAACAATATCTCACTATTTATGCTTAGAAATCTGCAAATAATCTATGTACTGTAGAGATTGAACTCTAAAGTACAGTTTCAAAGGAGTTTTATCCATGCGGAGACATACACATGAGTACGCATATCATGGACTCAGTTCATTTTGGATAAATTGTTTTCCTAATTCATAATCTGTAACTTGGAACTATAGTGCTAAATTTTAGTACAAGCCTTTTGTTAACAGATTATCAACCACTCAGCATGAGTGGTGAACATATAATCATATCATAAAATAGTGTTAGGAGAATGCCATGTGTGAGAATATAAATTCATGAACAATTAAAGTAAATGCGTGATGTAAATGCATGTTCGGATAGGCTTCAATCCGTATCACCTCACTGTAGTAGGAACAAAAGCGAAGATTGATGTGAATAGATTGCTTGCAATACTCAGAATACTGGACCGTTCGGCATAAGTTATTCTAATAAATACACTCCGAATAGTAGCAGTCATTGGCAAAATATATCACAGCGGTTACTATCCACATGTGTTGTACGCAGTGGGGGAAAACAATGTATGTGTAGTTTGTGGATTAACCCCTGAAGAAAATTCAAAACCATTGGCTCTGGCATTAAATTTTATGATTAATATTATTATGTATGATTATCATGTACTTAATATCAGAGAAATGTACATGTATGTTTTTTTCTGGTATGAGAATTTTCTCTGTTCTGATTGTTACTTTTTACTGTGGGAATATACATTTTAATGTTACCCTTGGGGACATGAGGATGTTGATAGAAGAATTCATGTGTATGTACAGTACTTAAGAAGCCAATGTTGAATAGTCTTGGCCTAATGATGATTATGGTGCCGAAAGGAAGATGCAGCATTAGAAACCACAGAGATTCTGTATAGGCTATTCTCTTCAAGTAATGAGAGAGACAATATCAACATGTTGGATGGACAGAATGACTTCACTCATCTAATAGTCCCAGTAACAACAGAACAAAATATAATTGAGAAAATACCTTACTCACTATTAAGAGTCAGAATGCCTCTACTCAGCAATAAGGGACAGTGGAACATGGACACCCACTCCTTTCTCCTTCTCCCCTTGTTGTTTTGTATTTTTGTTTGTAATTGTCTTGTGAAAGTTAACACATCACAGTAGGTTAATGCTCGTGTTGTATTCTTTGTCATCCCTTTTCTATAGAAGAGAAGCGAGTGGTGGTTTTGGTGGAACTGCATTCCATAACTATCATCAGGATCCTGGGTTAAAAGCCTGGTGAAGGTGAGTCAGGACTAAATGGCTTAACCATGTTCTGGATCTATAAATACATCGTTTACTGCTGCACTCATAAGCTGCAAAGGCAAGCAAAAGAGATACATACGAAGACAACTGACGGTGTGATTGAGGAAGTCCTATTTTAGTAGGAATATCCAGGATGGACTTCAAGATCTAATAATCTACAAAGATGAAGATCATCAGAGTACTGACAACAGTGTATCGTCTGCTTTACTTCTGAGAAGTATCACCTATGGCCTCATCATTCAACCAAGTCAGTGAAACTGGGACAATCCTTCTTCAAGTTACTAAAACTAACAACAGTGAGTAACCTTCAACTGTTGGTTGGATTACCAAGTTAATATCCAACAATGGATAAGTCTTCGAAAGAACGTCTCACAGCTGCAACAGTTAAACATAAAGATTCAGCCATGCAACACCAAGTTCTAGCTATGAACACCAACTCAAACAAATGGGAGAAGACACTGAACCACATAAGCCAATACAACCAAGGTACAAACTTAATATCATCTGAAACATAACTACGAAACCAGATTACCTCAAGGTTCCAAACCCTGAACGCCATCAGATAAAAGACCATATGAAAGCAACTAAATGCCTCTACATCAGCAACAAGAGGAATCATCCAATTGTTTGCAAATCCTGTTACTGTGCTGGATTTATTCATCTGTGGATATATGTAGGTATAGATCAATTGTGGCCCTAGTCACAGATACTACCATGAGATGCTTCTCAGTCAATTAAAGTTCTACACTGGACTAGATAACAACGACTAATTCCTTGCCGGTCCAATGTCAGCCTAAATGCCATGGGTTATAGACTCGCAACTAGGTGGGTGAAACCTTTGTATAAGCCAATTTGGTAGTCGGATATTATAAGCCGAGAAGCTGAATGGACGTCAACTTTTCATCAGACCTGATGATAAAGGGAATTACCTTCTGCAAAGCTTAAGTGGAAATCCTGAAGTATGACCAACCGGAGGCACCAAATTTCACAAAAAGGGCACCGAGCCTAAGGCAACAGAATATTCGTGATTCTAGCCCCAAACGGAGGGGATATATGGTGTGTGATTTTTCAATTCCTGGATTATGGAGTATAAAATAGTCACCAGCCAATTACCAGTGGATAAATATTAGGAACATAACTGAGTGCATTAATTCGGTACCCAGATAATGGGGAAAAGGATCTAATCTACAGCAAAGATGAACCCTTAACCGCACACCAGGAGATAAATGACTCTATTAATTAGTTTAATTAGTAATACAAAATGCTGTTTATGTGTTGGTTGTTTTTCTGAAGGTAACAGGTCAGTGGTTTTTTTTCCAATGAAGGGTATGGTAAAGTATTTTGACACCAACTCATTATTTTTTAAAATGAGAGAATGGTAAAAGGTGTCAGAAACCAATGTTGATATGTTGGGTTCTATTTAATTAGATCATTATTTGCCTTAATTATGAGGGAAAATGAAAGTAGACCCAATTTGTGGTTGTTGTGTTGTTTGTAATAACCTTGTTTTTTTCTGGGGTCACTGGGTACTATATTGTAATAATGCAATGCATCCCATGCCTGTCTGAAAATGCATAGTGTTCATTACACATATATATGTAACTGCAGATCTTGAGTTAATACCTGAACTGTTTGTCCAAAAGTGTTGTGTACATCAAATAAATGTGGTGTCCAACAGTGGTTGTTTATATGTTGTGAGCAATCAATATCCTTCTAGCACTATAGTAAATTTAAAGGGTGATGAAGTGGGAAGGGAAACCTACACACAGATGCCATTGTTTCAAGGATTGAACTCTTTTCTCCTGGGATTTGTGGTAAATATCCCTGATCACCCTGCATTCTAACCAGTGACCAGAGAATCAATCAAATCCCCCTAGACATCTTAACAAAATATTCTCAGGAATTAAAATCCACATCCCACAAGTATAATGAGTCACATCACGAAGATTTTGCTAAGAATTATCATGCAAAGAGTTAGGAGGAAAATACAACCTGAAATAGGAGAAGAACAATGTGGGTTTGTAGAAGGCAAGGGTACAGTAAATGCTGTGTATATACTGAGAACCATAATCGAACGTTCTATAGAAGTAAACAAAGACCTACACCTTTGCTTTATTGACTACACAAAGGCTTTTGATAAAGTGAGACATGTCAGCATGATAAGGATGCTTGAAGATCTACAAATTGATGGAAAAGATCTCAGACTTGTAAAAAACATATATTGGAAATAACAAGCTGCCATAAGAGTTGATAATGAAGTAAGCCAATATCAGCCTATTAAGAGAGGTGTGAGACAGGGATGTGTAATGTCTCCAGATCTGTTTTCCTTGTACAGTGAAAGTATTTTCAGAAATATTGAAGATATGGAAGGAATCAACATTGGGGGACGATGCATCAATAACATTAGATATGCAGATGATACAGTCTTGATTGCAGATAATGAACAGGACCTGCAAAATTTAGTAGATGCGATTGTCACACACAGTGAACAACTAGGGTTAGAATTAAATTGTAAAAAGACACAGATTATGGTTGTCACTAGGAAGAACGAAATACCACAATGTAATATACAAGTAAATGGGAATATTCTTCAACATGTGAATAGGTACAATTATCTCGGAACAGTAATAACATCTGATGGGAGATGCCTTGAAGAGATTAGAACAAGAATCGCCATGGCAAAAGTAGCCTTTAGCAAGATGAAAAACATACTGACCAATAAAAAGATGTCAATTGAAACGAGAAAAAGAGCGTTGAGATGCCACATAGAACCTTTACTTTTATATGGATGTGAACCGTGGACAATGAGCAGTCAGGCTGAAAAACATCTGATGGCTTTAGTGATGTGGTTTCTGAGGAAAATGCAAAGAATACCATGGACAGCCAGATAGACCAATGAACAAGTCCTTCAAGAAACAAATGAAGATCGTAAATTGATTAGAGAAATTAGACGTAGACAGTCAAAATTTTTTGGGCATGTTATGAGAAGAAATGGATTAGAGAACTTGGTGACAACTAGTAAGATCGAAGGGAACAGACCAAGGGGAAGACCTAGAAGCAAGTACCTGGATGGCTTGGCCTTGTGGCATGGTCGAGACAGAAACTCGGAGCTGATCCACGACTCTGGTGATCGAGTGAGATGGCAGAACATGACCGCCCACGCTTACCGGCATGGCACATGATGGATGGATATATATATATATATATATATATATATATATATATATATCCATCCATCATGTGCCATGCCGGTAAGCGTGGGCGGTCATGTTCTGCCATCTCACTCGATCACCAGAGTCGTGGATCAGCTCCGAGTTTCTGTCTCGACCATGCCACAAGGCCAAGCCATCCAGGTACTTGCTTCTAGGTCTTCCCCTTGGTCTGTTCCCTTCGATCTTACTAGTTGTCACCAAGTTCTCTAATCCATTTCTTCTCATAACATGCCCAAAAAATTTTGACTGTCTACGTCTAATTTCTCTAATCAATTTACGATCTTCATTTGTTTCTTGAAGGACTTGTTCATTGGTCTATCTGGCTGTCCATGGTATTCTTTGCATTTTCCTCAGAAACCACATCACTAAAGCCATCAGATGTTTTTCAGCCTGACTGCTCATTGTCCACGGTTCACATCCATATAAAAGTAAAGGTTCTATGTGGCATCTCAACGCTCTTTTTCTCGTTTCAATTGACATCTAATATTGGGTGCATCCCCAAGGATGTGAAAACATCTATTTTCATCACACTACCGAAGAAGCCAAGAGCTGTTGATTGTGAGGATTACAGAACTATTAGCTTAATGAGCCACACAACTAAGATACTGCTCAAGGTCATACAAGAAAGAATTCAACATAATATAGATGAAGAAGTAGCTGAAGAACAATTTGGGTTCCGCAAAAACAGCGGCACCAGAGAAGCAATTATCTGTTTGAGGATGTTAATTGAAAAATATATAGAAGTTCAAAAAAGTATATATGTTTGTTTTATAGACTACAAGAAAGCTTTTGATAGAGTACAACATGAACGACTAATTACGTGCCTTCAAGATATAGGAGTAGACGGAAAGGACATCAGACTTATTAGTAACTTGTACTGGGAACAAGTGGCGTCTATTAGATGCGGTAATAACTATTCGTCGCCTATAGAGATAAAAAGAGGAGTACGCCAGGGATATGTACTATCCCCAAGCCTCTGCAACCTATACACAGAAAGAATTTTTAAACAAGTTGAAATGCCTGGACTCAACATCAATGGAAGAATCATAAACAATCTTAGATATGCTGACGGTACCATGTTGCTAGCAGAAAGTGGGCAAGAGTTGCAAGACCTAGTGGAACAAGTAAACAGGAACAATGCAGAATATGGCTTAGATATTAACATCCAAAAAACAAAAACTATGATAATTAGCAGTGAAAAGGAAAGGTTATCAATGAATATCACAGTAAATGGGCAGATACTAGAACAAGTAACAAGTTTCTCTTATCTTGGACAAATAATAATAGATGATGGCAGAAGTGAAATGGAAATCAAAAAGAGAATAGGAATGGCCAAAAATGCTTTCAACGGCATGAAATAAGAATTAACATCTAGAGAGATTAATAACGCAATGAAAATGGGAATTGTCAAATGCTACGTATATTCAACACTACTTTATGGCGCGGAATCCTGGACATTGAACAAGCAACTAGAAAGTCGCATAGGATACACAGACGAATAGGTCGTATTTCATGGAAACAAAAACAATCAAATGCAGAGGTCCTAGAAAAACTGGGAATGACGAGAGAGTTGATGAAAGAAATAAAGAGGAGACAAGTGAAATATTTTGGCCACGTTAAAAGACATGATACTCTTATAAAAACCATACTGGAAGGCAAGGTTGAGGGCAAGCGAGCAAGAGGTAGACAACGATACAAGTGGGAGGATAACAACAAGAGATGGACGAACATCAGCCTGACAGAATGTACAGTCAAGACGAGAGACAGACAGTGTTGGAGATCCATTGCAGCTAACCTTCATTGCGGAGACGGCACCTGATTGATTGATCGATTCGAATATGTCTCCAAGCTGCCGCCGCCGCCCCCCCCCCCCCCCCCCCCCCCTCTCCAACCGATGTTATCTGCAAAAGTAATAGTTTGCACTGGGAAGTCAAAAACATGTGAGAAGTAATCCTCCTACACCCCATTTTCCCCACCCCATAGACAGTCTGAATACTTAATTTGCATTCCCTAATAATCCTACAGGCTGACTACTTTCATGACTATATGATCAGGTATGTGGTAAACAATTGGGCGCGAAGTTTTGTCTGAGCTTGTTTATTGTAGATCGGCACTCTATCTGGTAATAGTTTGACCTATATTTCTGAAGATCCCTATATTGTTCATATCTGTCCGCAGTTGTGGAACCGAAGGTATGGTAGTGTCGTGGCAGATTGTGTCGTTGGGTAGTAGAGTGACATGTGGAACTAAAGGTTGTATTGCCGTGACAGACAGTACCAGTACTGTGGAGTAATGGAGTAACATATGGAACTGAAGGTGTGGTAATGATGTGACAGATAGTACCAGTACTGTTGGGCAGTGGAGTGGCATATGAACTGAAGGTGTGGTAATGATGTGACAGATAGTACCAGTACTATTGGGCAGTGGAGTGACATATGAACTGAAGGTGTGGTAATGATGTGACAGATAGTACCAGTACTGTTGGGCAGTGGAGTGGCATATGAACTGAAGGTGTGGTAATGATGTGACAGATAGTACCAGTACTATTGGGCAGTGGAGTGACATATGAACTGAAGGTGTGGTAATGATGTGACAGATAGTACCAGTACTATTGGGCAGTGGAGTGGCATATGAACTGAAGGTGTGGTAATGCCCTGACATATAGTACCGGTACTGTAGGGTCCTATAAAACAGACACTAATCGTCTACAAATAAAGGGTGAATGTGTTCTTTCATCTGTGGAAAGAATGAGATTACGGGGGATTGGCAGGGGTTCTGGAAGAATCTCAAAACTGAGAAGGAAGACCAGGAGAATTGTTAATCAGACAGCGGTGGGAACGATTAGTAGTATGACTCTTCGCTGGCTGTTGAACGAGGGGACAGAGCACGTATGGGAATGTCCTGAGTGCAGTGATGTCGGTTCTTAACTCAACTCAACTCAACTCAACTCATCTGAAGTAAAGAGTTCAAAATTGTCTTTGGATATTGTCTATGCAGATATTAACTAGCGGAGAAGAGAGCACGCATCCATGTCTTACTCTTCTTGTATTGACTGTGAACATAACAGATATATATCATCTTGTGCTCTTATTGCACTTTGGCTCAGTGGTGCATGGCTAAGATTTTTCTAGCAGTTGTCCTTGTATCCATAATTTGTATCTATTTACTCTATCGAAAGTCTTTTTTTCTGATCTTCAAACACGATATTCTGCTTCCCCCACCCCCAACATATTTGTCTAAGTGTGAATAGAGTGCTTCAGTGCAACTTTTATCTTTCCTCAAACCAAATTCTTCTTTGCTTAACTGTTGTTCAACTATGAGTCTAGCGCTTTGTCTGAATAGTTTTGCGTACATTTTAACTATACGACTCTGGAGTGATATACCTCTTGCATGTTTCGCACTCTCTCATATTGTATTTCTTTTTCCAAATTAGTATGCGTCAGTGCTGATTGTAATGTTTGCGTGACACGTGCTTTTGTCTGTGGACATTATAATTCTTTTATGTAAAAAGAAAATACTGTGATCTTCACTGTGTTGGTTTCAATAGGCAATGTTAGCTGTTTAAATACTTTGGCATTGATTGAGAGGAGAACCGTATCATCTGCACTTCCGAGTTATGGAAATGTGTTTCCACTAAATATGCATGGTTAAAAATTGCCTCAGGACTCAACACTGTTATGCTTCTCATTACATTGTCTTCATCGATATTGAACAGGTTATGGGAGAGAATGCAACCTTGTCTTAATCCCCGTTGCAATTCAAACCCATTTGATGTTTCATCAGCTACTCTGACAACTGTTTGTTATTCATGATACAATGGTTCATGTAAGCGAATCAAATATCCCGCAAAGCCCATTTCTCTCCCGATGTTCCACACAAGATGATGTTGTACACTGTCGAAGGTCTTATTGTCACCTATGAAACAATTTTGAAACCTACACTGCACTATCTGCATTTCGTAACGATGGTCCTCATATTGTAGATAAGGCCCCTAGTTCCCCAGCCCTGTCTAAACATACCTATACTTCTTGTAACTCCTATCCTAATCCCCTGCAATCCGCTACACGTTGATTCACAAGAGGAATTATTTGTGAGCAGACTTGTTAGTGCAATGGTAACGGTAGTTGATGGACATTTTACATGTTCTTTCTTTGGAAGAGGGCTGTAGATTCATCGCTTCCATGCATTTTTCTCTGTCTTCTAGTAGCTTGAATGATTCCTCTGGGATACATCTCTGCTTCTTGTACCATATTTAGGCATCATGTTTGTGCTGTTGGGGTGAGATTGTCTCACGATTGTGTAGCTAACATATCTGGACTCATGTCTTCATGAATAGCCATCAACGCTTCATGTTGATTGTTTACTTCAATGTTATCTTATACATTCAGGTGGTATGCCGATTACACCGAACCGTAATGGCCGAGCTCTTTGTATCATTATTTCGGTTATGCCTTTAAGTATGTAGCTAGCAGCACATTATCTGTGCCACAGTCTGCTCTGGGCAGAGTCTTTGTGGATGTTATACATGTCCACTATCTGTCTTGTGTTAAGATGTGGTAAATTGTGTTCACTCAGTGACCATCAGCGAGGTAAAAGTATAGAACTTTCTCGCACGTTATCTAAACAGGGTGCAAGGATGCCCTGAAATAGTGTCGTATAGATAACATTCGATTAGTATCTCTTTTCATTTATGCGTCTTATGTCGAATAAACCTAATGCCATTTCTTCCTCTTCAATACTTTCAACGGCAAATTTCTAATTGAAATTGCCTAGATTAACCTGATTCCTGTATTTTCAATCTCTTATAAGGTTTCTAGCTCATGGCTTTAAAACTCCAGAATTTCACCTTCTTTAAATTCATTTGTCGGTGCTTTAACGTGTTTAATTATAACGTTCCTTTTCCTTGTCTTAAGCCTAATGGCGAGAAACCTTGATCAATGACTGAACTGTATGCGAAAATGTTTGAACAAACCTTCTTTGGCAAGAGGAAATCAATTCCACGCTGTCCACTCTTTCCTTTCTCTGAATATACGTATCTGGGTGCATTACCTCAGGGCCACATATTTTAACCCCGGGACTGCCACAGGGATCTGCAATCTCACCGGTGCTCTTTAACGTATATACGAGCAAGATTGCAAACCTAGAAGCACCAAGGGTTGGAAGGATACTAACATTTGCAGATGATATTCTTGCATATAGGCAGGGAAAAGGTAGGGAGCAAACAGCCCAGGAGCTACAGGCGACAAAAGACAAAGTGATTGACTGGGGCACTGAAATTAGTGCTGTCATTCACTCGGAAAAGGTGGCTGTTTTGTGGTGCTCTCTGGACAACAGGATTGTGAGATCTGATGTCCCAAGCCTCGCTATAGATGGTAGAAGCGTCAACAGAGCGAACAAACTGAAGTATCTGGGAATCACATTTGACAGGAGCCTGTCCTTCAAGGACCATGTTGAGACGGTTGTGACAAGGTTTCAAAAGGGACTCAATGCACTTAAAACTATGGCTGCCATGGACACAGAGCAGAGAATGCTCTTCACACTATACCAACACTTGATCCTCTCAGTAATTGATTATGGACTAAGACTGCTCACTGTCTCAAAGAGTCAGCTGGTGAAATTAGAGGGCATACAGAACGAAGCTATGCGAGTCATTCTGGGATGCACAAGAGACACCCCAGTAGTGTGTATGCGTTACATCCTTGGTCTGCCGACTGTTGCTGGTAGGCACAAGGTGATGCAAGCGAAGGCATACCTCAGAGTAGCTGCAGACACAGATCACCCGTTGCATGAGGCGCTGGACGTAGTTAAGGGTCAGAGACTGATAAGAGGGAAATCATGGATGGCTCAGGCGGAGGATACGATCAGACATGTGTGCCCCTTGGAGAACATCAGGCGAGGAGAGGAGTGGGTCAGAGTGCCAGCGGAGCAGTCAGACTTGTGAAGAGCTATAATCATATTGAGCCGGGAGTGCAGGGAGTGGCCAGCAGGGGCCACGGAAGTGGAAATCCAGCAACTAATTCAGGGTTATGCTCGCTCGGGTGGTGCGATTATCTATACAGATGGGTCGGTGTTGAGAGGTAGGAGAAGTGCCTGGGTATTCTTAGCAAAAGTTAATGGTCGACGTTTAGTGCAGGAGAGCCTGGCATCTGATACCACAACATCTAGCTTAAGAATGGAGGTGGAGGCGGTCAGTGCAGCTTTCCGCTGGATGGAGAATACGATACACACACAAACATCGTGATTGTAACTGACTCAGAAAGCATGCTGAGGAAGGTAAGGACAGGCAAGCTTTGGGCAGAGTGGCTTGCTTAGCTTCGGAGTTCATGGGTGGCAAGCATCGTCTGGATCTTTTCTCTCGGGCATGCCGGTGTGCTGGGGAATGAACAGGCAGACAGATTGGCTGGCTCTGAAAAACTTGGTGGAGTATTGATGCATGACAAGTCAGACGTGGTTGCGTCCTTGTTGGAGCACGTGTACACCTCGGAGGATCAAATGGATCATCATGGTCTGGCAAGAATGAGACAGCGAGGAGTGACGAGGGGATCTGGTCGACGCTCGACGCTCGACGCTCGACGCTCAGAGGAAATGCGAGACGGACATATAATCAGATTGCTACTGGTACTATTGGAGTTAGAACTATTCGCTGGCTCCTGAGGATGGGGATGGAGCGCTTATGGGAATGCCCCGAATGCTGTGATATCGGTTCCTAAATCAATCAATCAATTAATCTAAATATACGTATAGATATATCTCCTGATATGATCACCAAGTAATCTTGTGTCAGTCATTAGTAGTAAAGGATGCGACCTACACACGTATTTTGACATCCATCATGGCGGCTGATGGCGGCTGATAGTTTTTTGGGGGACTGAGGGGAACATTTTTGGTGGGAACCGGGTCTATTTTTTTTCCGCCTGCCTGGTCTGAACGAAAATCTGTAAAAGTAATTAAGGTTGGATTTTTTGGTGGGAACGGGGTGATTTTTGGTGTGTGAAAGTATATAGTGGGAAAGTGTATGAAGGGGTTGAAGGGAAAGTTATTGTGGTTACGTAGGGTATATTACTATGTGTGGTGAGTGATGTATAAACTGGCAAGGGTGTAACGGGTCGGTACCAATTGTTTTAAATATTCATAAACGTGTGATGATAAAAGTGGGGTGGTAGTAGTGTCTTAGTGAAAGTAAAGGGTGGTATATTCACCGATTAGAAATGAAATCTTATAAAGTTGTAATGTGGTAAGGTGTATTAGTGGTCAAGTAGGAGTGATATAGGGGTGGTCATAAATGTAATAAGAGGTGTTCACAGTTACCCAGTGGTCAACCAGTGGTCAAGTAGTCAAGTAAGGAAATTTTAAGGAAAAGTGATTGTAATGATATGGTGGTGATTAAAGAGTGGTAAATTAGTGGTCAAGCAATGGTCAAGTAAGGGTCAAGTAGTCAAGTAAGGAAATTTTAGGGGAAAAGTGATTGTAACGATATGGTGGTGATTAAAGAGTGGTAAATTAGTGGTCAAGTAGTGGTCAAGTGGTGGTCAAGTAGTGGTCAAGTGGTCGAGTGACCAGTTAAATTGTAGAGGACGATGTGCCTAAGATTATGGTAGTGGTTAAAGTGATCGATGAAGTGGTCAAGCAGTGGTCAAGCAGTGGTCAAGTAGTCGAGTGACCACTTAAATTGTAGGGGAAAGTACGTATAGTGCAATGGTGGTGGGTAAAGTGAGGAGGAATCAGTAGTAGTGATAATAGTACTACCAATATTAGCGACAAGAATATTAGCTGGTGCGTTATTAGAGATACAAGTCTCTTTTTTGTGGGGTGTGTAAAAATCATACAAAGAGGGTCATACAAACACAAAGAGGATCACACAAACACACATACAAGCACAAAGTCAACCACACTCACACATAAACAAATATACAAAGAGGATCACACAAACACACACCTACTACAAACTCAAAGACACACACCCATCGCCTAGCATTACTACTGTCATCACAAGTACACACAAGTACTCACGCATAATCAATTACACAAATACACACCTACTACAAACTCAAAGACACACACCCAAACCATTACTACTGGTACCACAACAAGTACACACCCATAATCAATTACACAAATACACACCTACTACAAAATCACACCCATACCATTACTACTGTCAGCACAAGTACACACAGACACACCCGTACACACTTGATACACTTGTACATACAGACCTACAAGCACACAAAAACACATCCATACCATTACTACTGGTACCACAACCAGTACAGATACACTCACCCATAAACAAATCGTGTCCCTACAAGAATATCACAAACCACAAATTTTTGGTAAAGAACGCGGATGTCCGAGACAGCCCCTACGTCATCAACGCCATATGCAAAAGTCATTAAGTATGAGTCATCGGTGTGTAGGGAAGCAGGCGTGAGAATAGCTTGTCTAAATGCCACGACAGCTATGTCGTGTGCAGACCCAGTGTATAAAATAGACGGCGTCTCTTGTGAGCTCAGTACCAGTTCACGGGGTGACTTGGGTAGCTACAGAGTTATTTTTTAAATCAGGCTGGTGTGAGCAGTGTTCGTGTAGTAACCAGATATTGTTCACGTAGTGACTTGGCTAGCTACATCGGTGAAACAGGTTGGTGTGAGCAGTGTTCGTGTAGTAACCAGATATTGTTCACGTACTGACTTGGCTAGCTACAGCAGTGAAACAGGTTGGTGTGAGCCTTATTCGTGTCGTTGGCCTCTGATAAAACATTGAAACATATATTGTATACTCCAGAACATTATTTGCGGTTGTAAGAAAAATAAAAATAAAAAAAAAAACCAGTTTATCAATATGGCCACCAGATCTACTTTCACGTGTTCAGTGTGCGACAAAGACTATCCGTGATAAGTATAAGCCTTAATCGTCACATTCAGACCATTCACGATACGGAAAGACAACCACTACTATCTGTCAGTATATGTGGACAACGTGTCATAGATAAGAACGAATGCCTACAAAAACACATACGAATACGTCATCACCGGCCTATGAATACACCAAACACTACAATACCAGAGACGACAGCACCACCTGTCTATTTACACCAGCCTCGTAGTCTAACGCAAGTACCAGACTGCCACCACTGTATCTTCAATGATAACCTTACCCGCCATAATAGGAACATTCACAATGATTATCCCTGTCAGATACGTACCAATCTATACAATTCGAACCTACAACGGTACTTACATCACCAGACAACACGAGAAAGGATGACACCCTTAGACACCCTGGCAACACCTCCACTCATAGTAGCAGACGATATCCAACCAAATGATAGAGACAGCTTGGCAGCCCTTAAGGCGTACTGCAAAGACCTATCGCTTATGCTACCCAATCAAGTGGTAGTATTAGAAAATAAAGTGTCGACCACCGCTATCGGGTGGTTTTGGTATGATAAAAAGAAGTATTCAGATATCTTGTATGATATCTCATGCATGTCTTTATTCTGGATCCGAAACAAATAAGGTATGTGTGATGACTTCGACAACAACAGTGATTTTGATAGTCAACCAGCAGAGCCCAGAAGAATGAAGATCACTAATCCAGAACTTTTTGGTTTTTCACTAAGCATCTATGTCATTGATTGTTTCTTATATCACTATACTGTTTTTCACTAATCCTGTATGTCATTGATTGTTTCTTATATCACTAAAGTGTTTTTCACTACTCATGTATGTCATTGATTGTTTCTTATATCACTAAACTGTTTTTCACTAATCATATATGCCATTGATGTTTTCTTATATCACTAAACTATTTTCATGACTAACACATTCTTTGATATACTGAAACCAAGATTTTTGTTGATTTTCTTTAGTAGTTTTGTTCTTACTTCTTGTCCCGAGAGACATCAACACTGACAGACAATGAAACAAAAACACATACTGAAATGTATTATGTATTTATTCAACTGATGCTTGCAACCAAGTATAGAAATTACGCCATCCACCTCCCAGTATCCAACGATGTAGTTTATCAGTCATATACGTGCCTACAGATGTAGCGAAGCTTTCCTCCAGGTCCTGGACACTCACGTCTGTATTGTAAGAATTATTAACCAGATGCTTACCCAGACGCATACCAAGTGTAAAAACCATCATTATTCTCCCGTAATTGATGACGTTATCGGCAAAGACTTCGTCAGCGATTGAAACAAAGACCGGGAAAACGTGTTCGGGCTTGATACAGACTTCTAGTCTCGTAAATAACACATCATGTTGGTTGGCTATCTGACGTACTAAGCTACACAACCTCGAGTTATTGGTCTTTGTGGGCTTGTAGGAACTAATAATAGTCAACGCCATACTCACCACCTCAGTGTGAACTTGTGTCAACTCGACCATTGGTTCCATCATTATTATACCAATAGCTACCAGAGACCCACTGGCGTGCAGTTTGTGGTCAAATGGTCTAATACTATCACCCGATACGTTTATAAACACCAATGCGACTAGATAGGTGGTTATTAATACTCATGGATCCTAGGTGGAAACATCCTTTTACGGCCTTGATTGCGGGCCCAACAGGGAGTGGTAAAACCGTCTTTGTCCAACAGTTCTTGGCCCATCTACCAGCCATGGTAGACCCCCTTCCAGAGGAAATTATGTGGTGTTATGGTGAATGGCAACCCATCTATGAAACTATGAACGGTGTTCAATTTAATGAAGGTCTGCCGGATATGGAAAAATGGACAGGGGATAGACGTCGGTTAGTAGTCATAGATGATCTAATGTCTGAGACAGATGACAGAGTGACTAAATTATTTACTAAAGGCAGTCATCATCGCAACCTCAGTGTTATGTATATAGTACAGAACCTATTTGGTAAGAATAAAGAACAAAGAACTATCAGTCTGAATTCGCACTACCTAGTGGTGTTTAAGAATCCTCGAGACGGGTCTCAGATTACCAGTCTGGCCAAACAGATGTATCCAGGCCGTGTGTCATATGTCCAAGAGAGCTTTACAGACGCGACATCGGCTCCACACGTATATTTGTTATTTGACCTGCGACAGGAAACACCGGATCAGCTCCGCTTACGAAGTCATATATTTCCCGACCAGCATCAAGTCGTCTACGTCCCCAAATAACATGTCTAACCGACTTAAACGTAATGAGGGTATGTTACGCTTCTTGGGTCAGACCAACCCAGCCACTGTGAAGGCAGTAATGAAATCAGCTTCCCCGGATCTCGTCCAATCAATTTGTGAATGCTGTCACAACGTTTTAAAAGGTAATGTTCCCCTGACACTAGCTCAGAAGAAGCGTCTGCAACGACACAAAGACAGTCTGAGAGCACTCACTCATAAGAAATTATCGCTCAAGAAAAGGAAAGAGATTCTACAACAAGGTGGTTTCATAGGCGCCTTACTAGGCCCCATACTAAATGTATTGAAAACCGTGGTGGGTTTGTAATGGCCAAGAAGATGATCTTGATCGATCCCCGGTTGCTAGAAAAACCCTATGTACCACCCGACACACTAAATGATAGTCTACAGGATTTGGATTGTCAGATGCAACAAGTCCTGGAAACAGAAGATCTACCACCTCGTGACAAGGCCAGCAAACACTACAGAGGTATCTGAATCGACTCGAACAGTACAGACACAAGCCTCTGGGACTAGTAGACATCAAGGAACAAAAACCTGAAGTCACCAGTGTACCGACAGCAGTAGCCGAGACACCTCTTCAACCAATACCTCTTCAACCAACACCTATTCAACCGGCTCAAGTAGTAGACCCCAAAATTGTCGAGACCACACCACCTTACAAACTCAGGCGAAGCAAGAAGAAGACTAGGATACCTACCCCCAAGTGGCAAAAATGGCCGCCCAATTAAGAAAATATTACTATGACCCTAAGAAACCGGGGGCCTATGGTGGAGCCGCCGCCTTAAAAAGAAATACTAACCTGAAGAAAATAGATAAATGGTTACGTCATCAGGATACCTACACGTTACATAAACCGATCCGTCGCCGCTTCCAGAGACGTCAGACCATAACCGGTGGTATAAATCACCAATTTCAAGCCGACTTGATAGATATGAGACTATTACAAAGATACAACGATGGGATGTCGTACATAGTGACTTGTATCGATGTGTTTAGTAAATATGCTTGGGCCATCCCGATCCAGAAGAAAACAGGGAAAGCTCTGGTGGTGACTATGAGTAAAATCTTTGGTGATAACCAACCGATACATTTTCAGAGCGATAAAGGTTCGGAATTCATTAATCGGACCTTCTTAAAATTTCTGAAAGATCGAGGTGTGCACTTCTTTACCACCGAGAATGAAGATGTGAAGGCAGCGATAGTGGAAAGATTCAATCGAACCCTGAAAGAAACAATGTGGCGTTATTTCACCAAGACCAATACACTGCGCTACGTCGACGTGATAGATAAATTGATCCAGAACTACAATGGTTCGTATCACAGAAGTATTCGCATGGCCCCTGTGCACGTCAACTATAGTAATCAAGAAGAGGTGTGGAATAACTTGTATAAGCCGAAATACGTATCGAAAAAAGTGTATTTTACACCTGGGGATCGAGTCAGACTGGCTCAACCCAAACAACCTTTTAAAAAAGGGTATATGCCCTCGTGGACAGAAGAATTGTTTACCGTCAGTCGCATAAACCAGACCAGTCCAGTGACCTATGTGGTAAAAGACGATTCGGGACAGGAACTACAGGGCTCGTTCTACAGAGAAGAAATACAACTAGTTGGAGACAAGCAAGTGTATCGTATCGAAACAATCTTACAAGAAAGACCCAGGAGAGGTGGTGGGAAAGAGTATTTAGTGAAGTGGTTTGGTTATCCCCATTCATTCAATAGTTGGATAGCTGACACGCAACTAGCTAGTTATGGAGACTAGTGGTGTGACTGAAGACAGG
Source organism: Cepaea nemoralis (assembly GCA_014155875.1). Lineage (NCBI taxonomy): Eukaryota > Metazoa > Mollusca > Gastropoda > Stylommatophora > Helicidae > Cepaea > Cepaea nemoralis. The sequence goes on along the minus strand of JACEFZ010027211.1, from coordinate 2,150,413 downwards.
GTGGAAACTATGGGGGTGCGCCCACAACCGACAGAGGGGGAAAGAACATCGATCTGGTCATTCTTTGGACAACGTGTACCGAGGCCAGAGATTGTATTTCTGTGTCAAATGGTGGTTATATATGCCGTAATTGCCGTGTCTTTGTTCAATCTGACTCAAGGCAGCGCAGACGCACCAGACGGCAAGTTGTGGGTAGCTCTAATGAGTAGTTGTTTGGGCTATATGCTACCTAATCCTAAATTAGAAAAACGATGAGTTTCTACGTAACTTTACCGAGTAATTCTGGACCAAAGGTATTTCCCAACAACCAACCCGGTCACTTTTTTGTCAAGTTGCCGCAGACCATTGATGTAACGACCCAATACGAAGTGGGCCTGGTCGAGATTCAGTTCCCCAATTCGTATTTTAATGGTTTACCTGGTGAAATTTGGTTCCAATACTTTCCACCTAAAGGTAGTGGTATGGAACCTATAACCCTTGTATGTCCACCGGGTCCGTTCAGCAGCCCTGAAACTTTCATCGAGGAATTGAATAAGTTGTGTGTAGAAACCCAACTAGACGAGAAAGTAAACATCAAATTCATGCTAGGTACACCTTGGAAAAAAGTCGGGCTGAAAATATTTGAAAAAGCGCCCAGACAAACATTAGTGACAGATTGAAGTATATATTGGGTTTTCCAAGCTCGACTCTATCAGTCGATAATGTCTTATTATTCGGTAATACAGAATTAGAGATGGATAACGAAGTTAAAAATATCTACGTCTATTCCGATCTCGTAGCCACGAGACCAGTTGGAGACGTCATGGTTCCTTTACTAAGGACTGTTCCTATATTGGACCGACTGTCACCTTCAGTGTTTCGTCTTTATGATAAGCCACATTATATACCATTAAGTCGATTCTCCTTCGACATGGTGGAAATACTTTTAACTGACGATACGGGTAAAACACTCTCATTCAACGATGGGACTTCAGTACTAACTTTACATTTTCGAATCAGGAAGCACTCAGACCTCGAATAGACTAATATGAGTTTCTACGTGACGCTGACGAGTAATGCGTCATTACAAATATACCCCCAAAATAAAGCCGGACATTTCTTTGTCAAACTACCACAAACTATTGAGCTCACCTCCCAGTACGAAGTTGGTTTGGTTGATATTCAGTTTCCCAACACCTATTTTAATATTTTGAAAGATGAGGTGTGGATAAAGTACTTTCCACCTCCAGACCTAGACGAACCACCGATGACGATTACGCTGACGCCTGGTCTGTACAAATCAACAGAAAAATTCATTGGTGAATTGAATAGATTGCTTTTCGAAGCTGAGAGATTTATCAATGAACTGCAATGGCTGCGTTTCGATGATGCCTTACAAGAACATAACCGAATGATGTTCTCTTATAACGATATTTCGAATAAGGCTCGTTTCCAGTTATATGAACAGGGGGCTGAAGTTAGACTTAGTGACAAGTTGGCAGAAATATTACAGTTTCCCTCGACACATGTCACCGAGACTGAACCCAGTCTGTCTGGTGTGGGTGAAGTGGATTTAGACCAGGGCACAAAAAATGTCTTCGTCTATTCCGATATTGTCACCTCGCGGGTGGTTGGTGATGTGATGGTACCATTACTGAGGACACTACCTGTTCTAGACAGATCTACCACCTCGGTATTTAGGATGTATGACAAGCCACATTACGTACCCCTCAGTCGATTTTCATTTGACACGATTGAACTTCTTATAACCGACGAGCAGGGGAAACCTATCCCATTTACAGGTGGAACTTCAGTAGTGACGTTACATTTTCGAACAACCAAACGGTTTGATCTGGGCTAACCATGGTTAGGCACGTGCCAATCCAACGCAACCCCAAACTATACGAGGACTATTTCTGCAATCAAGCTGGAAGTGGTCTCCCTGTTTTTGTAGGTGGTCGAAGTCAGCGAGGTCATGGAATTGGTAGTTTCTTTAGTGGTCTTGGTCGCACAATTCTTCCTTGGTTGAAGACTGGTGGCAAAGCCCTATTGAGAGAAGGACTGGGAACGGGTTTGCAAGTAGCTCAAGATGCCTTAGCTGGTAGAAATGTTGGTGAGTCCTTCAAAGAACACGTCAGAGATGCTGGTCAACGACTACTCCAAGGCGCGGCTCAACACATCAGCCAATCAGGTAGTGGGGTTAGGAAACGAAAACGAGCCGCCCCGCCAGGTCAGCCCAGTAAAAGAATAAAACCAACAGTCAGAAAGTCGTCGAGTCATAAGACACATCACCACCAAGCGGGACATTCGGATATTTTCTCATAATGGCGTTAATTCATCCCAAGTCGTGTGAGTGTCTGCATTCTGGTCTGGATCTGTTTAGTGTACCTCCCACCCAGACAGCCGTGGAAGAGGGACAGTTTGTGGAGATTCATCCATTGGCTACGTTAGCTTATGGGGCACCCATCTATTCACAATTTCTGGTGTCGGTGAAGATTACATTGATTTGTTTAATACTTTTCTGCACGTGAGAGCCAAAGTTACACTGCCCAATGGCGACGACCAAACAAACACAGCCGAAGTCGGTCCGATAAATTATTATTTGCATAGTTTGTTTTCTCAAGTAGACGTGTCCCTGAACGACACTCTTATTTCACCGAGTGAAAATTCGTATCCGTACCGGGCCTACTTGGAAGCTCTTCTGAATTACGGTGAAGAGGCCAAAAAGAGTCATCTGACGTCAGCTCTATACTATCAAGATACTCCTTTGCACATGGCAGACACAAAGGGTGATACCAATAAAGGTCTAGCCAAAAGAAGATCTTTAGCCAGCTATAGTGTGCCTCTGGATATGATGGGGCGCCTACATTCCGACATTTTCAATCAGGACCGGTACATGTTGAATGGTGTCGATATTAAAATCAAACTAACCCCATCAAAATCCGTCTTTAATTTGATTGCCACGGATGTAAGATGGTGGGTACAAAAGTGTCATTACTTACGCCGCCCTCTTGGTGAGGAAAGCTAAGTTAAATCCAGCTATCTCTCTGGCCCATGAAAAAGCCTTATTGAGATCCAATGCCAAGTATCCTTTTAAAAGGGTCGTGGTAAAGACCTTTTCTATCCCTAAAGGTATGTTTTCCCACACACAAGATAACCTTTTCCTCAGCCAGACACCGACCCGGGTGGTGATCGGATTAGTGAATGCTTCCTGCTTCAATGGCGAGCTGAATACGAACCCCTTCATATTCAATCATTATCAGTTAAACTATTTGAGTCTGATGGTAGATGGGCGTAGTGTTACAGGCAAACCCTTAACCATGAATTATACCACAGGTCAGTACATGCGAGCTTTCCATAGTACCAACTTGGCCCTTGGTCTGACCGGTAAGGATGTCGGGAATGGTATAAATTATGAAAGTTATAGTCAAGGGAATTGTCTCTATAGTTTTGATCTGACTCCCAGTATATTAGATGGAGAAAAGTTTGAAATGGCGAAATCTGGCCCATTGTCAGTAGAACTAAAGTTTGACGTTATAACGACTGTACCTCTACAAGTCATCGTATACGCCGAACTCGACTCGGTCCTAGAAGTTTCCAAGACGAGACAAGTGCTAACAGATTACATAGCATAATGGATACCCAACAACTAAGACAATTACTCATGTCTGATCTGTTTGTTCGTCGCCTTCCACTAGTCAACGTATGCACTAGAGATCATTTGCCTAGACACCTTGATAGAACACAGCCAGCTGCTTTGATCGTCAATACTGACACCAGTGCTTACTCTGGGTCACATTGGATCGCCCTATATTTTAATGGTCTAGGTCAGTTTGAATATTTCGATTCGTTTGGCTTGCCACCATTACACGCCGACATTATCAGCTTTATACATCGAAACTCGGACAGATCACCCGTGTACAATACCCGTATGTTACAAGACATTAATAACAGTACTTGTGGTCTGTATGCGTTGTATTTCTTATTGATGAAATGTCGTGGCTCGAGCCTGTCACGTATCCTGCAACCATTTGGACACAGACAACACGTGAACGACCGGCTCGTGTTTCGATTGGTTACTCCGTGGTTAAAAAAGACAAGTCCAGAACTATTTAAAACTAGATAAATTCGTCGTTATAAACTGAGACGACCACTCGTCTTTTTGTTTCTACAACGATCAAGATGTCTACACCCAAGTGGTTATTCATATCAAGACCTGTTGATATGCCCAGACAACTAGACAACAGTTTGAAAGCGGTGACAGTTTCTCAAGACACAGGAACAACGACAATCCATCTATATCAATCTACCGACAGTCAAGACAAGCCTCTGAAAGACCAGACATCTTTCTACAATAATCAAGTCCCTCTGCTCCCTTTGGAACATAAAACAAAACCCAGTTTTAATTGTTGTATACCAATAAAAGCCATTTGAAAATGTTATTATTTGTTTTTCTATTTTATTATGTTTTTGTTCATTGTATAGTTTTTCTTCTCTCTCTCAGTGTGTCTGTACTTGTGGTGACAGTAGTAATGGTATGGGTTGTCTTTGAGTTTGTAGTAGGTGTGTAATTGATTATGGGTCTGTACTTGAGTGGTTGTTTTATAGCTGTGTGTGGTTGACTTTGTGCTTGTATGTGTGTACTCGTGTGTGTATGTGTGTATAGTTGTGATGACAGTAGTAATGGTATGGGTTGTCTGTGTATGGTTGTCTTTGTGTCTGTACTTGAGTGGTTGTTTATTTGATTATGGGTGTGTACTTGTGTATAGCTGTTGTTGTGACAGTAGTAATGGTATGGTTTGTCTGAACCTCTTTGTATATTTGTTTATGGGTGAGTGTGGTTGACTTTGTGCTTGTATGTATCAAGTGTGTACTTGGGTGTCTTTGTGTTTGTATGACCCTCTTTGTATGATTTTTACACACTCCACAAAAAAGAGACTTGTATCTCTAATAACGCACCAGCTAATATTCTTATCGCTAATATTGGTAGTACTATTATCACTACTAGTGATTCCTCCTCACTTTACCCACCACCATTGCACTATACGTACTTTCCCCTACAATTTAAGTGGTCGCTCGACTACTTGACCACTGCGTGACCACTGCTTGACCACGCCATCAATCACTTTAACCACTACCATAATCTTAGGCACACCGTCCTCTATAATTTAAGTGGTCACTCGACCACTTGACCACTAATTGACCACCATTTGACCACTACTTGACCACTAATTTACCACCCTTTAAGCATCACCATATCGTTACAATCACTTTTCCCTAAAATTTCTTTACTTGACCACTTGACCATTGCTTGACCACTGCTTGACCACTAATTTACCACCCTTTAATCACCACCATATCATTACAATCACTTTTCCCTAAAATTTCCCTAAATTTTTCCTTGCTTGACCACTACTTGACCACTAATTTACCACCCTTTAATCACCACCATATCATTACAATCACTTTCCCCTAAAATTTCCTTACTTGACTACTTGACCCTTACTTGACCACTGGTTGACCACTCTTTAATCACCACCATATCATTACAATCACTTTTTCCTAAAATTTCCTTACTTGACCCTTACTTGACCACTGGTTGACCACTGTGTAACTGTGAACACCTCTTATTACATTTATGACCACCCCTATATCACTCCTACTTGACCACTAATACACCTTACCACATTACAACTTTATAAGATTTCATTTCTAATCGGTAAATATACCACCCTTTACTTTCACTAAGACACTACTACCATCCCACTTTTATCATCACACGTTTATGAACATTTAAAACAATTGGTACCGACCCGTTACACCCTTGCCAGTTTATACATCACTCACCACACATAGTAATATACCCTACGTAACCACAATAACTTTCCCTTCAACCCCTTCATACACTTTCCCACTATATACTTTCACACACCAAAAATCACCCCGTTCCCACCAAAATTTCCAACCTTAATTACTTTTACAGATTTTCGTTCAGACCAGGCAGGCGGAAAAAAAATAGACCCGGTTCCCACCAAAAATGTTCCCCTCAGTCCCCCAAAAAACTATCAGCCGCCATCAGCCGCCATGATGGATGTCAAAATACGTGTGTAAGTCGCATCCTTTACTACTGTCATTTAGTAGTAAGTAACGGATCCTTTTACCCACCCTACGAGCATTGAGTGTACGGTGCTGGACTCATATTTATATAGACCAATCAACACTCGGTGGATGATGTGGTCAGTATCACGCCGACCTCCTTTACTTTTCAAGACATTTCCTGGTATCCATTTCAGCCTGGAAGTCCACGTCAATTTTCAAAATTTTAATCTATCTCGATGAAGAATGAACCCATAACCACGGGGACTGCATGTAACCGTCTAGCCAATACACTACCGCTGCTACGTCTCACCCATTTATGTTCTGAAATGCACAATCTATAAATGTTAACTCTTGCCTGTTCTGTACTCCAAGCACCCTATCGTGATACAGTTAACGCCGTTTGGATTCGACATATGAGACGTGGTGTACAGTTCTCCATATTCTTGCTACCATTTCCCAGAGAACTTAACTGTCCAGCACACAGCTTGCGAGACTCGGTCAACTATAGACCTAAACGCGATTCCTCGTTGCCTTTCATCTGTAGCGTGGAACTGAGCTAGTACCATTGTTTGAACATCCGATACACCATCCTGCATGCCTTATGGTCACGGAGACTATGCAGTTACACAAATGCTAAGTTTTATTTTTTTCAGTGTTGCTGATTTTATAGCCATCTCAAATGGAAGTTTGATGGGGAATAGCAGTAACTAAGCACAATGGACCATTTTAGAATGTCAGATTACAGGAAAGTACATCTCGAAGCACGCAATGGAACAGAAAGTTTGTAACCTCTAGGGAAATACTGGTATTTTCCAGAAAGAATAGCACGGTAAAAGAGCGTTATTTGTGTGTCATCTGCAACAGGCGGATTCTTTTCAAGAGATAAAGAGAAGTCTCTTTTCAACTGGAAAGTCCAGAAAGCCAGTCTAGTTAGTCCATTTATTACAAACACAATGCCACATTGTAACGTATAAACAGTCAGTAATGGTTCGACCGAATGACTTTACCAAAAATAGAAGTGATAGATTAAGCGAGAGTGCAAATTGGGTTTCTGTATGAGAGGTCATTTGTGAGTGGTATGTTTATTTCATATACCTTTCTTTGAACAGCCGCCGCTATGGCGTGTCAGGATAGCTAAATTGTGTTTCACAAGTCCCACCTTACCAAGTCCGGGGCTCGAAATCAACACAGACCACATTGTGTCGATTCCCATTGCATGAGGCGTCGGAAGTTAAAACAGTAAAGGCAAAGTACTAAATTAAAATGAGCTTGTAAATCACAATCGGCTAATAGATGTTGTTAGATTTAACGTTTTATAAAGAACATGCAACTAGCTTCTTTCTTTTGCATCGCTAGAAAACTATTCCACGGTAAATGTTATTGCTCGTAATGGTATTATGAGATCATCAAAAATACACACGAAGAGTCTGGCTCTCTTCCTGACTCCGTAAATATACTTATATATCGTGCTACAGCACTATCGGCACCCTTCCCGATACTATGTCTCTAGGTTGAGGACAAGCAGTACATATAGACATGAAATGGTCGTTCTATTTGTATTATGAATTTATTTATTTTAACGCTGTGCTCATCAATGTGGGATTTCCATCACATGTAGTACAACTCATAAAAATGCTCTATCTAGATCAATAAGCAGCGGTTAGAATAGATGGCGAGACATCAGATTGGTTTGACATCAAGCAAGGGGTCCGTCAGGGCTATGCGCTGTCACCCTATTTGTTTAACCTGTACACAGAAAATATAATGAGAAAGTCAGAGATGATATAACCAGGGAGCAATATGATGCCCTAAATATAGGTGTCATGAAATACCAGAGATTCGATATACTGATGATATAGTATTGCTATCCACATCACAGAATGGTATAGACAACTTAATATCCATCCATCCATCATGTGCCATGCCGATAAGCGTGTTTAGCCATCTCACTGGATCACCAGAGTCGTGGATCAGTTCCATGTTTCTGTCTCGATCATGCCACGTGGCCAAGCCATCCAGGTATTTACCTCTTGGTCTTCTCCTTCGTCTCTTCCCTTCGATCTTGCCAGTTGTCACCAAGTTCTCCAATTCATTTCTTCTCATAACATGCCCAAAAATATTTGACTGTCTACGTCTATTGTCTCTAATCTGTTTACGATCTTCATTTGTTTCTCGTAGGACTTGTTCATTGGTTTTTCTGTCTGTCCATGGTATTCTTTGCATTTGCCTCAGAAACCACATTTCCACAGCCATCAGATGTTTTTCAGCTTGTCTGCTCATTGTCCACGCTTCACATCTATATAAAAGTGCAGGTTCTATGTAGCACTTCAACACTCTTTTTCTCGTTTCAGTTGATATCTTTTTATTGGTCAGTATGTTTTTCATCTTGCAAAAGAGGTAGACGCTTCGCAATGGCAATTCTTGTTCTAATCTCGTCAAGACATTTCCCATCAGATATTATGACTGTTCCGAGATAGCTGTAAGGGTTCACTTGTGTAAGAATATGCCCATTTACTTGTATATTACATTGTGGTATTTCTTCCTTCCTAGTGACGACCATAATCTGTGTCTTCTTACAATTCAATTCTAACCCTAGTGTGTCACTGTGTGCAACAACCGCATCTACTAAATGTTGCAGGTCCTGTTCATTGCCTGCAATCAAGACTGTATCATCTGCATATCTAGTGTTATTGATGCATCGTCCCCCAATGTTGATTCCTTCCATATCTTCTATATTTCAGAAAATATTTTCACTGTGCAGGGAAAAAAGATCTGGAGACATTACATATCCCTATCTCACACCTCTCTTAGTAAGCTGATACTGACCTACTTCATTATCAATTCTTATGGCAGCTTGATGCATTTGATAAAGTATGGAAGGAAGGACTGAAAGTAAAACTGCAAAAAATTCATGTTTGTGGGAACATTTATAAATGGATCAGACACTACCTTGAGAACATAACTGCCAGGACATAAGTACAAGGACAAACCAGCAAAATGGTGCTGTTGGAGCAAGGTGTCCCCCAAGGAGGGGTTCTTTCACAAACAGTATTCCTAGCATATATAAATGATATCACAGAAAATTTTCCAGCCAGAGTACACACATCCTCCTTTACAGATGACCTAGCCATATGGACATATGAAGAATACACTAGTACAGCTAACAGCAGAATACAGCAAGCCTTATTAGCGCTAGAGGACTGGTCAAAATCATGGCTAGTGAAGATAAGTGAGGAGGAAACAACATGCACAGTGTTCTCCCTCTCAAATAAAACTCAGCAACCTAAGCTGGTATTGAATGGAAAAATATTGCGTCATGAAGAAAATCCAAACTATCTAGGAGTCACCATTGATCGTCGCCTGACATGGAATACACAGGTTGAGAAAAATCGAACAAGAGTAAGGCAAAGAATGACAGTCATGAAAAAGCTTGCTGGTGCAACGTGGGGAGCAGATGGGAAAGTTCTCAATAAGTTATATACTGGACGGGTGAGACCAGTACTGGATCATAGCATCGCAGCTTGGACAACAGCAGCTAAGTCAAACTTTAACAAAATAAGTAGAGTCCAAAATCAAGGAATGCGAATCATAACTGGAAGCCTGAAGACAGCGCCTATTAATAAACTAGAAAAGATCACTTCTTTACAACCAATGCAGGATAGAAGAGACAGCAGAGCCCAGCAACAAGCAGAAAAATTTAGAAGATTTATAGACCACCCTATGTATAACAGGTTTAATGGTTTTGGAAAGGGAAGACTGAAGCGTAGCAACTTTGTAGAAACTGCAAAACGAAATATTAGGGCAGATCCTATACTTAACATATCAACAGTCAAACCCATTTACAATGCACACAAGTTCCCAGCTTGGAGACAGCAGCAACTGCCTGAGATGATAGAAAACATTCCTGGTATTGAGAAAAAGAACACTCAGAATGAAACAGAAAGAAGAAACATAACCCTAAACTACATAAAAGAACATTACTCAAGCAGCAATTGGACCCATGCTTATACAGACGGATCAGCAAAAAAAAAAATCAATAGAAAATGGAGGAGGAGGAATTCTCCCAAATTTAAAAACATGGAGTGAACATAACACATTCAGTGGCAACTGGAAAATTTTCAAATAACTTCAAAGCAGAGGTAGAAGCTTTGAAAACTGCAGCAGAAATGCTCTTGATGGAGGAAAATAAAGAGAAGCAAATAGCTATCTTCATAGATGCAAAGTCAGCTGTCTCAATACTGAAGAGCAAAAACAGCACAGAAATAGAAAACCTAAGGGCAGCACTCTATGGACTATGTCAGTGTAGTATTTTAAAACGTCTCTACAAATCCCCTAGTAGGGACGCTTTAAAAATACAATGCCCTAATAATTACTGTTTTAGTACCTTACTGTTGGGGGAAGAAAATAGCGTTAGGCTGACCCGTAGGACAGCCAAATTTAGGTGGCCCTAGTTTAAATCAAAGCACCGAGATTGGTCAAGTACCTGGCCAAGACAGGCGCTAAATTGAACTAAGGATTAGTAGTCATTCAGTCAGAGAACAAAGGAGGAACACGTCAGCCTCCCCGCATGGGGGAGGGCAATTTTAGCCCTAAAACATCAATCTATGCAGCTTTAGGTATGTGAATATGCATTATGAATGTGTAATCATGTCTTTTGATAAGGTACATATATCATTGTGTTAAATAAGAATTGTTAGAATTTGATAAATCAAAGATTCTTGTAAACGAAGGCTCGATTGATTGCGGCCACTAAGCAACCATGTCTTACCTCGATGTCAATTTTCCTGTTCTATACAGTTTCAAATTCCTATGTTTAAATAACTTCTATGCATTGTGAAACTATATCACTATCTATGCCTATAAACCTGTAAATATTAAATGTGCTGTAGAGTAGGAAATTCTTAAGGACATTTCTAGACCTTTCTCTCCATGCGGAAGAATAAAAATATTAACGCATCTTATGGACTCAAGTTCATGTTGGAGAAATAAGTCTTGCTAATCTGTAACTGGAGCCATCGTGCCATTTATGGTACAATCTTCTTGTTTACATTTTAGTAACCACACAATATGTGTGATGGACATGTAATCCTTTCATAAATATGCCAGGGAAATGCATACTGTGTGATGAATATAATCTCAGAAGACAGAAGAAAGACAACGCTATGATATTTATATTCGAATGTTCTGGCAGGACGTGCCTTCAGTCCAGCACCACATGCAGTGGATGTAGCACCTTGCGAATAATTTATGTTCAGAAATTGCCAACAACGTTCAGAATACTTACTATGCTGCAGAAGTTATTCCCTAGTCAGAATACTTCTTAAGATAGCAGCAATTGGTGAGGTATGCATGTATAACAGCGTTCCCTAACCTCATGCTGCTATAAGCAGTTGGGAAAGAGGACCATATATTCGGGTCTTATGGATTGAAGAATGGGAGAAAGTCTCAAGAATGGCTCCGGCATTATGAATATGATTATTATTCAGAAATGAAAGAGATTCATATGTTCTGTGGATGAGAATTATGTAATCTATTCATAATTATAATTTAATCTGGAATATTCATGCTAATGTAAAACCCAGTGGGATACATGAATGATGAGAATGATTTAAGAAGCCTTGTGTATGTCAGTACACAAGAAGAGAATGTGACTGGTATGATGGATGGCCTGTAGCCTAATAATGTTTACAGCTGTAGAAAGGAGATGGGGAATTATGAGACAAAAGGCTTATGTCTCAGAAATCATTGTCAGGTTATGACAGATATAACATCAAGATGGATTGAAAGGTTAGGATGTCTCAGATTTATCAGAAAGACCCAGTAGCAATCCTAGAATAGAATATTGAGTGAGGAGATACCTTACTCACAATAAGAGCTAGAATAGCTCTACAACAAGCAACAAGAGACACGGAACATTGGAAAGACTCTCCGATCGCCTTCCCCTTTTGTTGTCTGTAATTGTGTTGTGAAAATGTTAACACAACACAGAGTTCTATTAATGCGTGGATGTATGCTTTTGTCATTCCCAGCTCTAGAAAGAAGCAGGTGGTAGTTTTTGGAAATTTTGGAAAGTATCTCCAAACCGGATCCTGGGTTAACAGTCTGTTGGATGAGATACATGACAACCTGTCCTATACATATAGTCTGGACCAATACATCAAATGGTGACTGCTGCACTTATTAGCTGCCATAGCCAGCAAAAGACATCTTCGAAGATGAATTTCAACGTTATTGATGAAGTCATACTTCAGTAGGAATATCAAGGACTGACTTCAGTACTAAAAATGTATCAAGATAATAAGATATACAGAGTAACCGAACCAGCGTATCGTCTGCTTTATTTCTGAGAGGTACCGCCTGAAGCATCGTCATTCAGCAAAGTCAACGAAACACGGGACAGTCCAGGTTTGAAAAACTAACAGCAGGAAGAACTCTTCAACTGTCTGTTGGATTCCCAGTTCAATTTCAACAATGAATAACCCTCCGAAAGCAGTCCTACAGCAGTAGAATCAACACCAGGCCCAAGACCTGAACATCAATGGGAAGACACTGAAAGAGTGTAAAATAACCAAAGTACAACCAAGGCCTTAGACCTGAATACCAACAGAATACCAACTGAAACTCAACTGAACACCATGTGAACACCAACTGAACTACACCATGAAATAAGCAAGACTACCTCAAGGTTCTAAATATAAAACACCCTGAAATAGGCCAGATCAACCCAGGTCTCAGACGGTAACACCATCAGGAAGACACTATGAGATAAGCAATTTCAACACCAAGGTCCCAGACCCGAATACCAACTCAAATACCAACTCAAAGACATTGAAAGAAACTAGTGGAGTCAAGGTGTATACATACACAGCAGAAAGAATCACTCGACTGTCTGCGACTCACAGTTTGGGTGCTGGATTTATTCTTCGTAAATTCCTTGCCTGCAGTAGACCAATCCTGGACATAGTCCCAGATGAAACCAATGAATGACTTACAGCATTGTAGTTCCTACACTGGACTGGATAGTGAACGAATAACTCTTTGCTGGTCCCATGTCAGCCTAAATGCCATAATCAAGTCGTGGAATGGTTCATAGACTAGTGACTAGGTGGGTGGAAAATCCGCGTGTACATAATTGAGATTCGGATATCAGAAGCCGAGCAGCTGAATGGCCGTCAACTTTTCATAGGATATGGTGATATAAAGAAGGACCTTCTGCCAAAGCTTAAGTGGAATTCTTGGAAGTTTGACCAACCTAGGCCTCAATTTCCACAAGACACCGAGCCTACTTGCAAAAGAGTATTCGTTAATTCAGCCCCATGGAGGGGATTATGGTGAGTAATGTGATATTTCTATTTCGAATATTATGGAATATAAAATATTCACCAGCCAATCTCAGTGGACACAATGTAAGTAGAACATAACAGTGAGTACATTTATTTCGTTCCCCGGATAATAGGGACATTATCTGCTAAGCATTGAAGAGGAATAATGAACAGTATACCAGGACAATACAGGAAAACATAATTTAAATAATCAGTTTAATATTATGTATGGAATGTATATTTTGGGTTGAGTATTCTGACACCTCTCATTAATTCTGTTAATATGAGAATTGTGAATGGTGTTGGAAACAAATGGTTTTATATATTTGGTTTTTATGAACTCAGACCATTGTATTTTTATATGTGTACATTTTTCAATGGTAGCAGAACCAAATAATAATTGTTGTTTTGGTTGAGTACATGAATATGATTGTATTGTTTTTGGGACAATGGGGTATCACATTTTTATGTGTGTTTAGGATACTGCATATCATCCCATGCCTGTTCTGGAAATTCAGTATGGTCATTATAATTATATGTATGTTACTGCAGATCTTGATTTCATTCAATGGTGAACTGTTTGTCCAGTTGTTGATGTTTACGTCAATTGCTTGTTGATGTTTGTTCAACGGCGGTTGTTATATATGTTGTAAACAATCAATGTCCTCTAACACTATATACATCAAAATTAGCAGGTGATATTAGTGGGAATGAAGAAGTACGCATAGACACAGTTATAAAAAGAAGTGAAGTATTTTCCTTCTTGTGTTTATGGTAGAATTCCATGATCACCTTACCTGATAGAAGTAAGTGAGAATCTAAAATAAATCCCCAATTGATCCCCTAGACACAAAACAAGCAAATAATTCTCATATATTAAAATCCACATCCCACAGTCAGAAGCCCCAAAAAGTTGTAATACAGTGGATCCCATCACATTGCAGTATACCTGGAAATGAAGAGGCTGACAGACTGGCAAAAGAGGGCGGACGACTACCTCAGCCTGGCATAGACATTACCTATAATGAGGCAAAGTGGTTTATAAAAAAGCACTTATACTGTAGAACCAAATGGGAATCAGAGCATCCAGGCCACCAGAAAGATGATGCATATTACAAACTCGACCGAAGAGAACAAGTAGCAATCTTTAGACTCCGCACAGATCATAACAGGCTGAAATACCACTTGTTCAATAAACTAAAGATAGGAGATACCGATAAATGTAATTGTGGAACTGGTAAAATAACAGCTAAACATTTGCCGCAGGAGTGCCCAATATATGCAGAACAGAGAAAGATATTTTGGCCCACACCTGCTTCATTTGAGGACAAGCTCTATGGAGGTATTCACAACCTCAAGTTGACCGCAGCTTACTTTAACTACATTCAGGTTGACATCTAAAGGTGCATGAAGATGTACTTAGGCTACCACACTTCATACCACAGGTATGTCGGTAACAAAAGCGTCCCATAGGTATGAAATGGAATATTGCTTGGCTAGCAAATCCATTACGTGGAAAGTCCGAATCGAAAGCTCACTGTGTGGATACTATCTGCAAACTGCATTCTTCTGGTTTCCGGAGGAAGAGCCTGTGATTAACGGAGAACCCAATATACATAAGTGACGCTAACCAGCCATGTCCAGGACGTGACGATTCCTTGGGTGAGCCCAGTACCAGAGCGCTATGTGTCGGCTCTGCAATTATGGAAGCCTCCTTGGATGGTGAGGAATGCCCGTGGTCTGCCCCTGCCTTCCCTTGAGGGCTGACCGTTATGTCTTCGGCTGTTCTAAGTGGGCCAGCTAGGATGGGGGAATAACACCACAACAGTGAGAGTTAAACGTCTTACGAAACTCCGGGATGGTTAACCCAGTCACCAAATGCCCGCAGAAGTCGGATGTGTCGGCCTAACGGCGCAAGAACGCAGCTCTGCTGTAAATAGGCACAACGCAATCAAGTCCGAAAAAAAACTCCGGATGAACGAAGATGATGAAGAAGAAGAAGAAGAAGAAGAAGAAGAAGAAGAAGAAGAAGAAGAAGAAGAAGAAGAAGAAGAAGAAGAAGAAGAAGAAGAAGAACTCTTCCCACTGTAATTGTTAGTAGAATTGTTCTTGCATGACTGATCAGGGCAAAAGTTCTATAGTTGGTGCATAATTTCTGGTTGCGTTTTTTTTTGTTTGGTATTGGAATGAAGATAGTTGTCTTCAAATCTTTTGGCCATGTACCATATTTCCATATCTTTTTACATAATGCGTGATAGATTTGTATGCCCCTGCTCCTCCCGCTTTAATTAGTTCAGCTGGTATCTCATCACATTCAGGTGATTTACCATTCTTCAGGTTCTTTATTGCCCATGCAATTTCATCTAATGAGGGTTCAGGTTCTGTCTCTGCTGTCATTGGTTCATGTATCTCATTCATATCCTGACTGTCATTCATATCATACATTCCACTGCAGTACTCCTGCCATCTTTCTAGAATATGTCTAGATTATGTTAAGATATTTCCCATCTTGTCACAGTTAACATTCAATTGAGATTGAACATGTCTTGTCAATACACACTCAGTTTACACTCAATATATCAAGATTCTCGAATATTCTGCAAATATGGATTTAAGACTAGGGATAACAGCTAGCAAGTGGAAATGGTAGCCAAATATTGAGGATCTGTTAGAGAGTGTGGTCGTGGATTTTCCGCCTCAGAATGGAAATATATATATATTTTTTTTTTAATTCGCATATCCTTTACA
Organism: Cepaea nemoralis; assembly: GCA_014155875.1. NCBI lineage: Eukaryota > Metazoa > Mollusca > Gastropoda > Stylommatophora > Helicidae > Cepaea > Cepaea nemoralis. The sequence goes on along the minus strand of JACEFZ010027211.1, from coordinate 2,134,265 downwards.
TGACATCGCTGTCAACAGCAGCATCTTTCAGCTGTCTGTTTATTTCTTGGCAAGATTACGCTCAGTAGTTTGCCATTGATTTCTGAGCGGCCGGCTCAGTTATCCCGCAAGTCACCAGAGGGGGTCGAACCGCTTCCAGCTCTCGCCCGCTACGAGACTCTGCGTGATAAACGGGATTACAGAGAAAGTGTTGTAACCCCTCGGAAAGAGAGACTGGCCAGAATGGATACACCCTCTTTAAATGGAGCGTTAACATTAGCATTTACAAAGGAAATTGTCATCACAAAAATAGAGACAGAAAGACAGAAATACCCTTAACTCCAAACGCAATGGTTGGGGAACTCTTGAGGTAACGTTACATTTTTGTCTTTGCGGTCTATGAGTCTTCCAATGCGTAACCTACACATTAATTTCATACACTATGTCTTAGTTTGGTCTGTTGTCTAGTATATATCTGGATTCTTCTTCTTTCATATTGTCATTATATGAGTGATAATCCAAGCTGCACCGGACTCCGTGGCTAAGGTCTGGCTAAGGACGTTATTCGTGAGCCCGCTTATCTGCGTTCGAAGCACAGCTGCGACCGATTTGGCAGCAGACTGTGTCGTGCTGGGTTTTAACGAGTTGATATGGGAGCCAGTCGTTCAGACAGCAATGGCAAACTACTGAACGTGAGCTTGCCAAGACATCAACATCAGCAGTAAAATGCTGGTGTTGACAACGATGTCCTGTAAATGGGATATGCAACCTCCCCCAAATAAATCTAAGCCCCCAAATAATTATAGATAAGAACAGTAATGGCTGTAGCGAGATATAACAATAAGAAATAAACGCGTGTAACTCCTGCAAAAAGTGGAGTTCGGTGTAACGTATGCACACTGTGTCCGTGTTTACTATCTCTCACTTTTTCGCAGTAGTTCCTCGTACCGAGCTGTTTTTATTATCTGTTGAGCCCCAAAAAGACTAATCGAAACTCCCGCCGCCTTTAGTTTCCAATACATTACCTGGTATTCATTTTATACTGGGTGGACCAGGGGGAAGTTCTATGCAGTCCTCTTGAAATGTTCCTGCTGTGAAAACATTCTTTATCTTATTTGTAAGATTTCCAGTCTTTCTCATCCTCAAGCTTCCCAATTGCCACTATATTCTCCTTTTCTGATTTTGCAGGTCTTATCATGTCTCTAACCTCTCCGAACGTCCTTGCTGTCACGAAATATGGTCTATCTTCTCTGTATGGCGTCCTCTGTCTCTCTCCTCCTTCGACTTTCCTGATGTCACGACATTCTCCAGTTTACACCTTCCTATGATGTGCCCAATGAATATGGATAGTCTAGCTCTGATACACATAGTCATTTCTTTTGTGAGTTAGTGTTGTCAATCCTCATGTTTTGCTAATTTTGCCTGTCGGATATGAGCAGCGGCTGGCCGAGTGGCTAGAACGTCGAACTTTCCATCGGGAGACCCAGGTTCGATCCCTCGGTAAGGTGTGGGATTTTTTTTTCTGTCAGGGGCAAAAAGAAAATCCTAACCTGCACAGTTCGCGGCGACTGCACTAGCCAGGCGGCCTTAATTCCTCAGGCTCAAAGACCCCTCTGCCATACACCGCAAGGTACTATATTGGCAGACTATAATGACAGTTTTGACAGATGTGTTCCTAGAATTCTTCTATAGAACTTTATCTCTATAGTCTCTAAGTTATTTCTCGCTAATCTGTTATTTACCATGACTCATAGATTACAACTGGCAAAATGCAACATTCGAGAGTGCTCTGTCCAACATTCAGTGATAAGGATATAATGAATACATATTCTGAATTGTATTAACTTAGTTATATAAAAGATGTAGCAGCTGGGGATAAATTTAAACTTCCACCATTACATAGACTAAAGTACGGCGCTCAAGTGGCAAACAGATGACAGTGGCGATAACGAAGAAGACACTTCTCGATTCAAAAATAGACACTTACTTGACCTTTTACCTTAGTTATGTTGGAGTGGTTTATTTTTGGAAAGTACTAGTCCTACACTGCAAGTTACTATAGGCAGAAGATGACAAAGAGTAGTCCTACACCGCAAGTTACTATAAGCAGTAGATGACAAACAGTAGTCCTACACTGCAAGTTACTATAGGCAGTAGATGACAGACAGTAGTCCTACACCGCAAGTTACTATAGGCAGTAGATGACAGACAGTAGTCCTACACTGCAAGTTACTATAGGCAGTAGATGACAGACAGTAGTCCTACACCGCAAGTTACTATAGGCAGTAGATGACAGACAGTAGTCCTACACTGCAAGTTACTATAGGCAGTAGATGACAAACAGTAGTTCTACACCGCAAGTTACTGTAGGCAGAAGATGACAAACAGTAGTCCTACACCGCAAGTTACTATAGGCAGTAGATGACAGACAGTAGTCCTACACTGCAAGTTACTATAGGCAGTAGATGACAAACAGTAGTCCTACACTGCAAGTTACTATAGGCAGTAGATGACAAACAGTAGTCCTACACCGCAAGTTACTATAGGCAGTAGATGACAGACAGTAGTCCTACACCGCAAGTTACTATAGGCAGTAGATGACAGACAGTAGTCCTACACTGCAAGTTACTATAGGCAGTAGATGACAGACAGTAGTCCTACACCGCAAGTTACTATAGGCAGTAGATGACAGACAGTAGTCCTACACTGCAAGTTACTATAGGCAGTAGATGACAAACAGTAGTTCTACACCGCAAGTTACTATAGGCAGAAGATGACAAACAGTAGTCCTACACCGCAAGTTACTATAGGCAGTAGATGACAGACAGTAGTCCTACACCGCAAGTTACTATAGGCAGAAGCTGACAAACAGTAGTCCTACACCGCAAGTTACTGTAGGCAGAAGATGACAAACAGTAGTCCTACACCGCAAGTTACTGTAGGCAGTAGATGACAGACAGTAGTCCTACACCGCAAGTTACTATACGCAGAAGATGACAGACAGAAGTCCTACACCGCAAGATACTATAGGCAGTAGATGACAGACAGTAGTCCTACACCGCAAGTTACTATAGGCAGTAGATGACAGACAGTAGTCCTACACTGCAAGTTACTATAGGCAGTAGATGACAGACAGTAGTCCTACACCGCAAGTTACTATAGGCAGTAGATGACAGACAGTAGTCTTACAACGTAAGTTACTATAGGCAGTAGATGACAGACAGTAGTCCTACACCGCAAGTTACTATAGGCAGTAGATGACAGACAGATGTCCTAAACTGCAAGTTACTATAGGCAGTATATGACAAACAGTAATCCTACACCGCAAGTTACTATAGGCAGTAGATGACAGACAGTAGTCCTACACCGCAAGTTACTATAGGCAGAAGCTGACAAACAGTAGTCCTACACCGCAAGTTACTATAGGCAGAAGATGACAAACAGTAGTCCTACACCGCAAGTTACTATAAGCAGTAGATGACAGACAGTAGTCCTACACAGCAAGTTACTATAAGCAGTAGATGACAGACAGTAGTCCTACACAGCAAGTTACTATAGGCAGTAGATGACAGACAGTAGTCCTACACAGCAAGTTACTATAAGCAGTAGATGACAGACAGTAGTCCTACACAGCAAGTTTGTCAACAACCTGAATTTACACAAGCATGCTGGTTCCTTCATTCACACCTCATGATTACAAATACGTCTTTGTGTGAATGGTAGACAAAGAATCACGCTTTATTCTATATATTACATAGCTCGTCTTACGAGCATACACAAATGGCACTCAACACTCAAATACATTCTCTATGTTCGCTACGTATAACTATGCCCTCTCTAAACTACACAACTGGCGAGGGTAAACACACAGGTCTTGTCGCTCTAACTGTCGGTCCCGGTCTGCCTCAATTCACAGGTCTAGTCCAGCTACTCGTCCTCCGTTCTCGTGCGGTCAGCCACACGGCGTGCTGGGTCACTTGTCACGTAGTTTAGTGGTCCAGTCCTCGTAGCCTACAGCTGTACTATTGTTCAGTCTGTTTACGGGTAGTCCCCGTGATTACCATACTCTGTTCTATCTCGGGAGTTAATCCCGTTTTGTCCTAGTCATGTCCTAGCTATGACACGTGCGTGTCCTGTCTAGGTCTGGTCCTAACACTGGTTTGGAGTACTATCTCCTTATACCGTCTTTCTATATCTATTCTCTTGTAAAGGTCCTTCTTATGTCTTGTCTCTGTCCTTTATTTTCCTCCGTCCTTGTCCTACTTCTATTTAGACCTATCCAGCTCCTTGACAAAGTTACTATAAGCAGTAGATGACAGACAGTAGTCCTACACAGCAAGTTACTATAAGCAGTAGATGACAGACAGTAGTCCTACACAGCAAGTTACTATAAGCAGTAGTAGATGACAGACAGTAGTCCTGCAAGGCAAGTTACTATAAGCAGTAGTAGATGACAGACAGTAGTCCTGCAAGGCAAGTTACTATAAGCAGTAGTAGATGACAGACAGTAGTCCTGCAAGGCAAGTTACTATAGGCAGTAGATGACAAACAGTAGTTCTACACTGCAAGTTACTATAAGCAATAGATGACAGACAGTAGTCCTACACTGCAAGTTACTATAGGCAGTAGATGACAAACAGTAGTTCTACACAGCAAGTTACTATAAGCAATAGATGACAAACAGTAGTCCTACACCGCAAGTTACTATAAGCAGTAGTAGATGACAGACAGTAGTCCTGCAAGGCAAGTTACTATAAGCAGTAGTAGATGACAGACAGTAGTCCTGCAAGGCAAGTTACTATAAGCAGTAGTAGATGACAGACAGTAGTCCTGCAAGGCAAGTTACTATAAGCAGTAGTAGATGACAGACAGTAGTCCTGCAAGGCAAGTTACTATAGGCAGTAGATGACAGACAGTAGTCCTACACAGCAAGTTACTATAAGCAATAGATGACAAACAGTAGTCCTACACCGCAAGTTACTATAAGCAGTAGATGACAGACAGTAGTCCTACACAGCAAGTTACTATAAGCAGTAGATGACAGACAGTAGTCCTACACAGCAAGTTACTATAAGCAGTAGATGACAGACAGTAGTCCTACACAGCAAGTTACTATAAGCAATAGATGACAGACAGTAGTCCTACACCGCAAGTTACTATAAGCAATAGATGACAGACAGTAGTCCTACACAGCAAGTTACTATAAGCAATAGATGACAGACAGTAGTCCTACACCGCAAGTTACTATAAGCAGTAGATGACAGACAGTAGTCCTACACAGCAAGTTACTATAAGCAGTAGATGACAGACAGTAGTCCTACACAGCAAGTTACTATAAGCAGTAGATGACAGACAGTAGTCCTACACAGCAAGTTACTATAAGCAGTAGATGACAAACAGTAGTCCTACACAGCAAGTTACTATAAGCAGTAGATGACAGACAGTAGTCCTACACAGCAAGTTACTATAAGCAATAGATGACAAACAGTAGTCCTACACCGCAAGTTACTATAAGCAGTAGATGACAGACAGTAGTCCTACACAGCAAGTTACTATAGGCAGAAGATGACAAACACTAGTCCTACACCGCAAGTTACTATAAGCAGTAGATGACAGACAGTAGTCCTACACAGCAAGTTACTATAGGCAGAAGATGACAAACAGTAGTCCTACACCGCAAGTTACTATAAGCAGTAGATGACAGACAGTAGTCCTACACAGCAAGTTACTATAGGCAGAAGATGACAAACACTAGTCCTACACCGCAAGTTACTATAAGCAGTAGATGACAGACAGTAGTCCTACACAGCAAGTTACTATAGGCAGAAGATGACAAACACTAGTCCTACACCGCAAGTTACTATAAGCAGTAGATGACAGACAGTAGTCCTACACAGCAAGTTACTATAAGCAGTAGATGACAGACAGTAGTCCTACACAGCAAGTTACTATAAGCAGTAGATGACAGACAGTAGTCCTACACAGCAAGTTACTATAAGCAGTAGATGACAGACAGTAGTCCTACACAGCAAGTTACTATAAGCAGTAGATGACAGACAGTAGTCCTACACAGCAAGTTACTGTAAGCAGTAGATGACAGACAGTTAGTCCTACACAGCAAGTTACTATAAGCAGTAGATGACAGACAGTAGTCCTACACAGCAAGTTACTGTAAGCAGTAGATGACAGACAGTAGTCCTACACAGCAAGTTACTATAAGCAGTAGATGACAGACAGTAGTCCTACACAGCAAGTTACTGTAAGCAGTAGATGACAGACAGTAGTCCTACACAGCAAGTTACTATAAGCAGTAGATGACAGACAGTAGTCCTACACAGCAAGTTACTGATAAGCAGTAGATGACAGACAGTAGTCCTACACAGCAAGTTACTATAAGCAGTAGATGACAGACAGTAGTCCTACACAGCAAGTTACTATAAGCAGTAGATGACAGACAGTAGTCCTACACAGCAAGTTACTATAAGCAGTAGATGACAGACAGTAGTCCTACACAGCAAGTTACTATAAGCAGTAGTAGATGACAGACAGTAGTCCTGCAAGGCAAGTTACTATAAGCAGTAGTAGATGACAGACAGTAGTCCTGCAAGGCAAGTTACTATAGGCAGTAGTAGATGACAGACAGTAGTCCTACACAGCAAGTTACTATAGGCAGTAGATGACAGACAGTAGTCCTACACAGCAAGTTACTATAAGCAGTAGATGACAGACAGTAGTCCTACACAGCAAGTTACTGTAAGCAGTAGATGACAGACAGTAGTCCTACACAGCAAGTTACTATAAGCAGTAGATGACAGACAGTAGTCCTACACAGCAAGTTACTGTAAGCAGTAGATGACAGACAGTAGTCCTACACAGCAAGTTACTATAAGCAGTAGATGACAGACAGTAGTCCTACACAGCAAGTTACTGTAAGCAGTAGATGACAGACAGTAGTCCTACACAGCAAGTTACTAGTAAGCAGTAGATGACAGACAGTAGTCCTACACAGCAAGTTACTATAGGCAGATAGATGACAGACACGTAGTCCTACACAGCAAGTTACTATAAGCAGTAGATGACAGACAGTAGTCCTACACAGCAAGTTACTATAAGCAGTAGATGACAGACAGTAGTCCTACACAGCAAGTTACTATAAGCAGTAGATGACAGACAGTAGTCCTACACAGCAAGTTACTATAAGCAGTAGATGACAGACAGTAGTCCTACACAGCAAGTTACTGTAAGCAGTAGATGACAGACAGTAGTCCTACACAGCAAGTTACTATAAGCAGTAGATGACAGACAGTAGTCCTACACAGCAAGTTACTATAAGCAGTAGATGACAGACAGTAGTCCTACACAGCAAGTTACTGTAAGCAGTAGATGACAGACAGTAGTCCTACACAGCAAGTTACTGTAAGCAGTAGATGACAGACAGTAGTCCTACACAGCAAGTTACTGTAAGCAGTAGATGACAAACACTAGTCCTACACAGCAAGTTACTGTAAGCAGTAGATGACAGACAGTAGTCCTACACAGCAAGTTACTGTAAGCAGTAGATGACAGACAGTAGTCCTACACAGCAAGTTACTGTAAGCAGTAGATGACAAACACTAGTCCTACACAGCAAGTTACTGTAAGCAGTAGATGACAGACAGTAGTCCTACACAGCAAGTTACTGTAAGCAGTAGATGACAAACACTAGTCCTACACAGCAAGTTACTATAAGCAGTAGATGACAGACAGTAGTCCTACACAGCAAGTTACTATAAGCAGTAAATGACAGACAGTAGTCCTACACAGCAAGTTACTGTAAGCAGTAGATGACAGACAGTAGTCCTACACAGCAAGTTACTATAAGCAGTAGATGACAGACAGTAGTCCTACACAGCAAGTTACTGTAAGCAGTAGATGACAGACAGTAGTCCTACACAGCAAGTTACTGTAAGCAGTAGATGACAGACAGTAGTCCTACACAGCAAGTTACTGTAAGCAGTAGATGACAGACAGTAGTCCTACACAGCAAGTTACTGTAAGCAGTAGATGACAGACAGTAGTCCTACACAGCAAGTTACTGTAAGCAGTAGATGACAGACAGTAGTCCTACACAGCAAGTTACTGTAAGCAGTAGATGACAGACAGTAGTCCTACACAGCAAGTTACTGTAAGCAGTAGATGACAGACAGTAGTCCTACACAGCAAGTTACTATAGGCAGAAGATGACAAACACTAGTCCTACACAGCAAGTTACTATAAGCAGTAGATGACAGACAGTAGTCCTACACAGCAAGTTACTATAAGCAGTAGATGACAGACAGTAGTCCTACACAGCAAGTTACTGTAAGCAGTAGATGACAGACAGTAGTCCTACACAGCAAGTTACTATAAGCAGTAGATGACAGACAGTAGTCCTACACAGCAAGTTACTGTAAGCAGTAGATGACAGACAGTAGTCCTACACCGCAAGTTACTATAAGCAGTAGATGACAGACAGTAGTCCTACACAGCAAGTTACTGTAAGCAGTAGATGACAGACAGTAGTCCTACACAGCAAGTTACTATAAGCAGTAGATGACAGACAGTAGTCCTACACCGCAAGTTACTATAAGCAGTAGATGACAGACAGTAGTCCTACACCGCAAGTTACTATAAGCAGTAGATGACAGACAGTAGTCCTACACAGCAAGTTACTATAAGCAGTAGATGACAGACAGTAGTCCTACACCGCAAGTTACTATAAGCAGTAGATGACAGACAGTAGTCCTACACCGCAAGTTACTATAAGCAGTAGATGACAGACAGTAGTCCTACACCGCAAGTTACTATAAGCAGTAGATGACAGACAGTAGTCCTACACCGCAAGTTACTATAAGCAGTAGATGACAGACAGTAGTCCTACACAGCAAGTTACTATAAGCAGTAGATGACAGACAGTAGTCCTACACCGCAAGTTACTATAAGCAGTAGATGACAGACAGTAGTCCTACACCGCAAGTTACTATAAGCAGTAGATGACAGACAGTAGTCCTACACCGCAAGTTACTATAAGCAGTAGATGACAGACAGTAGTCCTACACAGCAAGTTACTGTAAGCAGTAGATGACAGACAGTAGTCCTACACAGCAAGTTACTGTAAGCAGTAGATGACAGACAGTAGTCCTACACCGCAAGTTACTGTAAGCAGTAGATGACAGACAGTAGTCCTACACAGCAAGTTACTATAAGCAGTAGATGACAGACAGTAGTCCTACACAGCAAGTTACTATAAGCAGTAGATGACAGACAGTAGTCCTACACAGCAAGTTACTGTAAGCAGTAGATGACAGACAGTAGTCCTACACAGCAAGTTACTGTAAGCAGTAGATGACAGACAGTAGTCCTACACAGCAAGTTACTATAGGCAGAAGATGACAAACACTAGTCCTACACAGCAAGTTACTATAAGCAGTAGATGACAGACAGTAGTCCTACACAGCAAGTTACTATAAGCAGTAGATGACAGACAGTAGTCCTACACAGCAAGTTACTATAAGCAGTAGATGACAGACAGTAGTCCTACACAGCAAGTTACTATAAGCAGTAGATGACAGACAGTAGTCCTACACAGCAAGTTACTATAAGCAGTAGATGACAGACAGTAGTCCTACACAGCAAGTTACTATAAGCAGTAGATGACAGACAGTAGTCCTACACAGCAAGTTACTATAAGCAGTAGATGACAGACAGTAGTCCTACACAGCAAGTTACTATAAGCAGTAGATGACAGACAGTAGTCCTACACAGCAAGTTACTATAAGCAGTAGATGACAGACAGTAGTCCTGCAAGGCAAGTTACTATAAGCAGTAGATGACAGACAGTAGTCCTACACAGCAAGTTACTATAAGCAGTAGATGACAGACAGTAGTCCTGCAAGGCAAGTTACTATAGGCAGTAGTAGATGACAGACAGTAGTCCTGCAAGGCAAGTTACTATAAGCAGTAGTAGATGACAGACAGTAGTCCTGCAAGGCAAGTTACTATAAGCAGTAGTAGATGACAGACAGTAGTCCTGCAAGGCAAGTTACTATAGGCAGTAGTAGATGACAGACAGTATTCCTGCAAGGCAAGTTACTATAGGCAGTAGATGACAGACAGTAGTCCTACACAGCAAGTTACTATAAGCAGTAGATGACAGACAGTAGTCCTACACAGCAAGTTACTGTAAGCAGTAGATGACAGACAGTAGTCCTACACAGCAAGTTACTGTAAGCAGTAGATGACAGACAGTAGTCCTGCAAAGCAAGTTACTGTAAGCAGTAGATGACAGACAGTAGTCCTACACAGCAAGTTACTGTAAGCAGTAGATGACAGACAGTAGTCCTACACAGCAAGTTACTGTAAGCAGTAGATGACAGACAGTAGTCCTACACAGCAAGTTACTGTAAGCAGTAGATGACAGACAGTAGTCCTACACAGCAAGTTACTGTAAGCAGTAGATGACAGACAGTAGTCCTACACAGCAAGTTACTGTAAGCAGTAGATGACAGACAGTAGTCCTACACAGCAAGGTACTGTAAGCAGTAGATGACAGACAGTAGTCCTACACAGCAAGTTACTATAAGCAGTAGATGACAGACAGTAGTCCTACACAGCAAGTTACTATAAGCAGTAGATGACAGACAGTAGTCCTCTAGATGTCTACCTGGTCGCAGGGTTTAATACACTAGCACTTAAACTTAACCATTTGAACCCCGGGGTTCCCGGGTAATTACCCGTTCTTTGGCATACTAATAATATTTCAACCCAAAAAAGACATTATTTCTGGGGGAAAAAACATATAATCATTCGGTGAACAACAACAAGAAACATAGGAAGTGTTTCTAAGTGATGTAAAAAAAAAATCATATTTATACAATTGGATCGGTTCATCCTGTTCATTACGAAGTCGTCCTTCCATGTATTCCCCCACAACTCGACCAGGGGAAACTGGCTGATTACGACGGAAATTTCAGACAAGTTGTTTGCAAAGTGTTTCAATGTACATTGGAAGGTTGTCTTCATTTTTCCAGAAACTGCTGGCACTAATTCTCCATGTGTGATGTAGCTATTGAAAATAGCCACATGCAGAATTTGACTGTCATTCTTCTAGGCCTCAAGTGGTGACGTCTGCAGCGTTGAAGTCGTGTTGGCTGATCATTTTTATCAGTCCAGTAAGCATCCAGCTTACATCTAGACATGTTAGCCATGTCTAGATTTAAGCTGGATGCTTATTGGCCGGTTGGTTGCCGATTAACAGAGATATATAAACAGGACATACGTGAAAGCCAGTATACCGGCTCGTAGGGTTCTTCTTCTTCTTCTTCTTCTTCTTCTTCTTCTTCTTCTTCTTCTTCTTCTTCTTCTTCTTCTTCTTCTTCTTCTTCTTCTTCTTCTTCTTCTTCTTCTTCTTCTTCTTCTTCTTCTTCTTCTTCTTTTCACTTGAAGTATGTCTATAACTGCAATGTTGTCTCTTGTATGAATTTAACTGTCTTATTTAGTTCACTCAGCGGTCCATAGAGTGTATCCTCTACTGTCGTTTCTCTAGGCCAAAAGGTTTGCCTAGACATGTTGTAATTTGGGCAGTCTTGGAGTAAGTGCTCTGCTGTCTGCGACGCCAATCCATGCGCACATGGCTGATTCACCATTCTTGAATTTTATATACATGTGGTTGCGTAATCTATTGTGTCCTGTTCTGAGATGCAGTATAATGACTTGTTCTGATCTGTCCATAATGTGGTAGTCGTCTTGAGCAGGTTGTGGTGGCTTTCTTACTGATTTGATCATTCTTTTATTTTGGGGGTATGTAACGGGCATATCAAGCTGTTCTTCTTGTGCTCATTCCTTAGCCAATCGATCAGATCTGTCGTTTACAGGTATTTCACAGTGGGATAGTATCCACTGTATGGTGACCTTATGCTGACTGCTAAGTTCAGAAAGTAGTGTCCTTAGTACTGGCAATTTCCCAGACAGAAGCGCATCGAGTACTGATTTTGCATCTGTCAATAGCACCACAGTTTGTGTACCATGGCTAGTATTTAGTAATTTCTCTGTTGCTATCTTGATTGCCTCAATTTCAGCAACATAGTTATGGCAGTACTTTCCTGTTGGTACTCTGGCCGTATCCCTAGTATTATTTGGGTATTCTGAGTACACTCCCGTTCCTCCATTGCGAACAGCATTTTGTGCTGAAACATCTGTGTAGACTCAGATCCAGAGGTCCTGTGAGTATTCTTCATCAATGAAGCTGAGAGTGGTTGTTCTGCGCTGTACATTGATATGTTCTTCCTTGTCAAATATTCCTCTCACTTTTGTCTGTATTTGTAGTGATATGGTTTCATAGGTGATAGCCTATAGTGATAGCCTATGATTATCCATGGCGTTCGCTCTGGTATAGTTTTCAGAGGGATACCAACTGTGGACAGATCGGTGGTTTCTCTGCAGAGTTTTTTGGCCTGGTGGATACCACTGCTTCTTTTAAACCGCCCCATAGCTACGTTTTCAAATCTGTTCTTCATAGGGTGACCTGGCAAGCTGAGGAACTTTCCTGCTTGTATTAGCGTTTTAGTATCTTTGTGCTCTCTCAGTACTTGTTCCTCCCCATCTTCTCCATCTCCACTATAGGGGTTGATCTCATCCCTCCTGTGGCGATTCTAAGTGCTTGATTTTGCACATTGTCCAGTTCTTGTAGTGTGGTTTTTAATGCTGAACACCACGCAGTTGACCAGTATTCCAGGTGTGGTCGTATGCTCTGTTGATAAACTTTGCTAAGTATGTTCCCACTGGCTCCCCATATGGTTCCACTTATTTTTCTTAGGATGGCTATTTTACTTCTGGCTTTTGCTACTGCTTTGTTGATGTGCTTTCTCCATGTCAGCCTGCCATCAAATGTTACTCCAAGGTATGTTGGTTCTTTATCTTCTCTAAGGAGTATTCAATTTGTCTGGATGATCCCTGCCTTTTGTTTTGGAGAGAGGGTAAATAGAGTGGTGCTGCACTTGTCAGTGTTTATGCTGACACACCATCTATTTGCTCATGCAACAAATGCATCTACATCTGCAAATGCATCTCTTTGTAGCTATCTGGTGGCCACTGATGCATGTTCATTTGTGCTCCATGGAACCAGGTCATCAGCGTACATTGTCACTTTAATTCCATATGGTAGATTAGCAACAAGATCATTGATGAAGATAAGAAAATGTGTGGGAGACAAGACTCCGCCCTGGGGAACACCGTGACGCTGTAGTACGTTCTTGCTCTTTGGTCCGTCCATCTGTACTCGGGCTCTTCTGTTGTGCAAGTATGCTTTCACCCATTTGTACATTCTTCCATTGACTTTACAGTTTCTCAGTTTCTTCATCAGACCTTCTTTCCAGGCTTTGTCAAAGGCTTTCTTCAGATCTATCTATGCAGGAAGCAACAGCTTCTTCTCATGGAATGCATCCTCAATTTTGTGAAAGGGGTAGGTTGTCTGATCTTCCGTAGAGTAGCACTGCCTAAAGAGAGATTGCTGTGGCGCAAGGATGTTTTCACTGTCAATGTACCACTGCAGTCTGTGATTAATGATGCGCTCCATTGTTTTGCAGAGACAGCTGGTGAGGATAACTGGTCTGTAACTGGAGGCAGTGGAACTATTTTTCCCTGATTTTAGGAGGGGTATCATGATTGCTTCTCTCCAAGCTGTGGAATAATGTTATTGAAGATCTGCAACAGCTTTGCTTTGGCCTCTGTTTCTAGGGTCCTGATCATTTCATTGGAGATACCATCAGCTCCTAGTGACTTTCTCATTTTCAGTTTTGATATGGCTAGCTCCAGTTCGCTGATTGTGACAGGTGCCTCCAGAAACTCATGTAATGTTTCATTCTGTTCTGTATGTTGCCATGTCTCTCGAATCTCTTGTTGTTTCTCTTGACTAATTTCGATATTGTTATCTTGTGCGAATGAGTCCGCAAATTGGTCAGCTGCTTGCTTTCCTAATAAGATGTTTCCGTCTTTATGTAGTGAAATTTTTGAGTTTCTCCCTGTGCCCTCATCGTTAAATTGTTTTATTAGCTTCCACAATTTCCTTGTGTCTCTTTCAAAGTTCAGAGACTCTGTTTTCTTCTGCCAGCTTTTCCGTCTAGCCTGCAACCCTTTGAAATTTGGCTTTTGCGTGCTGGTATTTATTGTGGTGCTCTTGGCTGGGTTTGGCCTCTGCTTGCTTTCTACACACTTCCACATCATTATACAACTGTTCCAGTTCACTACTTCAGTAGGGATTATTATGTTTATGGGCTCCTCTTCGTACTGTTTCTCGTGCTGCCTGTAGTATGCATTTCCCAAATTGTTCAACTATTTTATTTATGTCCTTCTCAGTGTTCAGGTTTCTAACCAGTACGCTGGTGCGATGCTTGTACATTGCCCAGTCTGCTTTCTTGTAGTTCCACCTCGAGAGGGTGCTGCTTTCACTTACAAGCTCATTTTCTACAGTTAGAAAGACTGGCTGATGGTCACTGCCACCAAGTTGTTTCCCAACAGTTAGTGTAATATTCCACTCCAGGTCTGGTGAATGAAACGCCAGGTCAGGTGTAGTTGTATTGTGCCATTATCTCATGTAGAAAGTATGTGGGTCGGACGGCTTGTTAATCAAGATGAATCTATTCTCATCCTGCCAGTTTTCCAGCTGTCTCATCTCTTGTCCATGTGATCATAGCCTCAGCTCTGCGAGTGACTGTTGAAGTCGCAACACACAATCATTTTTGTTTTGTTTTAATGGTAGTGTGTCCAGTGCCCGTGGGCGGTCACTTGGACAGTAGTAATTGATCAGATAAAGGTCTGTATTGCATGTCTTAAGTTTAAGTGTCTGATACTCAGCCCCTTCCATGTAAACTTCAATTTGAGAAGCAGTGATGTTATTTTTTTTACAAGGGCCAGTATCCCATCCTTGTGCCTGTCCTTTGGTCAGATCTGTAAAACTGGTAGCCTCTGATTTTGAATGTTATATTATCGTTGAGGTGAGTTTCTTGCAAGTAACATAAGCTTACTTGTTTTGTGGGTGTATATTTTAAATGAAAACCTTAAATAAGTAGAAATGGCCGGTATTATTGTTTGTAATGGATATGGCTTAGCAAAATTCGTTGATAAGGGGTCGGTGGCGGTTATTAATGGTCTGTAGAGGTCGTAGTGGCTTATTCACTATCATCATACAGGTTACAAATGAAGCTGCCCCTTCTCCTGGTAGTTAAAACAGCTCCGCCACGAGAAGGCCAGAAGTTGGACTTTGGCTGCATAGTTGATGAATGCATGAGCCATTGGGGTATTTATGCAAGGTTGGGCGCTCACCCCAACCACGCCCCCGGCTACATACAGCAACATTTGGAACCGCTCGTAGGGTTCAAAAGGTTAAGGTGCGCTGACAGCAGAGTAAAGGGTTCATCTCCTACATCGGTCAATTGGCCTTCAACGTTGACAACCAGGGACTGAGGTTGATCTCAATGTCCGGCAACGGACACGCAACATGATTGAAGTAGTCCTATTTCACATTTTGGCTTTTGGATACGACGTGTAGTGCCTTCACATATTCTAGGCCATATAATGAAGTGAGGTGACATGCCACCTTCCTCCCCGCCTTTCATTCCCAGACGACTCACAGAAAATGTTTAGGTTTCCATTTTATGATACCTGAGTCTGTGTTGTGATAGGGCCATCACATTATGTAGGCTTGAATGTACGGGGGAATGCGTGGCCATTCTTATCTCTCTTAGCGGACGTCGAACACTCGTCCGACCAAGCTCATGCCATGATCAGCGTAGCTCCCTATCAACTACACCGACGGAATGAAACCAGATTAATATTCTCGATACATGTATTCTCCGTGTCCTTTCCCTTTATAGGACAGTGCATTGCACCTTGTTATGAATTTCTAAGTGCCCACGGCGTCAAACTGCTGCATGCGTCAGTGTAAGTTTTATTTTTGTTACACAGATTTTGATCAAGTAACAAGCGCTAGTTACCAGTGAGTGGGCTTCCTTCCAAACAATTTTATTAGCGCTGTGGCATGACGGTCTACAGTTTGCAACTTCCAACTGCCATGGGATTTTGAACGTGCAGACTGGACATTCTTTTTTTTTCTCTATCTGATCCCAGCCCACTGCCTAAGGGATCAGATAGACCCGTATTATAAAGCAACAGGTGTATTAAACCTTCCCGGCTCTAAGCTGCACTCGTTTGAACAATTAATCCTGTTACTGCTGGGGACTGAAGCTGGATCACTGACTTTGTAGGCCGCGCACTAACCGCTTTTATCTCGCCACACCATTTAAAAAAAAAATAAAAGATTAACAAGTATTGATTCGCATTAATAGTATACACAGGGATGGTTGATTATGCGTGTGTTCTCGTTTTGTAATGTCTAGAATTGTCAATGGTTAACCCATCACGTACGGTTTAAGAATTCTAGCATATTACCTAGCGCCAATTTGAGCACGTGTATGTGAATATTGGGCAGTTGGCAATCCAGAAAAATAGCCACGGAGACCTCAAAGATGGAGTTTTGTGTGTATGAATGCTGAAAATACCTTTGGCAGCCAAAACGAGCAATCCCTTGTCTTGAATGCGACTGAGACACAAAGACAACTAACGTATCACAGAGATCAGAACGAGTCTGTCATTTGTTCGCCGCATTATGTTAAGAAGAAAACTAGAACATAAGACGGCTGGGAATATTTACCGAAACATAAACAGACTGCAGCTGATACCATTAGTAATGGGGCTCTTTGCTGGCCGTTGAAGATACGAACAGAGAACGTGTGGGAATGTCCCGAGTGTTGTGATGTCTGTTCTTGACTCAACTCAGCTCAATTCAAGATTGATGGAAAGAGAAACAGAAGACGACAGCGAGAGAAGAATATTGACAGCATTTACCACAGTACGTAAAGGTATCAGCATATATCAGCATACAGATTGATTCATTATGTCAGAGATGGCGAGTTGTGGAGATGCATGAGCGCTCACGTCAGTCGATGCAGATGCCGCTGATGACGAAGATAATGAGATGAGATGAGTTTACATCAATGGCTATACTAACACAAGAATTGCCCCGAAACACCGAGTCCCGTCCTGGGTTCAACATGTAAAGGAAATAACCCCGTATTTGATCAGCGACAGGGTATGCTCGGTCAGCGGGCCTTATAAGGTCCGCGAAATCATGTGGTTTAGCACCACTCAAGAATGGGAAAAAGCCTTCTTTTAATATGCTGTTGTATATATCAAACTAACTGAGGCAATTAATGAAAGACTCAATGACATGAAAAGTAAATAAATTGAATTGAACATCTTTGCTCCACCGTTCGATTTGGGACCACCTGATCACCTGCAACACAAAATCATCAGCAGCAAATCTATGGTGAGCTGAAAGCAATGCATAACATCTCCCACTGCTAGAGTTCTATAATCGTTACGTAATGAATGATGATTATTTATTTTAAAGGGAGATGCACTGAAATATGATTCTGTTTTCGGAACCACTTACTGCTGCGAGCATTTTTTTTCACAACTTACTATCGTAAAGGGTCGACTCCGCCCAGATTGACGGATGCAAACCTGGACAAACAGCTGCGAACAGCAACATCATCAATACCAGCTAACCTCACACGCCCCACAAAAGAGAAGCAGTTCCAGTCATCACATTATTGGTGAGTTAATTATATATGTGGCGAAATGTAGCAAGCTACGTTTTAAGTTATAATTGTGTATGGCCTGTGAATGATGTTATAAATATGCAAACGGCCCTTGGCAGAAAAAACGGTTTCCTACCCTTGTACTAAATAGAGAGACAAATGGTCCAGGGGAGACAACTCTCTTACTTCTGAGTTATGTGCCCCATATTTCTTTTTATTTTTCTTTCTGCTTTCTGGATTCCTACTTGAAATCTGGATGCTCTTGGACTCCTACCCATGCCGGATGGTATGTATAAAAGTCCCTTGTTTTCCCTTGATGGAGGAAAAGCGTACCTCTGGGACATGCTGAGGACAGCTGGTGCGATGAACCCACCTCAGCCAACTCTGTACACTATTTCCTGATGTGTTAGGGACTGTCCAAGGACGGGATGACACCCTCACCTCATAAAGCAATCGTACACATATTACATTCTGATGAATGAATCACCAAAAAACAAACAAGAAGTAGATAGTGAGCTTTACTAGAACACGATTAGTCTAAGAATGTCATACCCCTAGGCTGGTAAGTATCTTTTGAGATTATGTATTTGTATTTTAGACTGTGCGTATGAAAACAAAATAGTCCAGTGAGACGCTGGCTAGAGGCAGATGTACGAACAAGTGGAGTGCGCATCAAAGGAATATTAGTCAGACAAAGTTAAGAGCAAGCGTTATCTATAGACAGAATGGCGACAACATCAGATTGAAGAAGATTAGTCAGTGTTAAGATCTTCTAGATATTGAATTACATTTCTGACAGTGCTTGTTTGTGTTTATATAAACCAGTCTATAGTTAGTATGAATAACAGAGATGATAAAAGACACCCCTGTCTCACTCCTGCTTTTATTTCGATTGTATCTGCTAGTTTTCCCTCTGCACTTCATGTCTCTATATAGATTGCATTTATTATGTTAACCATGTTCCATGGTATTCCACGTGTTATAAATATTCAACGGGATTCCCCATCAGTGCTATAAAAGGTATTTTTCGAAATTCACAAATCGAATATAAAGTGGGGAGTTCAGATCAATATTTTAGTCTATTATTATTCATCCCTTAGTTGTTTGTCAATGGCATCACGTAGTTTCTCCAAAATGATCCTGCTTAATATTTTTTTCACAGGAACTGACAAAAATTGCAAACTAATGAATGTATATTGTCTAGTAAATCACTATCAGCCAATGTAGGTCAGCAAGGACACGGCAAGGACGTGTGTTCTTAAACATCCGGTGTGCTGATACCGAGGTTAGGCTACGCTTGAGTTCAAGGCGAGCGAGCGCAAAAAAGAAAAAAAAACTATCAGCTAATAGGTGTTGAATGTGATTGCAACGTCCCGCAAAGGGCATGCAATGTGTTGTTACCTGAGCAGAGGATATACACACTAGGTTCTATTTTTATTTTGTCTCGAGTGTAAACATCACTACAGCAACAGTGAGTGAGAACTAAACATGAGCAAGAACAGTCATGATTCATCTTCTGTTTAAGTTGAGTTCAGAACCCGCACTTACATATTAAAAATCAAAACAAAACACTGTATTCTAACATCTCGGTCACCAGCAAGAAATGTATAAGTTGATTGGCTTAAACGGGCTGTGACGGGCGGCACAGATGATCATGTTCCTGCGTAACCATCTGTTTCCGTTGGCCTTTATCAGTTCCATCACCTTTCCCTCCAATACCTCCCTGGCAATGCATCAGGCACGTTCTCCCGATGTTCACCTCTGTATCTAAAGGCCCGGACAAATTACCACACATACTCACGCATCATCATCAGGAGACCAGCATGGCCTAATGGATAAGAGCTTCCGTTCTTAACCGGGGTGGTTATACCGAGGTAGTTGGTTCAAGACCTGCACCGGTCAGTTGAACTGAAATGTTGACTTCTCGTCCTCGACTTGGGGACGTGAATTACAAGTACCTCAGAAGTCGGAGTAGGTTCGCCTGATGGCGAGGGACACTGGTAATATGGAAAGCTAATCCACGTGCTAAAATCAGTCCTGTGCACTACAAGCAGTAACACATGTATGGACGACGCTTGAGTTCACAACGAGAGAACGAAACTATAAATCATCATCATCATCATCTTCATCATCATCATCATCATTAGCATCTTCATTATCAGTATCATCATGAAATACTTTAGCCATTGAAGTCACGCTTTCATTCTATAGCTGCCTATCTTGAGCCGCCATATTGAATTCAACGTCTGCAATGATATATCTATGCAATTCTGTTTTATAAATGTTATCTTTTGTCTTTACCGGCTTCCACTTTTCTCCAGCGTTTTTTTTTTTTTTTTTGCTTGTGATGTCACTTCGTCCCTTGGGGTTAATAAGTTGTATTTGTTCTGATATATTTCAAAGAACTTGTTTATTCGTGCCATGTCACGAAAAGAGCCACGATAAGATCTATTGAAGGGAGACGATGGTGATAAGAGAAACATACGGGTTCAGACAAAACATACTGAATAATTGTCACCAGAAATAATGAATAATGAATTGACACAAAGAAGTGCGCACTCTAAATGAACAGAGCAGTAAAAGAACGGTTACAAATGACGTCACTCGAGCGGAGACCGTGGTACTTGACGCATGGCTCTGAATTATGAGTCAGGCAATGGAAAACTATATATTGCCACCGATATGTTAGTTGTGGTGGTTGTAGGATTAATGTGAATTAGTTTAATGATAGTATGTTTGTGTGACCATGTGCAGCAATGTGAATCGTAAGAAGAGAAACGTCATTTCCTGAAACAACCGTCGTCCTGTCGTAACTTCCAAAGTTCGTGTGTGTCCTTCAGTCATCAGCAGCGACTTCAATTCATTCACATCAGATACCCGAACTCTACCCATCTGCACCATGGCAATTCGCCTATTTTTCTTTCCAGCTGGTTTTTGTCATGTTTCATAACACTACACCTCGAATGCTGTTACTTCTGATACATTGTTCTCATTAAGTTTATTGATTGTCATAGTTCAGGGGAAAAATACTAAGTGTCAGAATAACATACCTGTAAACAAACATTTCCTTCTACAGATGGCAAACCTGTTGTATTCATCATCACCATTAAGTTTCTTGCCAACAAGGGTGGCGATCATGCTTCCCTACAACTCCCGTTTCCAAGCAGAGTGTGTAAATATATATTAATATTGCTCTGACATAATATCAAGCTGCATTCTCTGAAATATTCATTACATGTTCAACTAGGCTGATTACATATCGCACGCTTCTTGCCGGCCAAACGGTCATGTGTTCGAAACCCCTTAGATTTCATCGACGTGTACAAGGTCGACTCAAACTAAAATGGTATTCAGAAATTTCTTTAGACGTAAAGGCGGCCAGTGGGGTGTTGATCATACCACCCATTGAAAGCTGATTGATCGTAAAATATGGAACTGACACTAGATTCACAATAGCCTATATGTAAACAGTATAACAACACTAAGTATAGGATAGATTTACAAAATACTTTTACGAAGAGCAAAGCACGTGACGACGATAAGCTTTCATCAGCAAAACAAACAAAAAACGCAAGAAAACACAGCCACATATAAACTACGGAGATGCCACTCTTGTGCGATCTATAGGGTTAGACTGAACACTTATGGAGATATCCGTATGCAGTGAACCTGATTCTTCACCAAAAACTGAAAACATAAAATGAACTAATTATACGGGTTGAGGTGATCCGTTGAAAATAAGCAGCCATGTTCGGAAAATAAGCTTGTCGATAGTAAAGTAATAGGTCACGAAGCCCAGTAAGAGCAGCAGCATGAATCACCTCTATTCAAATTGACCCAGTAATCTACCTGTTGACGACACAAGTATTGCCTGGGGCGATCACAAGCCACGACATAACAGCTGCAACTAACACATGAAGTCACTCAGTTCTGTAGCCAGTGTTTCTCACATTATAACATCTGGCGAGCTGCCACAACAGCATTGAGAATGCAATGCATACATGGAAAATAGTCTGTGCGAACCAGATCAGCGTTAAAAGAAAACAATAACGAATAACAAAGTGGGCGTTGTAACTAGACATTTTTAAACGGCAAACACATATAGTATCTACTTGTCTGTTTTTGTTTGTTTGTTTGCTGATGAAGTTCTGTGTAACATAATGCCCTAGCCTTCCTTCCTCGCTGTGTAGCTAAATTAAATGTATGTGTACATCGCTGCAGAAGATGAAAAGGTTCAATAAAAGTGCATCCCCTTTCTTGATCTTGAACAAGTAGATAAACAGGAGGGGAAATCCCGATGTTGATTTCGCCATTACCATACCTGGGGATCACTTTCAAAGAGGCTTGTAATCACTCTTAAAAACAGAGATTACTTCCATTAATCGAATGTTTTGTTTCTTCATCTGCACTGAGCGGCCCTAGGTCTAATTAGGCCCCTGTCTAATTAGGATTTTGTTACTCACTGGTGATAGAACGTACGCGAGACGCTATAGAATTCACAGAAAGCACACTGGGAAGAATTCGAAAACCATTATCTATAGGGTACAGGCTTTCCTAAATTGTACCCTTATTTGCACTTTGTAATACCGAGCATGGGCGATTCAGTAAGCTAGTTTCACAAAACAGTATAGGAGAGCACTCCAATGAGCTTTGGAAAATATACACTAAGAACTACGAGACATGTGCCCATGCCCGTTTACAAATTATACCGATTTGCTTCATGATACATTATATTCCTTTGTATTCTAATGAACTGAGGTGGGGATGAGTGTGTAATACATAAGGATGTCGTGTATAGAATGTTTACAGAGAATTAACCTGATTGTTGCATGTGACTTGTGTGAATGAGTGTCTGTATGCAAGCTGTAGGGCCAGTATTTATGAAGTGACAGATAGAATAAATTGCTTTAATTCTGGTCTGCCTAAACTCTAGCAAGCCTTCTCTCTCTCTCTCTCTCTCTCTCTCTCTCTCTCTCTCTCTCTCTCTCTCTCTCTCTCTCTCTCTCTCTCTCTCTCTCTCTCTCTCTCTCGATATATATATATATTGAGAGAGAGAGAGAGAGAGAGACAGACAGACAGACAGACAGACAGACAGACAGACAGACAGACAGACAGACAGACAGACAGACAGACAGACAGACAGACAGACAGACAGAGAGGGGGGAGAGAGAGAGAGAGAGAGAGAGAGAGAATGAGATATTTTGCATGTCCTTTGCAAGACGTTCCGATCAACCCCAAGTTGATTTTCTACCTAATTTTAAATTCAACGGTGCCAGTGAATTCTGAACGGCAAGTCAATCTTGAAGTCCATCTAGACGGTGTAGCCGTCAGCGCAACAGCATTTTAAACTCAGCGCATTAAGCCGTGCCTCCATGCTGACATCTATCGATTTATTCTATCAGCCCACCTGTCTGTCTGTCCGTCCGTTAGTTCAATCAGCCTTCCATCCATCCTTCTGTCTGTCTCTAATGTGTTTCGTTGTCTTTCTTCCTGTGTGTCTGTCTGTCTTTGCTTAATTTGTAAGAAACGTTGCTTACATAATTGGCGACACACTGGGCCTACTTCTAGATCACGTATTCAATCTACCACGTCTTTCAGGAGTTTCTCGAAAGGCCACTGTATCAAAGCTGTAGACTGTTGTCCTGAAAGCTATAACTTAGAAATAAGAATAATCAGTAAGTGTTGGTGAGATATGTTATACTAACGTAACTAAGGAAATAAGAAAAATCAGAAAGAGTTGGCCGAGGTATGTTATGCTAATGTCAAGGATATAGACCCTGTTGGGATCCTGGGGTCTTCGTGGTAACCAATTATCAGAACCACCTTTGAATGTAATCGATATAGACTTACATGGGGGAGAGTCAAGCACACGATACATAAACCGTTATAATCGGTGATCCAGACGAAATGATTACTATATGAAACATGAGTTACTGTTTGTTCTATAAAATAAAACGGTGTCCCGACAGTGCGGCACCAGGCCAACCATTCAACATAACGTTCGCGGAGACAACTTTCCCCGTTAGTCCAGTGACCGAGATGTTTGGAGATGTATGAATGCCTGCGCCGGTTGGCAGGGCACTTGGTGATCATTAGTGCATGTAGTATGGTGTTGGTTGGCTTGTATATCCCCGGCCTTCAATCTCACTTGATATCACATATATATTAGATCCCACAGAAGGCAATATACATAAATTAGAATTTATTGTCCATTACATCATGGCTACAATACATATTCAGAGAACTATAATTAGAGCTGCGAAAATGTGACAATTATTTGTATTCTTATCAGCTGATGTGGAGAAGACTACGGTAAACACTGGTGTTGTGTCTGCAGTTCGCTATCGATTCAGAGCGTTATTTGCCAGTATCTGGTGTGAATGTATTTTATTTTCAATAGTGTATACACACACACGCACACACACAGAGAGAGAGAGAGAGAGAGAGAGAGAGAGAGAGAGAGAGAGAGAGAGAGAGAGAGAGAGAGAGAGAGAGAGAGAGAGAGAGAGAGAGAAATTGGCTTATAAAGTGTGTATGGCACAGTAATCTGATCTAGTTAGGACTTGCCAAGACTTTTTAAGACCTTTTCTCTTTTGTAAGGAAAGTCCCCAACAGACTAGGCGACGGTCTGCTGACCCTTCATCTAGACGGCGTGTTTGGTCGAACACGTGAGAAGTTTCCTTAAAGGCAGCTGGCCTATGCGTCTAAGCCTGATAGTTTTGCCATGCACCCCACTCTCTTACACAGTCGACCCCTCTCTTTATTATTTTTACTATTCAACGCGCCCAGAGTTTGCTTATCTTATTTTTGTTTTTTTTATTCATTTCCTATTTACAGAACATTGCAGTCAACACCAGCATTTTTCAGCTGCTGTTGATGCCTTGGCAAGTTTTACGTTCAGTAGTTTGCCAATGCTTTCTGAACGACCGGCTCACATACCTTTCCGTAAGAAACAAACGCAACGCGATCCGCTGCCGAATCTCGCTCAGCTGTTTTTCGTACATGGGTATACGGGATTACAAACAGCGTCCTTTACCCCGTCGCCAGGATGACCGGCATCTTATATCTACTACCCCATTATAACACACCATGGACAGGTAGGAAGAGAAGGAGACAACAAGTGGTGAAGGCAAATAGTGGACTATGAACAGATTGAAGGTGTAAGTCTGGGGAGAGCAATGAGACTAAGAATGTGGAGTAGTGGCAAGTACCGAATAACAGGACTCGAGCCATTCCCAGATGCACTCCGTTCCCTTCTTCTGTTGGTCTCAATACTAGCGGAACCAGGTGCTATCTGATTATGTGTCCGTGTGGTCTTTCCTCGGAGTGCTGAGTGACGGCCAGATCCTCTGCCACGCTCTGCAGCACCATAAAACATCATAGCCTGTAATTAATGGTGCAGAAAATTAGAATATCAGGTTTCAATATTATCTGTGATCAACTTTTAGAGTCATTATACGACTGCGGACATGCATGGAAGAGCGTACATATTATGATATTAGTACTTTATGGCGTTACTCGTGTGTACCTATGAATAGACAGATTACAAGAGATTAGAGAGATTAACAACGCATTAAAAATGAGAATTGTCAAATGTTACGTATATTCAACACTGCTGTATGGCGCGGAAGCCTGGACACTGAACAGGGAACTAGACCAGTGGTTCTCAACCGGTGGGGACTCCCCCCCCCCCCCAGAGGGAATTTTAGAGTTTCCGGGGGGGGGGGGAAGAGAGAATGAAGACCATTTCAAGATCGCGTTAATACAAGAACCGATTACTTGATATTGTTTTTCCCTTCATACTTTACAGTTATGTACGTCTCATCCTTCTAAAATTCATTTTATAATGTAAGTAGACACACAAATCATGTTTTATGTGGATATCTAGATTTGTTTTAGTATATGCTATTAAATTTACCTTCCATTTTTACATATACTTTGTAGGGGTGGGGGGATTTTTAGATAGGAAATATGAAAGGGGGGGGGGGATGACGTTCTGAAAATACGGCGAAGAGGGGCACGGACCAAATGTTTGATAGGAAAGGCGGGGGGGGGGGGGGAATGACGTTCTGAAAATATGGTGAATGGGGGAGGGGCACGGGCCAAAAAAAGGTTGAGAACCACTGAACTAGAACGTCGAATAGAGACCCCGCAGATGTGGATATACAGACGAATATGTCGTATGTCATGGAAACAAAAACAATCAAATACCAATTGTTCTAGAAAAACTGGGAATGAAAAGACAGTTGATGAAAGAAATAAAAAAAGAGGCAATTGAAATATTTCGGCCACGTTAAAAGACAATATTAGACTTATTAAAAAAAAAATCTGGAGAGCAAGGTTGAGGGCAAGCGAGCAAGAGGTAGACAACGATACAAGTGGGAAGATAACATCAAGAGATGGACGAACATAAATATGACAGAATGTATAGTCAGGGTGAGAGACAGTGTTCGAGATCCATTGCAGCCAACCTTCATTGTGGAGACGGCATCTGATGGTTTGACTGGCCTATGAATAACTAACTGTACATAAACTCACTTGACGTTGCATATTTATCACGTATCACAAGAACTTCTATCACTACAGAAGAATACGTTCTCACCTGCACGTTTAGGATTTAGATATTCAGTCATGCAAGTATTATGAAATAACATGGGAACAGGTGGTTAATGAATTTAAACATGTGTTTAACGCATCACGGTTCACGGGTTGGAAATCATCTGTGTCTGTATGATGTCAGATAAAACGTACAGCCTGCACGCTCCGTGGTGACAGTGCGGGCAGGCCGTCTCTATATGATTATGTGCTCACCATTTGACCATAGGTTCTTTGGCCACTCCATACATGCTTGTTTGTGCTCTGTCTATCCAGTTGCTATGTAAACTATGCTATCCACATTGTGATCGTGCTGTTATATATTTTCTGTCACACGCCCACATTTCATATGTTAACGTGCAACTACTTGTAATAGACTTGAACAAACAACTGTCGACCGCAGATGTCACAAGCCCAGCACCAGGCCTCACATTGGCCAAGATATTGAAGCATCTCTATCTGGTCCACAGACTGGGTTCTCAGTCTGGCTAACATGCCAAAGATCATCATACTTTTCTGCAGACGTGAAGCTGGGTACGGGTTTTGCGCTCTCTGCTGGGTCCTCTAGGGGTACTCATAATGTCACCTGGATTCAACAGTCGAACATTGATAGTGTGGTAATACCCGCCAGCTTAACATCTCTTTCGTTGCCCACAACACCCGCATGTCTTGGGACAAAGTTAATATAACCTTACGATATGCGGTCCCTTGCAGGGATTCATTTCAATGCTTGCGCACGAAACCTGCTTCAACTTTCTGGATTATTCTAATTGGATCACAATGAATGCACTCTCTTTGATTGGTGTACCATGAACTAAAAATGAGCGGTGATTAGTCAGTGTTCACTTGTAGCAAGGTGCTTGATTTACAAGTCATAAAACGAACAATGGTTGCATTGAGGATCTATGATAAAGCAGACGTATATGCAAACAAGCGGGGAGAATATTAGTTAACACATTGTGTGCCCTTTTATGTCCAGAAAATGAGAACCATTCAATCAACCAAGCGACGACTAGCACAAACTTGACCAGCGAGGACAAACCACCTTTCTTTGACTCAGGACGAGACATAAGAGACTGAGCACACGTTAAGCCACCGTTTGTGTCTGCTTTCTACAAGTGGCTTCAACCAACAACTTGCTAGGCGTGTTCACGGCATTGTAAATATGGTTGTCCAAAGGACCATACATTCAAAGACCTAAACAGTCCAAGAATTCTTTGTGCGCACTCTATTGACCTATAAAACAGCTATTGCAAGAAGAAGATGATTAAGATGGTGATGTGTGATGATGATTGTGATATATCAGAAGAAGAAGAAGAAGAAGAAGAAGAAGAAGAAGAAGAAGAAGAAGAAGAAGAAGAAGAAGAAGAAGAAGAAGAAG
The DNA here is from genome assembly GCA_014155875.1 of Cepaea nemoralis. NCBI lineage: Eukaryota > Metazoa > Mollusca > Gastropoda > Stylommatophora > Helicidae > Cepaea > Cepaea nemoralis. The sequence goes on along the minus strand of JACEFZ010027211.1, from coordinate 2,106,638 downwards.
AAGAAGAAGAAGAAGAAGAAGAAGAAGAAGAAGAAGAAGAAGAAGAAGAAGACAAAAAGGAAGAAGACAAAAAGAAGAAGAAGAAGAAGAAGAAGAAGAAGAAGAAGAAGAAGAAGAAGAAGAAGAAGAAGAAGAAGAAGAAGAAGAAGAAGAAGAAGAAGAAGAAGAAGAAGAAGAAGTGGGAGGAAAAGGAGATTGAGAAAAAGATGACAAGATAATGAAGGAGAAGACGAAGGACACACTGACAGAAGAAGTTCTCTTCTTAGTTTCTCCTCCTCCTCCTCCTCCTCCTCCTCCTCCTCCTCCCCCTCCTCCTCCTCCTCCTTCTCTTTCTCCTTCTTCTTCTTTTTCTTGTATCTCCGTCAGAGTTAGCCTAAAATGTTAATCAAGGCAGTAGTCAGCTGAAGGTTCTTGACACGTCCTGACATTCTTTCCAAAGAAAGAAACTTGTTCCTGGAATATTTACACATTTGATTCTAATGTTGTATACAGTTGATTGTAATATTGTACACAGTTGATTGTAATATTGTGCACAAATGATTGAAATTTTGTACACAGTAAATTGTAATATCGTACACAGTAAATTGTAATATTGAACACAAATGATTGAAATATTGCACACAGTTGATTGTAATATTGTACACAGTAAATTGTAATATTAGTTGCATATCCTTTACAGGACGTCGCAGTCAACAGCAGCATTTTTTGCTGTTGTGATCTCTTGGCGATATACCTGCAATAGTTTGCCATTGCTTTCTGAACGACCGGCATACCATTTCGTAAAAATCAACGCAAGGCGCTCTGCTGCCAAATCGCCCGCAGGTGTCTTCCAAACGCGGGTATGCAGGATTAAGAACTGCGCCCGTAACACCTTCGCCACGGAGCAATCAAATTGTAATATTGCACACAATAAATTGTAATATTCTACACATTAAATTGTATTATTCCACACAGTAAATTGTAATATTCTACACAATTGTGATAAGTAGATTCAGAACAGGGAGAATGATATCCCTAATCGATGAAACCGTCTACTACACAAAACAAGAAATGGCTCGTAAGACTCCCTAGAGTTGGAGACAGATTATATAGTATGGTTCTAAACGATAGAAGATAGGTTTTCTGGTAGAGGGACAGGAGAGCCAGGAAATTCACCGCACTTCAGAGAGGAGAAAACTCACTCGTGGGTACCTGAAGACGTTATTGTTCCTGCCACATACTGCTCTCCAGAGTTGATGTTTGCTTATATAATAATATTATAATTAGCACAATAAACCAAGATACAATTCAACAAGAAAAGAGAATAACTCCAGGATACAAATTATGATATTATAATGGGATAATATGGGGGGGGGGGTGTGGTGTTCAACTGGCACATTAAAAATATACAGAAATTTAAAAAAAAACACATACTACTATTATCTCAATTGTATCACTAAAACTGTTCATGTGTCATCACAAGTGAGTATCTAACTAACACTGTTCAAACACCTGTGAGAGGCTAAAATGTTTCTTCTGTCACTGCAGATGGTGTTCAAATGTCATGAGTCCACAGAAAACACAGACTAAAAATGTCCATATGGTCATCACAAACTATATTAAAAATGGCCATGGCCATGAGGTCATCACAAAATATACACAAAATGGCTATGATTTCATTACAAACTATATTACAAATGTCCACGGGGTCAGGGTTCTAACGATGATGGTACTATTGTGGTAGTTACTACTGTAACAGTAAGGGAGGAGTACTGGGGTATTATTAGAATCTATTGGGAAACGGATACAGCACGATTGAGCATCGAGAGTGAAAGGGAGAGAGATGCTCAATCGTGACGTATTGGGTTGGCAAGGGAAGTTAAGATCCGGCCTTTGACTTGAGTGGAGAGGAACATCAAACCTTTGTCATCATATACCAATAAACTTTGTATTATCAAGTACAACCTGACTTGCGTGTTCTTATACACTGGTATAGGACACGAATTGGTGCCGCTTAACCACGATACTGAATTTGGCCGTCCCGGCTACCACGCGAAGTACTAGGAAACCTTCAAGGGATCCAGACCAGACTGCCTAAACAAGAAGGTATTTAGAAAAGACGTTTTCTCAAATCGGTTTTGTCAAGGTCGGGAGACGCTTGTTGTTGTTCCACGCTCCGGTCAATTAACTTCTAGAAACGGTTTCGGCACGTGGTGGAGCAGCCAGTGAAAGGATGCCGCCCAGTAAAATTCTGTAATCAGTTCAGTAATCTGCAAATAAAGAGGCCCGAAGGCTGTGGTAACCCTGAGCAAACAATTTGTCAATCATGTAAACTTTTAGAACTTTAACGTCATCAAAGGGCTTTCCAGAGCCGTTGTCTGAACTTTAACGTCATCAAAGGGCTTTCCAGAGCCGTTGTCTGAACTTTAACGTCATCAAAGGGCTTTCCAGAGCCGTTGTCTGAACTTTAACGTCATCAAAGGGCTTTCCAGAGCCGTTGTCTGAACTTTAACGTCATCAAAGGGCTTTCCAGAGCCGTTGTCTGAACTTTAACGTCATCAAAGGGCTTTCCAGAGCCGTTGTCTGAACTTTAACGTCATCAAAGAGCTTTCCAGAGCCGTTGTCTGAACTTTAACGTCATCAAAGGGCTTTCCAGAGCCGTTGTCTGAACTTTAACGTCATCAAAAGGGCTTTCCAGAGCCGTTATCTGAACTTTGGCGTTATCAAGGGGCTGGTCATAGCCGTTGACTGGACTTTGGCGTTATCAAGGGGCTGGTCATGGCCGTTATCTCAACTTCAGCGTTATCAAAGGGCTTCCCATAGCCTGATCTGAACTCTAGAGTTTCAACAACAAAAAAAGGGCTTACCATAACCTGAGCTTTGCTAATTTCAAATCGCCAGCCACTTACGTTGTCGCTATCTCAAGACGTCGATGATGTACCCCACCCGGGGTGAAAACAAAGGCTACAAGTCTCAGATGGGACCCAACCAGGGGTTGAAGATAATCCCGGCATCCCTAGAGAAGTGACGAAAACAGACTACCTGAACTCCGCGACTAATTTTCAGCTGAGACAGGCTCCTGGTGATCGAACGAAATCTGACGCTGAGGCGAGGAAGGTACGGGCTTGAGTCAGGAAACAAAAAGAAGGTGAAATTGTGTGGTTCTCAAACCCAAAAACTAACTGTGGTTTTCTAAAATAAGTGAGTGTATTCCTTAAATTAAGAAGTTGAAATTGTGTGGTTCTCAAACCCAGAAACTAACAGTAGTTTTCTAAAATAAGTGAGTGTATTCCTTAAATTAAGAAGTTGAAATTGTGTGGTTCTTTGCTTGCTTTGTTTCAGTATTTTTCAGCATGGCGGAACAGGACACCTTAGCACAGGTTTTGACAAGCGTGGGAACAGCAGTAGGCCGACTTAATATGGTGATTAAACAACAAGGGATGGCAACAGAAATTGTGAAGTTTAGTGGACAGGCCAGAGACTATAAGAAATGGGTCACTTCCATAGAAAAATATGCCTATTTGATCTCAGCAACAGATGAAGAAAAAATGAGACTGGCTTATCAGACGGCAACGGAACCAGTTTCGGATCATATAAGAAGAAAGTTAGAGGCTAGAGTAGATGAGACGTGGGAACAATTCAAAGAAGACCTAGCAAGGAAATATGCAGAAATAACGGATCCACAACATGCATTTTCGGTGTTGAGGCAGGCTAAACAAAATAACGGAGAGACGGTACAATTGTTTAGCGATAGATTGATTAACCTGGCTGAAGAAGCATTCTTAGGACAGAATGTACGAGGGGAGGAGGTGGAAAGGATGTTAGTAGGGATTTTTGTAGATGGCATCAAATCTGATGGTTTGAAACTTAAGTTCATGAGGGAAAACCCTGAGAGGTTATCACAAGCGGTGGATATCGCGGTACAAGAGGAAAATTTGAGACGTAGGTTTAGATTAAGAACAGGACGAGAAGTGGGAAGTAATCGAGACGACAGAGTTGAGGAACCTATGGAAATAGGACAAACAAGATTCGGATGGAATAGGAGAGGAGGTATACAAACGTTACAAGGTAGAAATAGGAGTGATTATGTTGAAAGAAGAAATGTGAGATACCCTACAAGTGAGACAGTGGGAAACACAAATAACACAAATATTGTCTGTTGGGTTTGTGGTCAACGGGGACATGTTTCTCGTTTTTGTAATAACAGGCGTGTCCAGTCGAATACACAGGGTAGACATGACAATAATAGGGTGAGTAGGAATGTTGTTGATGGACACAGGAATTTTACAGGTACAAGAACACAGGAAAATCGGCGCCCTACCTATTAGACAGGACCTATGATAGGAGGGTAAATAGTAAGGTCCCAAGGGTTAGAGAATATGTTAATAACAGGTATAATAGGTCGAACAGAGAATATTTTCAACTAGATGAAGTCAAGAAATTTATAGAAGATAAAACAGATTATAGCTCTTGTATATTGGAAATAGGAAAGTATAGAGTTCGTACATTAATTGATTCGGGAGCTCAGGTTAGTGTAGTAAAAGAAAGTTTTCTATACAAAATAGTAAGAAATTGTAGAGTATTTAAGAGTCATAATAATTTACACTCTGTTACTGGACAGAATTTACAAGTAATTGGACAAACAATGATAAATTTTAAGTTAGGAGGGATCAACATAAGACACCTTTTTCATGTAGTGAAGGGTTTAAATAGAAATATGTTAATAGGAAGAGATTTTTTGATAAAAAATGGAGTAAGACTTTTCTATGATTTACATAAATTAAAATTCAGGGACGTCTATATAGATATGGAAGAAGACATACATATATCAGCACTGGTTAGAGTTAAAATGACAACGACGTTAAAACCACAGTCGGTTAATTTGATACAAGCGAAGCTGAAGAGAAACCCATATTATGTGGAAGGAAACACAGTCAGAATCACTGAGTTACAAGAGGAAATAATTGATGAGCCTGGTTTGGAAGTTCCAGACGGAATAATAGCGTTGGATAAACACTTAACCTTTCCAGTAATGGTTATCAACAACACAGGTAGAGAAATCAAGTTATACAGAGGATGTGTGATAGCCAAATTAGATCATAACATTAGTGACATATTGGCAACGGATAGAGCAGAAGTGTCGGGAACAAGTTATTTGGAAACTTCTAGTGAAAGGGGAAATGACAGACGCGGACACAGAAGAAGAGGGAACGTCAGAATGGATGAATTGATCCATCCATCCAGAGGAAATAAAGCCCATATACATTCACTAGACAAAATAACAAGGGAACAAGAATTGTTGTCACAGTTAAAAGCTCCGCCAGAAAATAAGGAAGTGTTGGAACAACTTATAAAGCAAAATCAGGATGTGTTTGCGGTTAATGATTTAGAATTGGGAAAGACGCGAACAGTTACAATGGAAATAGACACGGGAGATCATCCACCAATAAGTTTAAAACCATATAGAACTCCATTAAGAAACAGAGAAATCGTGGAAAAGGCAATAGAAGAGATGCTGAAAGCAGGAATAATAACAAGGTCGAAGTCTGAATGGTCATCTCCGGTCGTCATCGTGGCCAAACCTGATGGTTCGAGTCGATTCTGTTGTGATTACAGGGCGTTGAACAAAATTACCAAGAATGTGGCGTACCCACTGCCGGTAATTGATGATATTTTAGGGCTCCTTAATGGCTCTACATATTTCACGACGCTGGACGCAAGGTCAGGATTCTGGTGTATTCCGATGTCGAGGGACGCGCAAAAGAAAAGTGCCTTTTGTACTCATATGGGCTCTTACGAATTTTTAAGAATGCCTTTTGGCGTCAAGACGGCACCCTCTCACTATATGCTCTTAATAAATGAAGTTTTAGAAGGTATGCAAAAGTTCGCTCTTGCCTATATTGATGATATTCTGATTTATACGAAGGGAGATGTGGAGGATCATTTGAAACATATTAGACTAGTATTTGACAGGTTAAGAAAGCACGATGTGAAGTTAAAGCTTAGTAAATGCCAATTTTTAAAGACAGAAACAAAATATTTGGGGTATATTATAAATAGAGAAGGTATAAAACCAGTCCAGGACAAGATAAAGGTTATTAAAGAGTTACCTGCTCCAACTAACGTTAAGGAAGTACGCGCTTTTATAGGAACATGTGCGTATTATAGGCGGTTTGTTCCAGCGTTTTCAAAGATAGCTGAACCTATTACAAACTTAAGAGGCAAGTACGCTAGGTTTAAGTGGGATGATGAATGTCAAAAAGCGTTCGAGTATTTAAAAAACAGCTTAACACTGGTACCACTGTTGACGCATCCAGACTTAAACAAACAGTTAATACTGTACACAGATGCTTCGGACAATGCAGTAGGAGCATGTTTGGTGCAACCATATGAAGGAAAAGAGTCTGGAATACCAGGGGTTAAAAATGAAAGGCCTATCTACTTCTTGTCGCATAAACTTAGTAAATCACAAAGAAAATGGACGACTATTGAGAAGGAGGCTTACGCGATTCATTACGCTCTTCAAAAACTAAATTACTACTTACATAACGCAAATTTTGTTATTAGAACTGACCATATGCCTTTAAAGTCTTTTCTAGAAGCTCCAGTGCAGAACAGGAAAATACAGACGTGGGCATTGAATCTACAGGGGTACAACGCGATAATTGAGTACATACCAGGTGATAGGAGATACAGAAGATGAAGCTGAACCAGAGTTAGACGACCGAAATTGGAAAGTAAATATTTTAGATTCTGCTATAATAAATAGGGAAGAATTTGATAGTCTACCATCGGATCAAGAGTCTGAACATAGGGAAGAAGACCTACAGTTAGCACAATTTAATATGAAAGAAGAACAGGAGTTGGACCCAAAAGTCATACAAATAAAAGAAAAATTACGAGAAACAGATGATAACAAATATAAAAGGAATTATTTGGTTTTACAAGAGGATGGACAGTTATACTATATGTGTGAAAGGAACGAACAGCTAAGGAAGTATATCCCAAAGCATTTGGAAAATGAACTTTTAAAAGCATATCACGATGAAAATGGACATCTCGGTAGAGACAAATTGGTGAAAGCACTAACCAGTAAATATTATTGGCCAAACTTGTTTAAATCTACATGCAAATATGTAGATACGTGTGAAAAATGCAGATTAAGGAACATGAAAACAATAAAGTCTCCCTTACAGGACACATATATTCCTCAGTTCCCAATGCAAAAGATTAGTTTAGATATATCGGGTCCACACCCCAGGACATTGTCAGGAAATGTGTATTTAATTCATATAGTAGACGTCTACAGTCTTTGGCCGGAGGTTTATGCAATCCCAGATAAGAGCGCGGATACTGTCATTAATATTTTTTTACAAGAGTTCGTACCAAGGTTTAGTTGCCCACAAAGTATACTTACAGATAATGGTAGAGAGTTTGTAAATAAAAAATTCGAAAAGTTATTAAAAGATTTAAATATAAGACATATAAAGACCTCATTTTATAGACCTTCTTCAAATGCGAAAAACGAACGTCAACATCGGACGTTATACGACATTTTGGCAAAGATTATTGATGAACATGAAAGAGATTGGGATTTATTTTTGGGACCTGCCCTTAGCGCCATTCGTACAAATCAAAATGAGAGCACGGGTTTTTCACCATTTTATTTATTGCACGGGAGGGAACCAATACTACCTATAGATAATCTATTAAAACCTAGACGGAAATATATGGGTGAAGAATTTCAAGAGACCATAATACAGGAAATGCATACGGCACATGTAAGATTAAGGAATAATATAATTAAAGCTAGGGAAAGACAGAAAAAGTACAAAAATGTAAATACAAAATTACAGGAGTTTAAGGTAGGTGATAGAGTTTATTACAAGAAGCATAGAAGAAACTCTAAGTTTGATGCTCGTTGGATTCCAGGGTATTACGTTTTGGAAAAACTAGGTAGAGGGCTGCAGCGATCCAACTAAGGAGGAATGGACTTACGTTTAGTTCAAGAAGCTGAAACATTAAAAAATCCAGTGGTACTCTGTTGTATGCGTCCTCAAGATCAATCGCTGCAGCAACGGTTTCAGTGCCTGCGTGGAAACCTTCATAGACATCCTGGGCAAAGACTGCTGCATTGGTCCAGGTTTCTCTTTTTGGACGGTACCCACCCAGGGTAGGTGGGAAAACACCTTGCCTCTCTAGTTGGCTTGATATTTTCCTGGCAATTACCTTCTCCAGCAGCTTGCCTATTGTATTCTGCATGGTTATAATTCGATATCCCTGAATTTTTTTGTGGTCTTTGTCAGGCTTCGGCAAGGGAATCAGATAGCTGTGTAACCATTCCTCCTTGATGCTAGCACTCCCTATACTGTTGTTGTACCTGTCTGCTAATTTCTCTAGCTCATTGTCGGTACACCTATTTATGTCGTCGTATCTTATGCCATCAGGACCTGGAGCACTGTTTTTTGATCGTCGAAGCACAGCCCTGATTTCTTTCACTGTCACTGTGTCTTCCTCCGAAGTGTTCTGGGCCTTGCATCTGTCTGAGGTGACCTCCTTGGCCAGATTTCGGCCTCCCATGTCTGTCTGGTTGCCCTGCTCAAGGTAGCGTTCAAAGAGGGCTTTGCCCTTGTCCTCGTCCGTCCTCTGCCAGATGAGGTCAGCACCTTGGAAGTCTGAAATGCTCTTATTCTTGACTACACCACTCATGCTTTTATGTAGTCGCCAGAACAATTTCAGTGACTTGTCTGTGCTTACTCTTTGACACACCTCTGCCCATTTTTCGCTTTTAACCACCTTGACCAGTTTTTTGAAATAGCTTACTTTTGTGTGCATCTCTCTTTCTAAGTGCAAGCAGGGACTAGGATGACCAGCTCTGTTCTTCTTGGCATTTTGCCATCTCCTTACAGCACTACGCTTATCCACCCAAGCCTTCTCCACCTCGAAACTCCACCACGGTGGCTGCTCCCAGCTTTTTTTCCTGCCCTGAAACGTTCTGCGCTTGTCACGTCTTATTTTACTCACCACATCTTGCCCTGTACTGTCATACTGGAACGTCTTTACCTTTAGCTTGTGCTGCCTGGTTCTGCCTTTCTCCACCAATATGCTGCACGGGTGGTGGTCGCTGCCATGGTGTCCTAGGACACCCCATCTACACACTGTAGTGAGTGAAGGTGAAACTAGCGCCAGATCAATAGCACTGTCCTCATCGCCTGGACGGCTTGCTGTCCTGGTGACACAGCCACTGTTAATACAAACCAGGTCGATGGTTTCCAGTGCAGTCTCGAGCTCCTCCCCTTGTGTATTGGAGGAAGTGTTTCCCCATGCTCTGCCCTTAGCGTTGAAGTCACCACAGAAAATAACATTTCTCTCTTGGCCCAATATGCCACTTAAGCACTGCCACTTCTGGGCGTCCATACTCGCATTGCGGGCATAAACATTAACCAACACGAATGGTATACTGGAATGAACTCTCAACGCCTGTATTTGTATATCGTCACTGTCCCAACTGGACATGTCTAGCTCTGACGCCACCATGCTGTCGCGAACGAGAATCGCCGTTCCCAGATGTCGTCTGTTGTAGAAACATTTGAAGCCGGCAATTCGGAGTAGCTGATCGCCCAGTCTCGTCTCCTGGAGTGCTACAATGTCGTTCCTGTAAACTAGGGTTTCTAAAATAGAGCCCCGTTGTTTTACGCTGGCACAGTTCCAATATAGAATACGGATGTTCCTGAGTCCTAGACGGTGACACTTGAGTCTAAAACGCCTCAAACCTCCGCGCTTACCTTGTTTCTTTTTCCCTACGCGGCTACCACGCCGCTTCGGTATGTTGACTGCTGGCCCATCGGAAAACACACGTTGTTCCGCCATGTTGAAAAAACGTAAACACAGACTGATTTGAACCACACACGCTGCTGAAAATTCACTCAAGGATGGCTTCGCTCGATGCACGAACTCCGTAGCACCCGCGCAGATCTTGAGTAGAAACTCCTGGTTTTACATCCTGGCACACCAATTACACGCCAGAGATGAATAAATCCATCCCCGTCGCGAAAAAGTTAACGAACACAAAACAACACGACCGTCCGTCGCCATCTTGAAACCGGAAGCCTTCTACCAACGGAAAGTAGTTTTTAGATGTGGCAGTTGGACTTCGGAACCAACAACAATATATCCTGGCCTACCACAGGGATCGCCATTATCTCCGGTACTGTTCAACGCCTACACAGTGAGAATCACCAGTGAGCAGATCACTGGACCTGGCAGGACATTGTCGTATGCCGATGATGTTTTAGTGTATCGTCAGGGTAAGGATAGAGAGGAGGTTGCTGTGGAACTACAAAACGAACTCAATCGCATAAGTACTTGGTGTGATGAAGCTGGGGCAATGGTCAACCCAACAAAGGCAACAGTGACTTGGTTCTCGTTGAATAATCATATTGTCAACAATCCAACACCAACTGTAATGCTGTGTTCAGAGACGGTGGAAAGAACGCAGGCAATGAATTACCTGGGAATACGGTTTGATCGAAGCCTTGCTTATAATGTGCACATAGACCAGGTGATAACAAAGGCCAAGCGGGGTTTGGCAGCGATGCGGGTGATGGCGGCAGCAAACTGTGAGCAGCGCCATCTATGTCTTCTGTACGAGGGGCTGGTCATGTCTGTTTTGGAGTATGCAATGGCAATCCTGACTCTCAGCCATACGCAGATAGAAAGGATGGAAAGGATACAGAATGAAGCAATGCGCATTATTCTTGGATGTACAAGAGATACAGCATGCAGGGCGATGCGCTACCTTCTTGATTTTCCAACCATTGAAGAGAGAATACAAGTTTGCAGGGCACGCGCCTACCTCAAAATTAACGCAAACACACAACATCCACTGCATAGCGAAATTAGGAAGGTGAAGGGCAGCAGGTTAAAAAGAGGACGGTCGTGGATGGGTCAAGCCGAAGACATTCTTCAACAGGTGTGTTCACTTGAGGACTTAGAACCTGGCGAGGAGTGGGTGCAAGTGCCAACAGACTTCTGCACATCCTTTTCAGTTTGCATCCAACTAGATAGAAAATGCAGACAAGAAAATCCGGCTGCTGTTGAGGCTGAAGTACAAGCGTTGATTTTCGAGAATTCGCTAGACGGTGACGCGGTCATCTACACAGATGGGTCGGTCGTCCGACATGTGAGAAGCTCATGGGCCTTTACAGCTCGGGCCGGAGGGAGAATTGTGAAGGAGGACTCTGGTGCTTTCACTGAAACCACAAGTAGCCTGACCATGGAAGTCATGGCAGTAAGTAAAGCAATAACATGGCTCGAGACACAGACATTCACTAGGGCTTGTTTCCTTAGCGACTCAATGAACATGATCAAGAGGATAGAGGAGGGGTCGATCCGAAGAGAGTGGTTGCTGCCTCTGAAGCGGTCTCGGCTGGCAAAGATTAGTTTCATCTTCGTGCCAGGTCATGCGGGAGTACAAGGAAATGAGCGGGCTGACAAGCTCGCAGGTGAGGCTACTGTGGAGGGCGGACGCGCCATGGACCAGGCTGACATTCTGAATGCTCTACGAGAAGTGAGACTTTTGCAAGAACCAAGTGATGACTGTGAATCTACAACAATGGTCAGACTGCGGGAGCAGCAAATTAAAAGAGGGGTGGCCAAACAAGAACACTACGCAGGAAGCCAAAGAAGATTGATAAACCAACACAGAACTGGCGTCGTTAGCCGCTACACGCTGCGGGATTTGCTGAGGAGGGGATCCGAGCACTTATGGACTGACTGGTTCGATGTGCAACGAGGATGATCTGTCGACTAACTAACTAACTAAAACTAGGTAATGTATCGTATATTATAAAGAACCAGGTCACAGCACATATAGCAAGGGCACACGTTGAACACTTAAGAAGAGATGAAGATGAGATAGAAAATAATAATTATAATAATAATTATTATTCGGACACGAATTTTTTGGATGAACAAGTTGTCAGAGGAGCTACAGTAACCCCAGGTCTTAGAAAAGAACCAGCACAAAATCAGTTGCTAGCCAATCCAAGTTACGAAGATACTCAAGAACAGACAATTCCGAAAACAATGGAAGAAGAGAAGGTGAATGAAACTCATTATGATAGTATGGAAGAAGAAATAGGTGCTCCATTTAAAAATACCAGACAAGCAACGAAAAGAAGAATGGACAACCAAAGAGATAAAGAAGTGAAAAGACAGAGGAGAATTAGGGATTATTCAACAAGCGGAGAAGATATTCCTCTACTAGAAAGATCCTTAAGAAATAGTGATCGACAAATTAGGTGGGATGTTGAACGGAAGAGATTAGCGGCAGCTAAAGAGAGACATACAGACGAAGAAGAAGAAATGGATGAAAAGTCAGAGTCAAGTAGTAGTATGGAAGAAACTAATAAGTTATACGAAGAAGAAGATATTGATGTAGAATTGGCACTTATTCAAAGAAACTTGGACTTGTTGAAGAAGCGGAAAAAACGTAGGAGATAGATATTTGAGAGTACTGCAGATGGCAGGAGTTAACAGTGAAAAGATATACGAAACGGTGGAAGTAGTCTTGAGGTATTGGTACAATGGGTGAAGGTATTTTTCGTCACTACTAGAAATGCCGTGTTTAACGATAAGGATTAACAAGTGATGACTGCTCCAAGGTAAACCAGATCACAAGTGCGTTGATAAGTAGAGGTTGGCTACTACATTGAGTTAATATTGGATTAGTGGCCACATTACAAATGGAAAAAAAAAAGAGGATTCAACGTGGAGTTTACTATATACTTAAGAGGTTATTCCGGATGTTATGTGCTGTTAGGAGTTAGGAGAAAATAAATGGTTACTGATTTGGTTATGTAGATAGAACAGGTGTGATTCTAATAAGTAATTAGTCTGTAGTTAACAGATATACAGATGGACAGTGAAATGTTTAGTTTTCTCGGTCATAGAAATACTGGAATGACCTGTATAAATAGATATCCGTTATTTTACTTAGTAAGAGAGGCCAATGTTAGTGGGTCACTATACGTAGTTATAATTGTTTGAGTCATGAGTCATATATAATATGTTTTTATGCTTGAGTTGGTATTGGAAAATGATGGCTACTGTTTGTTGGTTTTATCGAGCCTAAGTTTTAGTCCCTCATTTTCAGTTTTTTTTCCTTGATTTGGTATTGAAAAATGATTGTTGTTGTTTGATTAATTGATTTAGAATAGGGTGATTGTGTTCCTAGCATTTGAGTTGAAAAAAAAACTATTGGGCCGTAAAAGTGTCCAATAGTGATAGGTAGTATTAGAATGTTGTATTCTGATTTGATAACATGCATGTTATGTCATTTTAAAAATGTGTTTTTTCTTTAGATTAGTTTGGCGGTTGTGTTCATTTTATTTCGATTACATGAATGGTTTGGTATATTGAGTTATATAATTATAAAGTTTAAGTTTTAAATAGATGAGGTTTTGCTTAAGGTTTTCGTTCAGAAAAGAGTTGATAAAAAAAAAAAAAAAAACTACTTTGTCCCACTGATATAAGGTAGGGGAAAGACGGTAAATGGCAGAATATGAGTATGGGAGGTATGGGGGCAAGATATAGGTGCTTTGAAATACCAGCTTTAATAATATTAAAGGTGTTCATATAATATGAACATGGGCTCATGGGAAAAGGTGAGATAACGAAAAAGGAACAGAATTGTGGTTGGCAATGTCAATCTGGAATATATAAGGTTTATGAAAACTTATGCCAAATTGTTTTATAACGAACAAAGATATATTTCATAAGGTGTTTTAAAAAATTATTTTACAAAACTTTTTTATTGGCAAGGGAGGTAAAGGGTGAGTGTCTTAAATGTGAAATTACTGTATGTCCATGTGGTCATGTCGTATATTCTTTCTTTATGCTTCCTACTAGGTGCGCACCGCTTCTTTACTTTTTTCTAACTACATTGTTTTTGTACGTCCTGGGTTTTGGAAGAATGAGAAATTTTATAAGTTCAAAAGTTTCGATAAAGAATTTAGGAGCTGTTCTTATAATATGTATGTTTGATACAGGAAACAGGAAGAGCCAAGAAAGAAACCAGAATAGTAGAGGTATATAGTGGATAGCTATATAGTTTTGGGGAAATAGAGAGGAGAGAAGGACTGTTTGGATTAACAGAGTTACCATACGTGGTACGAGGTATTATACGAAGTAAGAAGAAGTATATGGGGGGGGGGGGGGGGGTTACTAGTTGACCATATAATTGGGAGAAGAGTTAAAAGATATATTATTTACTCAAACTTGAGATGATTTTAGGGAAGATTAGAGGAAAAAGAGGGAATAGAGTATGGGAATTGGGAGTAAAGAGTTTTCCTTTATAAGGAAAATTCTTTATTCAACATGGGGAGGTGTAACAGTAAGGGAGGAGTACTGGGGTATTATTAGAATCTAGTGGGAAACGGATACAGCACGATTGAGCATCGAGAGTGAAAGGGAGAGAGATGCTCAATCGTGACGTATTGGGTTGGCAAGGGCAGTTAAGATCCGGCCTTTGACTTGAGTGGAGAGGAACATCAAACCTTTGTCATCATATACCAATAAACTTTGTATTATCAAGTACAACCTGACTTGCGTGTTCTTATACACTGGTATACTACTCATGTTGGCCAGGTTATCCTAAAGGATATTGATAGTGTACTTAGCTGACTTCCACAGTTCTGGGGTTGTTTTGAAATCGGATGGTTCAATGATGCTTAATGGAATTACACTCTTCCAGCTGTGGCAAGGCGAATCCCTTCATCTTTTATTGATGACACTGACCCTCCTGATGACAAGATACAGCATTCAGGAGTATACCCCAGTGTCAGCCAAAAATACCATAATCCCCTGTTGAAATCATGTGCCAAAACATTTATCCATAATTACAGAAAATAAGAGGGAGGGATGGGGGAAGAAGAGAGAGAGAGCGAAAAAGATGGAGGGTGAAGGAAATATTACATAGGGGCAAGCTAGCCAGACCTTGCCCTGTTAGGTATCATCACTCCAACATTTGCATGTGTCTCATCATCTCACACCAACATCTGGTGTAGGCCTTCACCTCTTATATTGACAAAATATGTATCTTTCACTCCTGTGCTGTGCAGGTGAATCATCCTCGGTTTCCCAAGGCTCAGTCGCCGAGAATATCTGGGTGGCTATAAGTAGGAATGATACCATTACACAGCCCTGCATTGAATCTCTTCTCCAGGATAGATGGCTATGTAGCATCACCTTATATTTATATATTTATAGAGAACACTCATTCAAAAGTACCTTATACATCAATGCATACATAAAGAAACTCAATCTCTTTTTCATATAGATATCAAAAGATTATAAGTGGCAGGTCATAAAAGTATCATCTAAGAAGGAATATAAGTGATATTTTAGAAAAGTATCATGGTAGTTCTTTTCCTAGTCATATGCTACACATGAAAACTTTAATGATTAGTGAATCGAAAGTTTGTTCTTAATAAAGTGCATGAACTAAGCCAGAAAGATATTTACTCAATATTCTCCAAGTCAAGAAAGAATCACTCATATCATCTGAGTCTTTCTCTAATGATATTCCTACTTCCATTCTCACAAAGAAAACTCTGCTGTAAGTTAAGATCTTTTCTATTCTATCTACTGATCTAGTCCATTCATTATGATTACCAACTTACCGATATCTTCAGCACTTAGAAATCACCTACACAAAGTCTTCCAACTGAAGAACACATCCTTTTTCGTGAAAGAATCTCGGCCAACTGCCCCTGAGATCCCACGCTGGATTAGCCCATCCTAGCTCATTTTATTAAGTTTATGTTAATTTATCTCCCGCACAAAATTGCTCCTGAGCTGGCATTTCTCCTGGCGCGAAAGATGTCGCCATTCTGACAGGTGCAGCTGTGGTATTCCGGGAATTGCGAGGGTGTAGGTTTTTTGTGATTCTGGCATTAGAAGTTTCAAGAAGTGGAGGCGAGCTCTATTTTTAGCCTGGTTTTGGTGCATTAAGAAAATGAAGGAGTCGCCTGAATTAATATGTTTAAAAGTTGAAGCGGCTCTCATCCCGTATTCATAATGATGTTGTGGCATAAACATCATAAATGTCACAACAGTAAATTGTAAAATTGTTCACAGTAAATTGTAATATTGTACACAGTCCTTGTTTTTCTGCAGTTGCTGCTATGCCGCCATAGTTCTTGATCCACCATTACACGGATCTGCTATTTGATCATATACTCATGGAATGGGACAGTCAGAGAACGTACTGTTCGACTCAAAACAAGACTGCTTACTTCCTTGGAAGGGAACAAAAGATCTTCGAATACTCGTAGTGGTGGTCTTGGCTTCCAGGCTGTATGACTGTAATCTGACAGAGAGAGTCGGCAGTGAAGAGATAAAGAAAATATGGGTTTAAAAAATACCATGCTAAAGTCAGAAATGACGACGGAAGGCACAATCATTCGCCGCTTATTGTCAAGTGGAACGGCATAACTAATGTCGTTTGATGACACATGAGGAAGAAGGAAGACAGCAGTTCTTTTACAGATATCGTGTTAGCCTATTTTATGGAGAGAGTAGGACACAGACACCCGCAGATAGTTGGAGAGATGTGTTGATATTTGTAAGTAGTCCATCGCCACTTTCAACGTGGTTGTCGTTTCATACAATTTAAAACTATTTTCATATTCACGGTTTTAGCATTGTCGTTTTTTGTAAATGTTATTTCGAGGACAGATTGTCATTAAATACCTACTGGAACTGCCGAAGTGCAAAACAACAAGCACACATACTTTAAAAAAAATGGGTGACTTCGACATGTTGTTTATTCAAAAGACCAATGTGACGGATTATAGGACCATTAAATGTCCTGGGTATGACTGTTACTCCTGTCCTAGTGAAACAAATACTCAGTGTCTAGCAAATACATGGAAAATAATAAGCTCCAATCATAGATGGATGGATGGATACAAGTGGATGTAAGAGAGATAAGGCTGAGACACAGGACAATACGTATAACCACAAGTCAGCAAAGAGGGGCCTTTACAATGTGTACGCGCATATAGACTTTCTCCCTGATGAGTGTATCTGGAAATTCCTGTCTGAGATAGTTGAAAATGATGAGAAATGTTTGTTAGCTAGGGTATATAACGCTCGATCAAAAGAGTGGAAACTTTTCATAGATAACAAACATGGAATTGCCCTCAGCCAGGCACTGCTAACGCCAATCTAAATAAGTTTAATGATGAACGAGCTACGCGATGGAAACAATCCCCCGAGGACGCAGACAGGGTAATAGAAAACAGAATAGGAATCACCTGCCAAGTATTGCTTTCATACAAATAAATGCAAAGTGCCAAATTTGTTAAGTCTAATCAGATTTTCAGATATAACGTAGGCAATAATGAGCAGTCTGAAGGTGGGTCTACCTAGCGGCGCAAGACACGAAAAACATGGTTTGTTCAAACACCATTTTGGAATGAGCATGCCTAAAAGCCATAGATGGAAATAAAACAAGGGACTAAAGAGTGGCAGCAAGTAAAAACGAAACAAGCATAAACAAAACGAAAATGACATGGAAGACATGCATCGGCGAAAACAAAGAACAAGTAAGATATTCAAAACTGTGGCTAGAGAGGCCAAGGAACAAATACGGAAGAACTTTGTAATTAATATTGCGGGTGAGAACACTTTAAAAAAACTGGCATTTACGCCGACAAGAATAGCAAATGTGTGTGCCTTCTTTGACAGAATATTCAGGATGTAGGGAGCACGAATCTAAGATTGTTAACGAGAAAATACCAGAAATATTACGACAGTATATAACTCAAAAGTATACAAGTTATGTAAGAGCACGACCAGAGAGTTGTTCAGCATTATCTAGGACAAAATATATGAAGAACGTGTATAGGAAAGAAAAAAACATTTCAAATGTACATTATAGTCACACCAAGCAACTAAGTGATATAGAAATGCAATATGTTGTGGATTTCAGTGTAAGTTAGTCCTGAATCTGTGGTTCTAATAAAGTTAATTGGCTCGACGAGACATTCTTCCAACAAGCACAAGCATAAACTGTACTGCTATAAAAATGACTGGACACAGGCACAAACAGCAAAACAGACTTCAATCTTAAGAAGTAAGGCACTTCCCCGTGCTCGATCACTGCTTTGGCACCTTCAGATCCCAGCCGCTTCGTAACTCTGATTTCCAGTTAATATCGAAGCCTCATTTCGCTCAACAATCCTCCCGGTCTGCCACAGATCCTCATAATGACAAACATGTTTTATAGCGAATCTCTCGCAGCTTGTCCTTCACATGTCTTTCCCACGAGCATTCCGTACACATGCTGTACAAAAAGTACGGTACCAACTTGCGTCACATTGTAACCCAAATCAACAAAAACACACCTACTACAGACTTCTGAGTCTAAACAAGTTATCCTCCCTTTGGACTAATTGGGACGTCTGATGTATGCCTATGCGTACGAATTTTAACAGAGTATTTATACTGCTCTTCAAAACTTCTAGCTAACTAACCGCGGAATGTAAACAATATACTGTTTTCGGTAATCGACAGGGAAATGTAAACATTAAACATAATTATGCTGTCTATGAAATACCCTAAAAGAATCTAGAAAACCTTTGAAAAGATGGAAGGAATACTGCAGTGGAATATATGGTATGAATGAATGTGCCGATATGAATGAGATACATGAACCAATGACAGCAGAGCAGAACCTGAACCCCCATAAGATGAATTTGTCTGAGCAATAAAGAAATTGAAGAATGGTAAATCACCAGGATGTGATGAGATACCAGCTGGACTAATTAAAGCAAGAGGAGAAGAAAGCATACACATCTATCACGGATTATGTAAAACAAAAATATGGAAATATGGTATATGGCCAAAAGATTGGGAAAGTAGTATCTTCATTCCAATACCAAAAAAGGGCAACTTGAAATTATGCACCAACTATAGAACTGTTGCGCTGATCACTCATGCAAGTAAAATTATACTAACAAATATAATGGGGAGACTTTGTAAGAAAGTGGAAGAAGATATTAACGTGGTTCAAGCTGGATTTAGACTAGGAAGAGGAACAAGAGATCACATATTCAACATGCCTTTAATAATAGAGAAGTGTAGAAAATTTAATGTAATGTTCTCATGTTTGGTGGAGTATTCAAAGACATTTGTTTGTGTACAACATCAGAAACTTTGGGAAGTCATGCGTAAAATGGGCTTCCTATAACATGTAGTACAACTCATAAAAATGCTCTAACTAGACCAATAAGCAGCGGTTACAATAGATGGCGAGACAATAGATTGGTTTGACATCAGTCAAGGAGTCCGTCATGGCTGTGTGCTGTCACCCTATTTGTCTCACCCGTATACCGAAAATATAATGAGAAATGTCAGAGATGATATAAACAAGGAGCAATATTATGGCCTAAATATAGGTGATTATGAAATACCAGAGATTCGAAATGCTGATGATACAGTATTACTATCCACATTACAGAATGGTATAGAAAAGCTATTAACCTCAACCCGAAAGAATGGTGAAAATAACAGTTATATTTTAATATAGCAAAAACAAAGATAATGCATGCAGATAAAATTAATATGGAGAAAGAAATATATGTTAATGATGAAAAATTGGAGGTAGTGGAACATTTTGAATATCTTGGGTCATTAATTACCACAATGGTGACACAATGAAAGATATTAATTGACGAATATCTATTGCTCTTCAAAAACTAAAACAACTGAATAAATTGTGGCGTGGAACAGATAGACATACACAAATTAATTTTTAAGAGCTTTCATCTTTACCATTGCAACATACATCTATGAGATCTGGACATGTACTAAACAAGCTGAACAGCGCATAAATGCCTTTGAATTTAAATGTTATAGACGGGTTCTAAGAATATCTTGGATACAGAAAAGAACAAATGTATCCATACGACAAGATGTAAATATTGAATAAGTTTGTCTACTAAAGACAACAAAACAAAGAAAATTTTAATATTTGGGTCGCTTGAAACGTCATAAAAGTTTGGAGACAACAATAATGGGGGGTGGGGGGTAGTTATGCCCGGGAAGAGAGAAAGAAGACGGACAAAGAGAAGATGGGTGCAGGATGTGGCAGATGATCTCCAGATGGGTGTATCGAACGTAGGACATCTTGCTTATGACCGAGAAGTTTTCCTGAAGGTTGTTATCGGAACTAGGTTCTGCAAAAGACATGCTACTGAATGAATGAATGAATGAATGAATGAATGAATGAATGAATGAATGAATACAGTCTAATTCACTGACTAGTTGGGACGCAGATGTGTTTCCAAGGCGCCAGGGCTGGGTTCTATACTGGCCAAGACCTATTGACGCGTCCTCGCCGAGCGTCCTGGGCAACATGTCCCTTTGGGTTCCTGGCTAAAGTCAGTAGGATCATTGATTCCTCCGAAGTCGGAGAGTGTCTGCCTGCATGGCGATGAACCACCAGTCTGCACACCAATAAGCCAATAATGGGACAACGGATACTCACGCACACCTCAGGTCCTGTATGACATCACACTGATGTTGGACGACAGGATGCCTTCATCCGGCATACAGGACTTTGCGCTGTAGTTCACAGCCAGCGAACACAAGCAAGCAAGCAAACAACTGACTAATTAATCATTTAATATATAAACTATTCGTATAATTGCAAACTATCCTAAGGCGACACGAAAACCGAATCTCATTTTCTTGTGGGGTTCTCTAGTTTTATTAAACCCGAAAGTTCACCCACACTCATAGAACGTTCCAATTCACGTGAAACGAACTGACAGGCGAAATGTTCGCTGATAATTCGTGAACACCGTAGCACTCGAATGTTTACTCTAATGTCAACAACTGTCATCATCTATCTATTCTTTTGGTCTCTGTTTACTTCTATTCTATTATCCATGTAACAGTATTCTAAATTGATGTCAGGTCTTAGTTAGATATGACTGAGCTACCGTATGACAGTAGACGGTGCTACCTGCTTCTGTTAGCGCCGAATGTTGGGCGACGTTTACCAAACCCGAATTTGCAACCTAAAGACTGAATGTCGTGGCAGGGCAGACCAGATCCAAAGCCTTGGTTGGCAAAGGTCTAGGATCGAAGCTCCGACAGGCGGACAGTTAGAGCATTGCTTTGCTGATCCGGCCACTTCTGCAGCTTTTCTTGTTCCAGACGTATTGGTGTTACCTTTCTTCTGGAGTACACTAGACAGGCCGAGAGAGGGATCATGCTGCGTGGGCAACACATGGTCGCTAAATTCAGCCCAGGCTTTGTGTTATAGAGAGATATAACTCCATTTTACAAACTATCGTCTGTCAAGACGGCAAGGTGCCAGTCAGTCAGTCAGTGAGTCAGATTCTAAATATTATCTTCCATGTCCTGTTTACAGAAATGATGGACGAGATGGCCAAGCGAACCAAGAAGGTTGGCATTGTTGGGAAGTATGATACCAGAAACGGTGCCTCACTTAGAAACGCGGTGAAGAAGATGGAGGTTTCGCAACACAGTACCTACTGTGGCGAAACGCCAGTGGCCCATGTCCTCATGCCTTCTTTGGGTTTGGGTAAACAGTGGGAAACAGCTTTCGGGAACCCTTAGTTCTCTTATTCGCTCAATCCCCATGGAAGATAGTTCTCTTGGGTACTGTAACAACCCGATCTTCTTAATAGAACTATTAGAAGTCTGACTTTTCTTCGGGAAATCCCGATAGGGCACCTTGCACCAAATACGCATCAATGTAAAGTCTTGGGCCATCAATGTCCGTTTAAACAACTACCATTTGTAGACTGCATCATGTCAATGTGACAATTTAAAGAGTGAGACAGATTAAGTGCAGAATCCTACTGGTGAATGGAAAGGTAAAAATGGGTTTTATTTAGTCCTGCCAGACCTTGGCCTATAAATCTATGTTGTCTCGACTGGTGAGATGAATTGGCGAAACGGCAGTCACGCCATATTGTGAGTGGGTTGACCGTTGGCCAATCTAGCTAGGCGTCTGGTTCTTGGCATCGCATGGGAACGAATCTGAGCAATATATCTCCCCAGATGATTTCGCTTGTTCTTGGCGGCAGATGGGCGGGTGCTATCTTTCTTCCTACGGCCTGAACTCTGCATAGTGGCATCTTTCCTTTGAATATAAACATAACATATCCACGGAATGCCGGAAGGAGGGGAGGGCTCCGTGGGGACGGGTTCCACCCATCTATCTTCTTGAGCCGGAAGAGGGTATCCACTGTGCTATCTCTTTCATCTTTTGGCAGATAGGGTGGCCAGGTGGATTGAATAGTTACTGGTCGATAAGATGAGGTCAGGGATATAAATGGACCTCTGTTTCTCACTGAGAGAACCTGAACTCATCTAGATCTACGTGTTATGTGAGGCACTGCCGGTACATTGCAGCGACAGCTCAGACGAGAACAGCGGCCGGATGGGGTAGTATCTTCTTTCCTATTCTTGCTGAGAATAGGGAACTACACTTCTTTCCATACAGACCCACTACTATAATATTAGTTTAAGGGGGGGGGGGGGAAACACACATAATTACGCACACAACACCACAAGAGCTTTGTAGTGAGAAAGAGAGGGTTTGCAAGTGAGAGGGAAGCCGGGAAACGAATGTGCCCAGTAATAATAAAGGCATGGTATGAGAGTGGAGAGTGAATCTTGTATGAAGAAAATAGGTAATATACCTAGGGTCAAACGACACGACCTGGACAAGCTGGAGGTCTTGTCAAACAGGGGCCTAGCCAATCCAGGACCTCCTGACAGGTCAAGCCAATTCACTCAGGTCTCCTGTATAGTACTATTATGTATATATTTTGTTTATGCCAACTGATATGCTGAGACCATTAGGAGTCTCCATGTCGGCTGTACCTGAAGTTTACGCTAGAGGCTTTCACAAATGTTTGTCGTCTCCAGGGTTCTTCTTTTTGACGTGAATAAATCGGAAAGTATCAACAGGGCCTCTACGCTAAAGCTATATACCCCTGATGAAGCCAGGTCAAGGTATTGGCCATACCGCGCATGGTGTTGCTATCTCTGAGAGAGAGGCAAGGTTGGTCTTGGGCGAATGACAATTTGTGGTGATGGCGCAACTCAAGTCCTTTCGACGACATAGGGTCGAGAACAGTTAGGTTCGTGGCTGCGCCTACGCATAATTATCCTGCATACCCAATTTTGTCCAGGACAGTGAAAGTCACCTATCCATTCCACATTCATGAACTATTCCCATTATTTGAAATCATACCCAACCTTGTGCCAAATGAACATTGAATTGACGATGTAGTGAAGTCCTCACAAACCAGTGGCTTTGGTTTTACAACGGCCTGTTGTTCGTACAACCAATTACCTGGAAGGAAGGAAATTATGGCACACGCGGTGAGCTGTATGTGGACAGATCGGACAGTGTATTAAGCTGGGTCTGTGAAGAAAAGCTACCTGAGGCTCTGTGCCTGAACTGAACACTTTATCCTTGGTGTGTTTGTAGAGAACTATCTGTTTTAACTGCCTTGATGTTTTCCTGTGCTGTTCTTTATTAATTTATTAGAATTAAGTTATAGTTTACTCTGACGATCGCCATGTTATCTATGTGTCAGCCAGAAAGACACCTCAGGGAATAGGCCCCGAGGTCGAAAGAGAGAGTGACAGTGAGTCCGGGGAACGGAGGAGGGTTGGCAAGCAATGACCTATCCCAGCCAGGGCGAAAGAATAGTATTGAAGCATTGTGACAAGGGTATTTGGGACCCTCCACGTAGCTTGTTACACCTACACACATCCCTATTGTGGAAAGGAGTCCATGAAGAGAAAGGCTATCGACATTTGCAAATGTACCCGATGTTCCAAAACTGTTGCAGAAGGAACCTGGGTTTACTTGACCACTGCTGCCGCACAAGTACGAAGTGCCGTCCCTAGTCTCAGGGAAATGAGAGAGATTTAAATGTCTTGATTATGTATGAATGAGGAGTCATTAATGCGATATGATTCTTAATCATAAATAAATCTTGTGACTGAAAACTGCAAAATAAAATGTTATCTTTTATATAACAGTATAACTACTTCCAGTGTACCAGAACACTGGTCACATACTCCCATATGTTGTCGGGGCCCAGAAGGGAAGCAAAGAACTGCAACACTGTAGCCTACCACGCATGTCGTAAGAGGCGACTAAGGAGGCTTGATGGTTCCGTCGCCCTGCTACTGAGTGAGTGCGTGGCGCGACACTGTGAGCTGTGAGTTTCGTGTGAAATGCTTTTGAATCTGCCCGAGGTATTTTGAAACGTGACTGCATGTTCGGAGCGATGGCAGATGGCTATGTCCTAGAGTTGACCGGTTTTTGCCTTATGCAGAAATGCGTGGCTGCTGGGCTTCTGGTTGACTGCCACTACCATCGACGATGAACTGTATTTCGTGGACTGTGTGGGTGAACATCTAGGAAACATCCAGATGGGAAAATGACTGCAGATTCCATCAGAAATGAACTGGGTGTTTTGTTTGGGATTATTATGTTGACATTCTGGCGGCGGCATTATGCACAGTGCATCTGTGCGGGCTGTTGTTTGTCGAGACTCCTGTCTTTTCCGCTTTTCACATTGGGCAGTGGGGAGCGTTTTGTATGATATTCACTGGCACAGGAACGGAGCATAATGGGGACGACTCGTTGCTGTGAAGTTGGAACTGCGACTAACTAACTAACTAACTAACTAACTAACTAACTAACTGACTGGTCACATAGTTTTCTAACACCACAACCAGATCCTAGAAAATAGTGGCTAAAATGTGATTTCACAATTGGAGAGCACTTTTACGCTTCCGGACTCTGTTCCTTGCTATGGAATGTTTCAAAGACAGACAAACAGACAGACAGACAGACAGACAGACAGACAGACAGACAGACAGATTCAATTTAGATTAAAAATATCTGGGACAGAAGGTGGTTTAGTAACAGCTGTCTAGAATAAAATGAGCAATCAGGACTGTTAAAGGAAGCTGAGTCGCAAACACAACGTATCACTAACATCATAAAGAGTCAGAATTCGTTTTTTTTTTCTTTTCGGGGTGGGGTGGTGGGGGGGGGGGGGTCAAATTATGAGCAGCAAAAACTGGAACATGTTGTGACAACCAGAAAGATTTGCAGAGAAAGAGATAGAGGAAGACAGCGTGAGAAGATACTTGACAGTCTTGTGTCATGGCACGGACGGAAATCAACTTACAGTATTTAAAATTAGAGATTGAAGAACATTCTCAGTGCCAAGGTACCGTAGCTAATAAAACAAAAAGCCACCACAAACAGTTATAAAAATGAAGTGCAAAGGAATTAGACGCGGTATGTTTGTTAGTTAGAAAGAAAGGTAGTCCTTTACAGAACGTAGCAGTCAACACCAGCATTTTTGGCTGTTCGTGATTCCTGGGCAAGTTTACGTTCAGCAGTTTGCCATTGCTTACTGAACGATCGGCACGCATATCATTCCATAAAAAACCAACACAGCTGTGTTTCGAACGCGGGTATGCGGGATTATGAACTGCTCCCTTAACTCCTTCGCCACTGATAAGCCGTTTTAGTTAGTGGAGCTCTTAGTAACACTTAGTGGAGTGTTAAGGTAGGCAAAGAATACAATTATAGTTTTATGTAACATGCATGTGGTAAATTACATTA
This sequence comes from Cepaea nemoralis, assembly GCA_014155875.1. Lineage (NCBI taxonomy): Eukaryota > Metazoa > Mollusca > Gastropoda > Stylommatophora > Helicidae > Cepaea > Cepaea nemoralis. The sequence continues at coordinate 2,080,948 of JACEFZ010027211.1, read as the reverse complement.
TTCAGTATTGATGTCGAAGAGAAATAAAAAGATGAGTTATAAAATTTTCACGTATCTAAAATAAATGTATTATTTTTATGAAAAATTTGAAGATGCCTTAAAGTTTTTATCACTTTGTTTATAACGCATAGAATCAGCGGGGAAAGAAGACCCTGTTGTGCTTGACTCTATTCCGACTTTGTGAAGACACATGAAGGGTGTAGCATAGGTGGGAGCGCAAGCGAAATTGAAATTCCACTACTTATATCATTTCTTTACTTATTCAGTCAGTCAGTAGAGATTTGCCCGCAAAAGACGAGCAATATCTCCGGCGGGCCTATTCTTGCTGGTTGCGAGATCCGCACAGTGGAAGGATGGGAGATTTCCTCGCAACAGACGAGCAATATCTCCGGTTATATCTCCGGCGGGCCTATGCCCTGTGGTCGCGGGATCCGCACTAGTCAGGCGGGGAGTCTGACGGTAGTAGGCCTACACGCTTTACACAGGTCCGGACACTTGTGTTTGACAGACGTACGCGTCCTATGGTCCATGCGCGTACGAGGCCGTCACCTTTGGGACTTGGCTGAACGCCTCTAAGTCGGATCCCTTTGGTTCTAGGGTCTGGCCACCACTCACCACCTGCTCGTGGAGGCGTGGTCTCGGAGGTTTGACGCTGAGCTGCCAGCGTCTGCAGCCTACCTTGTGCCAGACGTATTGGTTACCCATTCCTCTTGAAAACGCAAGGCAAGGCCGAGAGAGGGGACATGTCATTTGGGCACCACTTGTTTCTCTGAAACTTTGCCCAGGCATTGTGATGAAATTCTGGCCACATTCCAACTCACATACTTTGGTCTGTCAAGACTGCAAGCTGCCACTCACTTATAACGCATGTGACTGTGGATAACTTCTTTAAACATTTTATAAAACTTTGAGAAACATACAACAATTATTTAAATTACATAATACAGCAATGCTACTAAAAGTAATGTCCCTTGATATAACTTTACTTAAGTTAAGTCCCCTTGCAATATTTTAGTTAATGTTGTTTTATTACGTACAAAACTGTTTTTAAACTAACTAACTATGTCAGTTGGATCCGCGGGAGTGAGAAGAATATCTGTACAAAATTTCATCTCATTCGGATGGACCGTTCGGGAACGCATAAAGGACACACGCACACACACACACACACACACACACACACATACACACACACACACTCACACACACGCACGCACGCACGCGCACATACATTGTCTTTTATATATATATATATATATATATATATATATATATATATATATATATATATATATATATATAGATTCACCAGCACAGTAATGGAGCATAATGGGGATGACCCGTTGCCGTGAAGGTGGAACCGCGACTAACTATGCAATGTTGAAAGGGCTGTAGTGTGAACCTTTAGCTGGTAAACTGGATCACAGTTGCAATAATGTAAAGAATATTGGTATTCTGGCTGGGATGGTCAGAATCGATATGTAACTGTCCTGGGCAAACATTGTGCTCACCATTATGGCTGGTGCCGTTCAACATATATACAGCCCAGTTAGTCAAAGTACATCCCTCTGGAAAAGGTAAAACTTGATGTTCGCAGACGACGTCTTGTTTAATCTGACTGGTTCACGATAGACAGGACACGGGCAAAGAAATAAAAACGATTTTTGGAGAAGACAGGAGTGATGTGAAGGGAACAACCTAGCGTGAGTCGCGAGAAAGCAAATGTACTATGATGCTATTAAACAATCATTTGGGAAATATGACCTGCCTAAAGGGGCATATACATGAAGAATGAAGTGATAGACTAAATTACCTAGATGTGAAAATTGATCGGAGTCTGTCGTATAAGTACCAGGTTTAAACTATTCTTAATGGCAACTATACTTCCTAGTGGCACTAAAGTTTATGTAGCCACCCACATGGAACGTAATATTTGTCTTCATGCTCACCATGTTGTCATCTTAGTAGTAACTGATTATGTATGTGAACAATATCTGCTCCACAGTGTGGGCAATTGGATCGAGTATGGAATCAAGGAATGCGTATTGTCTTGGGCTGTACACGAAATACTCCCATCATAATAGGTTTCATCATCATCAAGTGTAGTGCCGACTGGCGTAGGTGTTCATGACTCTCCACAGATCTCGGTCTTTGGTTTTCTGGATCAACTCTGCCGTTGATATTCCTCCATACTACCGTCTCAATCCATCCAGCATCATTTCTTGTGGTCTGCCTCTGCCTCTCTTCCCCTGGATCTTTCCAGTTGTCACGATGTTCTCCAGCGCCTCTCTTCTCATCATATGACCAAAAAAAGCTGTTTGTCTCTTTCTTATTCTTGTATATAATGTTCTAGTTTCGCCAGCCTCTTTAAAGCATTCGTCGTTAGTTACTTTGGCAGTCCAAGGAATTCGTAACATTCGAGTAAGGAACCACGTCTCTGTTGCTTCCGTTCTCTTCCTAATTTGTTCATTTATATTCCAAGATTCACAGCCATACAGCAAATCAGGTTCTATATAGCTCTTTAGCACTCTCTTTCTTACATTCAATGATAGCGACTTATTGCATAAGATATTCTTCATTTTGTTTTTAAATGCAGCCTTTGCTTGCCCTATTCTGCTCTTAATCTCTGTTGTGCATCTTCCATCTGATGTTATAAATGTCCCTAGATATTTAAAACTATCCACTTGGTGAAGAATTTTCCCTTCTATCTCTATTTCACATTTGGGTGTCACCTGTTTCTTTGATATCACCATTGTTACTGTTTTCTTGATATTCAAGGAGAGTCCTTTCTTTGCACTCTCTGTTACTACAATGTCCAACAATTGTTGTAGATCTGTTGCATTATCCGCTATCAATACTGTGTCATCTGCATAGCGTATATTATTTATATTATAACCTCCAAATATTATTCCTGGCTTTTCTTTGATCTCTCTCATTATTACTTCGCTATAGAGGGAGAAGAGATCCGGTGACAAAACACATCCCTGTCTTACTCCCAACTTTATGTGTTCATAATTTCCTTCTTTATTTCCCATTTTAATTGCTGCTGTTTGGTTCCAGTAAATATTTTTTATTATTCTGAGATCTTTCCCATCAATGTTAATATCTTCCAACATTTTAATCAGTTCATCATGTTTTACTTTATCAAATGCCTTAGTATAATCTATGAAGCACAAATATATGTCTTTCTTTGTCTCTACTGATCTTTCTAATAGTGTTCGTAATGTGTATATTGCATTGTTTGTACCTTTTCCTTCCACAAATCCATACTGTTCTTCACGAATTTCCATTTTTATGTTCTTCCTTGTTCTTCTCATTATAATTCTGAGTAGAAGCTTAGTGACATGATTTATGAGGTTAATCCTACGAAAATCTTCGCATTCAATTGCTCCTGGTCTTTTTGGTATAGCTATAAATACAGATTTCAACATATCGCTTGGTATATATCCACTGCTATAACTTTCGTTCAAGATTTTGGTTAATATATCTACTCCAAATTCTCCCATTACTTCTAATTCTTCTATTGTGATTCCATCTGGCCCAGCTGATTTTCCTTTTTTCATATGCTTGATAGCGTCATCAACTTCTTCTTTTAGAATAGGTGGAACTTCTAAGTTACTTTCTTCTGTCAATTCTACCCTTTCTCCATCATATAAATTTCTTATATACTCATTCCACATCTTCATTATAGCACCTTCCTCCAATAATAGATTTCCTATTTTTGATTGTAAACAACCTGTATTTATTCTTATTTTTCTTCCCGTGAGCTCACTGACTTGTCTGCATATTTTTGTATCTTTAATAGAATTGAATTCAATGTTCTTGCACTGTTCATTTAACCAACTTTCTTTTGCCTTCACATAATTATTTCTTATTTCTTTATTTATCTCATTATATGCATGCTTATCATTTTTACTCTGTTTTCTTTTGGCCATCAACTTTAATATTTCTTCAGTCATACATTTTTTCTTAGCCTTTTGGCTTCTCTCCGGTAATATTTCTTTGCTCCTTGATGAATGAAATCCCTTAACATTTCCCATTGTGCGTTTATATTCTGTATTTTAGCTATTGCATTATACCTATTTTTCACAATCACTCTGTATTGTTCTTGAATTTTTTTTTATCTACCTTCAAAACCTCTTTATTAAGTCTTATGTTCTTAACCACTTTTTTTCTTCTATTCAGTCTTACTTTTATTATATCACATAGTGGTACATGATCACTATTACAGTCAGTAGTATACAATGTAGGATTCGGGGCTTATTTGCCGGATAAATTCGGATTGACCTTGACCTCGGCTGATTTTCACTCCCCCTCGGTCATATTGTTGGGTAATGGGTAATATTTAACTCTTATATTTTGGGTTGTGTAGTAAAAAATGTGTGTACCACATTCACAATCAACATGAAGCACCCTCTTGCAGTGGTCAACAAGAAAACAGACCATTCATACCACTAAAAAACCAAACAAGAAAAGTTCGTTTTCATAACTATTCATTTTTCATTAATTGCATGAAATTTCTAATAGTGTGTAGAAGAGTCAACAAAATATTTTTATTGACATCACATACGTGTATTTTCATTGACAAAGTACATTCATTTTTATTGGTCATGACTAGTGACAAATGTGACATTGAGTCATTTATATAGACATTTCACACATATGACGACTTTAATAGAACATATTATAGACACCAAACAGTAGAAAACATATATACATAAGTACACTAGGACGTGTTATATGTCTAGGGGTGATGTAGTGACCTTGTCTTTGTGAACTTGACGTTTTATGTAGAAATAGGATAGCGAGTTTCTTAGTTGTGTGTATGTGTAGATAGACGTGTCTTGTGTTTTGAAACCTACATGTGTCCCTCCAGTTGCTGTCTGTGTGTCAAGTACATCTAAAAATGTTTGTCTGTCTAGGTGTGTGTTGTGGTGTTTGGTGAGGCCCTTTGTGCTTGTTTTATTGTAGTCTCCGAAACAATGGTATGTTTTACTACATAAGGATACCATTCCATCCCCTTCGTATTCTAACTTGAAAAGACCAGGGGTTCTCTTTTCATAAGCTTTGATAGTCTGGCAAGCCTTACAGGTATCAGTACTAACTATATGTTCAGAGCAGACTTCAGCCGGGAACCACTGATTATAAACTCTATCATACTCTGCTCTAAGGTGTGGTCTAACTGCTTCCGCTAGGTTAGGTGTGCTAAGCACTAAGTAAAGAGAGTCAGTGTCCATTTCGCATAATTGGAAATCCTCCCTGTCTAAAAATGTATCTAGAAAGTCATAAGTAGAAAGCTCTAACATTCTTAATTTGGCATATTGATAAACGAAAAAGCCTATCTGAAGGGGGAGATCCCAGACTGTTGTCTTTTTCCCTTTTACTACTTCAAATATGTCATCGGTCAGTGGTGTCATCTTTTTAAATAAGGGATTATTTATTAACTTGGTTGTGTCTTCAGCCTTACAATAGGAAACATTGGTGTGCTTGGCCTTATTGGTTAGAGTTTTGCCGTATGCGGCATTCCCCAATAATTTCATGGTTTCTGCCTTAACGGTAGAGGCCGTAATACTGTCACCTTCTCGTCTGGCATCAGACACCATATCACCAAATTCTTGGAAGCAGCTAACTGGCTTATATTCAATGATTTGGTACACATGGGTGACCTCTAGCCCATGTTCCAGATACCATTTTAATAATGGTGTGGCCAACATGATCTTTTCTCCGATATAGCTACCTATAAGTGTCCGTCTGGCACTTGTCAGCAGTTTATGTGACTGGGCGTACTGCCTCATAAGGTTACCAATATCCTCTCTGCCCACTTCAATATTTTTGAATATTGGTGTCATCTCTGAGAATCGCGCTTTGTATTTGTCTGGCACGTGGATATCACACTCTATCAACCCAAACAAACTCTCAGCTCTTACAGCCTTTAGAATCCTTTCTTTGTTAATGGTCTTTTTATTATGCCATGGTTTGACATATGGGAATCTGCCCTTGACAAAACCCTTAATGTCACTATTGGTCTTTTTAAGGTTCCGCCACTCACATTCCCACATTTCTACTACTTTAACTTTCACCTCGTTAACCAAGTAGTCGTGAATGTCACAGGTGTTGTCATATAGTTCTGTCAGAGGTATCTTATTTACTGGATTTATGTCAATACCACGAGTCAGGGGACAGTCTGGGTGACAGTGGAATAGACATCCGTGAAACTGATACACGGTTGTATTCACCCTATCCCAACCATCTACTCTAATATGACGCGGACCCAGCGCCATCTCCCGCCCATTGAATTGTGTCCTCAACTCTATATTCTCACTATGCTCTATCCACGCTAGCCACTCTCTGCACTGAACAGTGTAAAATCTACCCTTATGAGTCTTGAACTCATCTTCTGCCTTTCGAATGACAGGAAAACCCGTGGGCATCTTTTGCATTAGAGCCCACAGGTAGAGAGCGTTAGCGTCATACCCTTTCAAACTCTTAACAAGCTTACCCCCTCTGATGCGTGTCTGACCTATCTCATGGTACCTATGAAAGATTATGGACGGCCCTCCTACAATATTGTCTCTAAGTGTTTTGTGCAGGTCTTTCTCGTTCTCAGAACATAGTGAAAACACTACGTTTTTGGGCAGAGTCCTAAAAAGATATTTTAAGGTTACTCCAGGGACGGAAATGGCATCCTTAAACATGTCTACACCTAAATCTTTGTAGAAGGTAACCTGTTTATCTAATGCCTTAATAAAAGGCTGTACATCTTTGTTATTATACCACACTAGAAAGTCTTCTAATGTGGCCATCTTATTTTCTACCCACACTTTCTGACACACTTTATACTCTGCCTCAGTAATATTACAATTTCTTAGTTTTGAAAAGAATGCCTCGTGTGGGGGTAACTGTGCTTCTTTTAGTATTTCAAGGTTAGTTATAAACTCATAAGGGAAATTTCCCTTAGTTTCTTTAATTTTGTAAGCGGCTAGGTACTTTGAGTAGTTGAAACCTGGCGCTAAATAGTTACTGATATCTAGAAATTTCAATTGATCTGTGGCAATACACATAAAATTATTGTTTCTCTTGACAACAAAATTGCACGACACGTCCTCTGATTTTATGAAATAAGAAAATAAGTATGGCTTGATGAGGTTGATATCGTACTTTCCAGAGTTGAATCCTAGGACCGGTAACTCTTTCAAGTACGCATCGAACCTACCAATTAAAGTGTTTTCATTTATCGCCTCTAGTGCGGTGTACACACCTTCGAACTTAGCATGTAGTTCTGAATACGCCGCATCAGCGATTCGGGTCAAATGATCAAGCATCCTATTCACCAGATCTTGAGGATCACCCGCTGTGATGAAGCAGACCGGGGCCTCGAACCCAGGAACGTTGGAGGCGACTGAGCACGACATGGGAACATGTTTTGCTAAAAATGTTGTTGAATTACTATCACAAGGAAGATTTGAAGCCTCAAAGAAACATTCAAAATCGTATGTAGCCCTGTACGGGTAAACATACTTAGGATCGACTGGGATGCCTTGGTCAGCAATTAAGTTCCCAGACGGTTTCAGGTGGACTGTAAACCCCTCCTTTAAAATGCTCTACAGTTTTACCTCCGTTGCAACTGTTTTCATGTCGTTCCATAGTCCCAAATACTCCTTCCACAACTTCCCACATTTTGGGCAACTAAAAGCGTGAGCTGCTTTGTCAATATCTACAATATGCATGAAATGCTCTTTAAAAAACAACAGTCTTAACGTTTCATCGTATGTTCCACTACCTCTAAGCTTTGGTACAAGTGAATGGTTATCATCGTACTCAAAAATGTCTACATTGAGAGCAAAGCATTCTTCTAAATTGGGGACATCAAGAAGTTTAACACCTGGAAAATTAGTTAGGGACTCTATGTTCTGATACTCTTTCCACTTATTAGCATACTCTTTTGTGCGTTTCCTAAGATCTGTCGGTGGTGATCCTTTGTGTACAGCTAGTGCTCTAAAAAAACAAAGATTATCAGTGTATGGCTTAGACCTAGAGTCATATTGTAGTATATTGATGGCTTGGTTGTGGGTAATGTAGTCGGGAATATCAGTCAGGCAGCAACCAATAGGAAATTCAGGAATGTGAAAAATGTAAAATGACGTAGCAGCTACTGTCTCTACACTGTATTTGGTGTCTGGTCGTTGCTGCATAGCGTATGTAAGGATGTCATGTTGATGCACTGTCTTGATAAAAGCGTCAAAGTCATGTCTGTTATTAATTAACGCTGGAAATTCTAAAACGGCAGCATTGTTAGAGGAAGCATGAAAGAATCTAAGGTCCTGTGTTTCTCTATGTCTCAGAATTAAATGGTGGGAATAATTGATCTTGAATCGGTTTGTCTGAGTATTAAAGATCTTGTATAGGGTGTCTGTCCAGTCGATAGGGTGCTGTGTCTGTGGGCTAATGTAGTATGTGTAGACTGACATGTGTTTACCACACTTGTGATGTGTCCTAATACTATCCCAGTTTTCTCTATATGTGGGTTGGATTTCCTCAGGGAGGTTGTCTGGTGTTTCTGTTTCAACTTGTCCAAGTTTCTGTTTTTTAGTTGTCTGTGTGTCTGTGGGAGCTTTCCTTTTACGTGATGCGGGTGTGTCTGAGCATGTAGTGTCCATGTTTGAAATTGAGGGTGTAGTGTGCATTGACGGTGTAGTGTCCATTGATGATGTCTGGTGATGCTTTTTAATGTGGCACTTTAGGTCGTCTTTTCTTTTGTATGAGTTATAACATATGTGACACTTGTGAGTTGTGGTGTTGTGTACGGTGTTAATGTGACGTGTAAGATTATGCTGTTTGGTAAAGTCTTTATTACAGGTAGGACACATAAAGACATTCTGAATAGTGGCCATAGTGATAGACAGAACTGTGATGATGAGTCAAGTTTTCCGGTGATATAGTGATAAACTCTTGTGTATCCAAACTTTTCCAAATTACAGATCTTGGTAGTAGACAGTGTTATTCACCAAAAGACACTTTTAATTTCCTGTATTGGCTTGGTAATATGAAGCAATAGTTTCGGGTAGTTGATATGGTGATATTAAGATCTTGTGTAGTTGGTAGCTTTTCCTGTTATTATAGTATCCGGTAATGGCTTGATAATGTTAGGCAATAGTTTCTGGTGTTGTCTTTGATGATAGTAAGACTTTGTGTGGATCCAATAGATAACACCTTGATAGTGAAAATTAGTTGTAGGTTCCTATCGTTCCACGCTGTATAAATCTCGAGTAAGCACTGGACGGCAAACAGCTGTGGAGAATAACAAAAAGCATTTTTATATTTTTCAGCAACCATATGATATCATATCTACAGAAAATATTTTATAAGACATACCAAAAGGAAGATATGACAATTGAGGGTATGCTGTCACAACACTTAGTACTATATTTTCATTTTCTCTGTTTTCTTCACATCCAGTCCATATGTAGTCACCAGAGAGTGAAGACAATTTTGTGGTAATTGTATTATCTGTGTTATTTTATATTGGATGACACAGCTGTACTATACTAATGAACATTGCTGAATATGACCACCAAGGAACAGCATTTAGGATTGAAAATATGTAGTTATGAGCAGATAATGTGAAAAACGGTGAATGCATACCAGTGGTAGACAGTTGCCTTCTTTTCCTTGTACGTAATAGCCTCGAGATTGTACTTCCTTGTATGTAATAGATTCAAGATATTTGTCTGTGTCAGCAACTTTTCAACCTGGTGAAAGGATAAATATTATAGATATAACAAAAGTAAAATAAGATAGGGATGCTTGAACCAACTAATGGAAACAAAGATAAATTTGGCTAATATGAAGATAATCACAGAAAACTCAGAATATTATATAAGAGGTCAAAGAAACATGGCTCTAGTGCTTAGAAATTAAAAAAACAACACAATAGTAAAATACGAAACTAATACAAAAGAATTCAACCGCTTACTAATCAAAGATCAGCAGAAGGCTACCTAAAGACAACAGATGGATAAAATAATAGAATAGCTTTTACACGTATGATCAGAATATTGAAAAAACCTTTATGAAGTTAACAGAGAAGAATATAATAAGGAAGGGCCACCGTTTTGAATGTGGAGGCTCTAACCATATGAAAGCTACCAAAAGCCCGGTTCAGACAGCATCATAGCATAAATGCTTAATACTTTAGAACTGATGATCTACAAACTGCTGGGAAAAGACCTTAGACGTGTAAAAACATATAAGGAAAACTACAAGCTACCATAAAAATTGATAATGAAGTAGACCAATTTCAAGCTATTGAGAGAGGTGTGAGATGGGTATGTGTAATGTCGCCTTGTACAATGAAACTGTTTTCAGAAATATAGAAGACATGAAAGGAAACAATAACAGATATGCAGATGACACAGTCTGATTACAGACAATGAAGAGGACCTGCAACATTTAGTAGACCCACGCAGTCAATAACTAGGGGTGGAACTGAATAGTAAGAAGACACAGATTATAGCCCTTACTGGAAAATAAGTACCTTACACAATGTAACAATTGAATTTAATATCCGTTGAATCAAAACATCCTTCTTCGTTGAATGCGAAAATGAGAAAAAGACTTGGCCTTCGTTTCGTCACTGGTTTTGATACTGTCTGCGTGAGAGAGGTGTATATCTGAAATGAACTAACATCAATCAACCAATCAGAGAACAGATAACATCAAATCACAAAGGGTATATCCCTGTAGTGGTCTGAGGGACATTTTGAATCAACCAATCAGAACACAGATAACACCAAATCACAAAGGGTATATCCCTGTAGTGGTCTGAGGGACATTTTGAATCAACCAATCAGAGAACAGATAACATCAAATCACAAAGGGTATATCCCCTGTAGTGGTCTGAGGGACATTTTGAATCAACCAATCAGAGAACAGATAACATCAAATCACAAAGGGTATATCCCCTGTAGTGGTCTGAGGGACATTTGAATCAACCAATCAGAGAACAGATAACATCAAATCACATAGGTCATATCTCCTGTAGTGACCAACAATCTAACTGCCTGACATTTTGAATTAACCAATCAGAGAACAGATAAGAAATTAACACAAATGTTCTTTCCGAGATGTAGAGTCATGTGACCGGAAGCCCACTTTGGTCATATATGTCCACGTCTTCCAGATGTATGTTTCCAACCCGAAGCACCACCTTTGACCTGGTGTAACCCCCTTTAATTATGACCAACACCGTTACACAGACCGATGAAGAGTCATACATCTCTAACACATCGTCAATGGTATGATTATATTTAACCCATACAGATAGCACTAACCGCCCTTATAATACACCATTGGTTACAATAGTTATATATCGAAAAAGTCCCAAGTCGGCTTCTGATGTATCAACTTCTAACACGTGGCACTATTTTCACTTTATACAGAAAACAAACTATTTTAGTAATTAAAGTTTGTTTTAAATGAAACCAGAAGTATTCTAATGTGTGAACTTTGAAAATTAATTGTCTTAAGTCTTGTTGCGAGAAGTCTATATAAGAAAATATTCCAGGTTCCTGGTTGATCCAGAAAGTCAGATGTATTCATACATGCCTTACTACTACCATTCAGTAGCATGTCCTTTGCAGAATCTCGTTCCCATAAAAACCCGCCAAAAATATAGAAAAAAAAAATTAAAAACTTCTTGATCACAAACAAGATGTCCATTACAACCAATCTGGAGATCATCCTTCTTTTGGGCCTTCCAAGACATACACCTCTCCATTATTGTTCTCTCCAAACTTTCATGACGTTTCAAGTGACCAAAATACCAATTTTTCTTTGCTTGTCTTTAAAAAACCATCTTTAATATTCTTGAACTTGTTCTTTTTACCCAAGATATTCTTAGAACCCCTCTATTACATTTATATTCAAGTGCCTTTATGACGTGTTTAGTAAGTGTCTCACAGGCGTAAGTTGAATACTCTTAAAAACATAATTTTCTGTAGTTCTATCTGTCCCACTCTATTAAGTTGTTTTAGTCTTTGAAGAGCAACTGACAGTCGATTTAATTTCTTTCATTGTGTCACATGTTGGTAATCAATATATTCGAAAGTTCCCACCACCTGGTTGTTATGGGTTTCTTGGCAAGCTTTGCCGAAAGCACATTACTTTCCTTCTGGACAGTGACTATTTTAATCTGTGACCACCCTGATGATCTATCGGTCCAGACCATAACCAACAACAATATGTTGTTACACTTCATCCACCTGCTTCCATGGCTTCACATAACCATGATTCGTCTATACTTCACAAAAGTGCTCCATAGAAGAAAGAAGGATACCCTGTAATCGGGACTACCATACACAAGTAAATTTTAGGCCAATCTCTCAGAATATCACACACACAATCAGTCATACACACTCTCATTGTGAGTTCTTTATAGGCTGTCTGATCGTTGTGCTAACATTAGAGGTCTTAGAGTGACCAACAACAACAACAACAACAACAACAACAACAACAACAACAACAACAACAACAACAACAATACACATATACGCGGACACGCCGTCATAGATACCAGTATAGCCACATAGAGAAACAGAAACCCGACGACAAATAAGCAGATACACACAGACATACAGACAGACAGACATATAGATAGACAGACACGTTTTTAGTCATAGGCGCAATCACTAACACAAACCATTAACAGATAAATGAAACAACAAACATGAAAACACGGCCCGAAAGTTCCCCAATCACATTACATTCTTACTTTTCAATCCTTGTGCTCATAATATGGTGAATTTTAGATTTATTCTGATGACATCAATCTGATTATCATGTGGTTACACATCTATCCATACAGCATGTCGCTAGGACTTTTCAATCTTTGTGCTCAGAATATGGTGAATTTTAGATTTATTCTGATGACATCATTTTGATTATCATGTGGTTACACATCTATTCATCCATCATGTCACTAAGCGGTCATGTTCTACCATTTCACTCGATCACTAGAGTCGTGGATCTGGTCTCGACCATACCCCAGTGACCAAGCCTTCCAGGTATTTACTTCTCGGTCTGTTCCTCTCGATCTTGCCAGTTGTTACCATGTTTATTTCTCATAAAATACCCAACAAATTTTTTCTATGTCCAATTTCTATAATCTATTTACGATTTTCATTTTGTTTCTTGTAGATTATTTTCTGCCCGTGGTATCTTTTCTCCACATTTCCATCAGCTGTTTTTCAGCCTGTTCCACACATCGATACAAAAGTAACACTATAAAGCACTTCAACACTTTTCTTTTTTCTAATTGCTATCTTTTTGGTCAGTATGTTGTTCATCTTGCTAAAGGCTACATTTCGCTGTGACGATTCTTGTAATCTCTTCAAACCATTGTCCAATCAGAACTGTTCCGAGATAATTGTACTTGTTTTCCTATTTACTTGTGGTGTTTCCTTTTTCCTAATAATCTGTGTCGTTTTAATGCTAATCCTAGTTGTTCACTTCTATTAATTGTTGCAGGTCCTGTTCCTTGTCTACAATCAAGACTGCCTATCTATTGATGTCCCGCAATGATCTTTTCATATATTTCTGGTGTACAGGGGAAATAACATCCCTGTCTCACACCCCTTTTAATTGGCTGATATTTACCTATTTCATTATCAATCCATATGACAGTTTTGATTTCTATGTTTTTTTCCCCACCAATTTGTAGATTTTCAAACATATCTAATTTGCCGTACACTATTGCCTTATCAACATGATAACATTCACAACTGTTTTTGTGTGTTAAAAGCATTGTGTATTGCTTCGTGTGTTATTTTACATTCCTTTGAAAAGGAAGTAACAAGTAAAAACGAAAAGAGAGCAAGTGAAAACAGACCTTGTGATGCGTGAGCCCGCCTTTTCCTCCTGCTCGCGTGGGCGCGTGCCTTGGGGAATTTATATGAGAAACCAGAAAGAACCCACAAATACTATTCGGAAGATATAAAGACACAGTTTTGGGGGATAGATAATGCAACAGATCTATAATTGTTGGACATTGTAGTAATATGGAGTGCTCTATCAAGAAAATATTAATAATGGTATCAAAAGAAAGTAAATGTTTTGTTTTACAGGACATCGCTGTCAACAGCTTTCAGCTGATTTCTAGGACAAGCTTACGATCAGTAGTTTGCTTTCTGAACGATCGGCTCACATACCTCATAAGTATGAACCAGTGCTGATTCTCACAGTGGTCACGTTACTTACGAAGATACGAGAAAAGTGTAACCTAGGGATACCAACAGTGGTGACACCAAATGTGACATAGAAACATTCTTAACCAAGTGGATAAATTACCTAGGGGGAATTATCAGATGGATGATGTACAAGAGATTAATGTACAGGACAAACAAAATTTTAGAAAATGAAAAAGTAATGTAAGAGAGTGGTAAATAGTTTTGGTGTGTGGGAGTGAATGTTGTAACAAAAAATTAGAAGCAGCTGGTTTGTAAGGTGAATTTCCTGTCTGAGTAACAACTAGAAAAGAAACAACTTTCTTCGATCATGTAAGAGACGCATGAACATCGTGACAACTGTTATCTCAGTAACATACCGAGATTAGAAATTATGGTAGTGGTATGTCAGCAAAGTTGATTTCAGAACACCAAAGACAGCGGCATGAATGCCTACACCATTTGATGATGATAGTGTCAGCCAAGTTGATTTCAGAACACCAAAGACAGCGTCATGAATGCCTACACCATTTGATGATGATAGTGTCAGCCAAGTTGATTTCAGAACACCAAAGACAGCGGCATGAATGCCTACATCATTTGATGATGATCAGTGTCAGCCAAGTTGATTTCAGAACACCAAAGACAGCGGCATGAATGCCTACACCATTTGATGATGATAGTGTCAGCAAAATTGGTTTCAGAACACCAAAGACAGCTATGTGCGGCGTGGTACCCACGCGAAAGAAATAAACAAGTGTGGGTTTGTACAGGGTGAAACGAAAAAATATAACCATTCGTTCAATCAAAACATGGCAAAATTTAGATTTATTCTGATGATATCAAAATTAAATCTAATTATCGTGTTAGTAAACACTTACAAGGCGAGCCTCAGTTCGTCTGGGCTGGCGAATAAACACACCGCAGTGTTACCGGTGTTTTGTTAACAAGCGCGACCATCCGAGAAAGCTTGCAACAAGCCTCCCCTGACAAATTCGCTAACGGAACGAAATTAGCAACAAATGTGCAACATGCTGAGTTTATAATATCAATATCTCTTGATATATTTCGTAAAATCACATCAATATTGGTTTTTGAAATCAACGACCTCATAATCTTTCATTTGACTATAAGTTTTAATACTTTTGACCTATCAAAAGTTATTTTATTACACATTTAAGGCGTCATACGAGGCGTACTTGTTCCGATTGTGCATACATAAATAATTTTTTAAAATATATAAGAATGGTTTATTATGCTATATTGCCTTTTAAAATACTTAAAACTTGGTATTATTAAATATTACAAGGTTCATTTTTCTGATAGTTGAATCATTTTGTCTAAATCTGACTTTCCCCAAGTAGGCATAGCACAGTTTTACATATAAATTATGTTACTTTTTATACAACTGAAAACCATACTTTATTGGTGTTTAAACATAATGAGGGAGTAATTTATATATTTGTCTAATATGTTTATAAATGTCTGTTCTAGAAATATGTTTTGTCTATCGCTGTAATTCTTATTTTTACCATCTCCGACAGTCACACTTGAAACGTTGCTGTTGTATCTTTGCTTTGTAAGATCAGTGTTACCAGAATTAATAGCTTAGTTGATAAAGCACCCGGCTCGTGTTCGGGTGGAAGTGGTTCGATCCTCAAAGTGTGAATTTTTTTTTTTTTTATTTTTAAATTCGTTCGCACGCTTTAAACCGCTGTTCATCAAATACCGTACCGTTGTCTAGTATTTTTCTTTTTGGTATCTCTTTCGCTTACGCCCAACTAAGAAGATAGACACTTTGTAACGCCGAAAAAAGAATACATTATGTTTTATTGTGGTAACCGCTCTGGGTCTATCATTATCATGTGTCGATTCTTCTTTCGTTCGCTTGAAATATGTCTATGATTGTGATATTGTCTCTTGTATAAATTTAACGATGTTTGTTGATAAGACTTCTCACTCAAGTTTGTAACGAAAAGACATAACAAAACACTACCAGCTTAGTTATTAATTTTAAATAAATTAGATGGGGTTTTTGTGTAGGGTAGTAATTCTTCAGTCATCGTGTGCCATGTCGGTGGGCGTGACCAAACGTGGTACATTTTACCATGTTGATAAGTTTAATAAAACAGAGTACAACAGACAAATCTGTCAATAATTGAGTTGATTAAATCGTTTCTTACGGGAACCCTCACACCTTCCTTGGGGTTCTTTGAGTGAAAACCAGATAATTGAGGCTGTAAAAAGTGATACTTTTTTCGGGTTGGTGGAGTGTGATATAGAGACCCCGACTGATTTACAAGAGTCCTTTGCCGAAATGCCCCCTATTTTTAAGAACACAGAAGTGTCGAGGGACGATATTGGCGTATTTATGAAAGAATACGCCATAAAAAATAAACTACTGAGTACCTCACGACGGACATTGATTGGTAGTTATTTCGGGAAGAAAATATTATTAGCCACCCCTCTTTTAAAGTGGTATCTAGCCCATGGGTTGGTGGTTACACACATCTACCAGACAATAGAGTATCGACCGGTTAGTTGTTTTAAACAATTTGGGGAAACAGTCTCTAATGCCCGTCGCCAAGGGGATAAAAATCCAGCTGAGAGTATTACGGCAGAAACAATGAAATTGTTAGGTAATGCCGCTATATGTTTTCTACTGTTTGGTCTATAATATGTTCTATTAAAGTCGTCATATGTGTGAAATGTCTATATAAATGACTCAATGTCACATTTGTCACTAGTCATGACCAATAAAAATGAATGTACTTTGTCAATGAAAATACACGTATGTGATGTCAATAAAAATATTTTGTTGACTCTTCTACACATTATTGTAAATTTCATGCAATTAATGAAAAATAAAAAGTTATGAAAACGAACTTTTCTTGTTTGGTGTTTTATTGGTATGAATGGTCTGTTTTCTTGTTGACCACTGCAAGAGGGTGCTTCATGTTGATTGTGAATGTGGTACACACATTTTTTACTACACAACCCAAAATATAAGAGTTAAATATTACCCCTTACCCAACTACATGACCGAGGGGGAGTGAAAATCAGCCGAGGTCAAGGTCAATCCGGATGAATCCGGCAAATAAGCCCCGAATCCTACATTGTCTTTACATTAATTAACTCATTTCGAAACCTTTTATTAATAAGTATATAGTCAAATTGGTTGAGTATTTTCTTATCAGGGCTTTTCCATGTGTAAAGTCGTCTTTTATGGTGTTTAAACCAGGTGTTTACAATTATCATATCATTGATATTTGCCCATTCTATTAGTTGTTCTCCGCGTTCATTTTTTGTACCTAAACCACAGTTCCCCACTACATCCGCCATTTTTCCTTTTTCTACCTTTGCATTAAAATCACCTAGTATTATTTTTATATCTTGTGATTTAATTTGAGACATTTCAATGTCTACTTCATCGTAAAAATGTTGTATTTCTTCATCACTACTGCTTGTTGTTTGTGCGTATACTTGTACAATATTTATATCTATTGGCTTGCCTTTCAATGTGACCATAATAACTCTGTGTGAAAGACACCAGTAACCATTAATTGATTTGGCTGTTTGTTTATCAAATATTAGCCCTACTCCTTGTTTGTGTGTATCCCCTCCAGAATAAATTATTGTGTGTTTTTCGTTTATAATTTTGCCTGATCCCTTCCATCTCATCTCACTTACGCTCAGAATATTCAATTTCATACTTTACATTTCACTTATAACATTCTGTAACTTTCCAAGCTCACTTAACGTTCTAACATTCCATGTACCTATTTTCAACTTATTTGTTTTAATTAAGATGCTGTCTTCAGTCTTTGGATGACGATTTGTTGGCACTCGTGGCACTTGACTGTCCCGACCGGACTAGGATGTCCTAAAACTGTCATTGACTGAAAAAGCGTTCATCAAGGTCTCAAAACTTTGGAAGAGAAAGTAGAGATTGGTGTATTGATTGGCAGCTCATAGATGAACTCGCCACTAGAGATGACGCTGATGGTTTTTTGGGTTATTATGATTTGTTTTCATTGAACTGGCAAATATCCCCATACTGTCTAGTGTGCTTGTAGCAAAATAAAAAGCGAACAAACAAATACACAAACACAGCCACGTATGTGTTTGTGTGTCCGTGTGTGAATCATCCAGAGATAATTAACACATGCAGTAAATGACTAATCCTGGCCTCTCCGTTGATACTCTTTTTCCTTGTATGGAGTTCCACGTTGCACAAACACACTCAAATAAAGAGACGGAGGAACAATGTATGCAGTTTTTCTAGTTTAGTTTTGCAAATCAGTGCTTCCCAAGATGTGTTCCTCATGGTCGTCTATTGGAAGTGAACACATCCGTGTCACACTGTAAGAAGTGCCTATAAATATTTATCTTACAGCAGAGATTTGTTATTTCATGGAATCCGAATATGTTGATTTATTTGGTTGTTTCGGGTATCCCCAAGCATGGAACTGCTATGACTTTGTATTGTGACAGAACCATCACATTGTGTAGGCCTGGATTGTGTTGTGACAGAACCATCACATTGTGTAGGCCTTGATTGTGTTGTGACAGAACCATCACATTGTGTTGGCCTGGATGTACGGAGGAATACGTGGCCATTCATTTCCTCCTTTAGCCGACGCAGACGTCGAACACATCCGACCGAGATCATACCATTATAAGCGTAGCTACGCTCGTCGATGAAATGAATTAATTCATCATGTACCATGCCGAGAAGCATGGGTAGTCATGTTTTGCCAACTCACTTGATCATCATAGTCGTGGATCAGCTCTGTGTTTCTGTCTCGACCATTCCACGTGGCCAAGCCATTCAGGTATTTACTTCTCCGTCTTCCCCTTGGCCTCTTTCCTCGATCTTTCCCTTCCTCTTCCCTTCCGCTAGATCTTGGCAGTTGTCACCAAGTTCTCCAATTCATTTCTTCTCATAACATGCCCAAAATATTTTGACAGTTTACGTCTAATGTCTCTAATCAGTTTACGATCTTCATTTGCTTCTTGAAGGACTTGTTCATTGGTTTTTCTGTCTGCCCATGGTATTCTTTGCATTTTCCTCAGCTATCAGATGTTTTTCAGCTTGACTGCTCATTGTCCACGCTTCTCATTCATACAAAAGTACAGGTTCTATGTAGCACTTCAACACTCTTTTTCTTATCTCAACCAGATGAATATTCTCACTGCATTGCTTCTTCGTTCTCTTTCCTGTTATAGGACAGTGTGTTGCACTTGTTGTGAATTTCTAACGCGGAGCCCACGGCGTCAGATTACTGCATGCATCAGTGTAAGGTTTACTTTTTATTTACTATTTTGTTCAAGTAGCAGGTGCTAGTTACCAGTGAGTGGGATTCCTTCCCAACAAGTTTACCAGGGCTGTGGCTTTACGGTCTACTATTTGCGGCTTCCAACTGCCATGGTGTTTTGAACGTGCAGACTGGACCTTCTTTTTTTTCTTCTTTCTGATCCCATCCCACTGCATAAGGGATCAGATGGATCTATATTAGAAAGCAACAGGTGTATTAAACCTTCCCAGCTCTAAACCCGGGGAGAACCTTGTGCCGACACTGCAGCCTTTTAACCATGCTGCACCAAGTAAGCGCACTACACCTTACGTGTCCCACTGTATTTGATCCTTTCGTGTTCTACTGTGCTTGATCTTTCATGTAGCCCTGTATAATATTTCACAATGCAGTAAGTTGTTGTTTTATTTTTCTAATGTGTATACATGTCTGCCACAGATCACCTTTGCCACACTGTAAGAATACTGATGTTTGAACAAAAGACTCAATCTTGTAGTTGATAATAAGCAAATGAGAAGAGGTGTTTGCATTGCATTCAACTTTACACAAGTATATGACTAATTCATTTCTTCCGCGAATGACAGTATTAGTAACAACAGCATTGTATGTATTTTAGACTGCAATGTAATCCAACGATTTTACCATGTTCTAACGAGGCAACATGACCAGGAGATAAATACATTTACCCAATATTTGGGTCATACAGATTCATTGACATATCTGAGTCACATAATCCGCTAATTGTGTAGACCCCAGACGCCACTATCCTTGAACCTGACACCTCGGTTAATACCCGTCTTAAGTTTATATAAATGGGAGCAGTCTTCTGTGTGAACTTTAACCCTGAAATATAACCCATTCATGTGACGTCACACCTTACAACTCTTTATGTTCCACGAAGTCTTGACTTTAACATTTAACTCATCATACCCCCTTTTTTTTTTTAATTCGCATATCCTTTACAGGACATCGCTGTCAACAGCAGCATCTTTCAGCTGTCTGTTGATTTCTTGGCAAGATTACGCTCAGTAGTTTGCCATTGCTTTCTGAGCGGCCGGCTCAGTTATCCCGCAAGTCACGAGCGGGGGTAGAACCGCTCCCAGTTCTCGCCCGCTACGAGACTCTGCGTGATAAACGGGATTACGGAGAAAGTGGTGTAACCCCTCGGCCAGAGAGACCGGCCATCATACCCTAGAGAGATCAAATGTTGCATGTCATTTACAGGACGTTGTAATTAATCCCAGGTCGTATTTCTAGGCAATTGTATGATCTGTAGTTTGCCATTGCTTTATAAACGAGATATAAAACATTTAAATCCAATTTATCGATGAAGGGAATGAACCCGCAAAACCGCTGATGTCAAATAGCACAATGTGGCGAAAGGAAAAACAACTATGAGACAAAACTTTATGAATTAAAGTAGGTGCTATTCCACGAAGTCGTTACTATTATATCACACTCATTGTATCACAGCGGTGGGGCTGAGAGGTTTAACGCGCTTCAACATTCTCTTCTTACCGCAGCGTAGTGGTTCCACACGTCGGTCAGCTGGAATTAAACCTAGACTCTCGTCCTTGACTTGTAAATTATAAATATCTCAGAAGTCGGAGATGGTTAGCCTGATGGCGAGGGACACTTGATATATGGAAAGCTAACCTTATATATATATAAGTATATATATATATATATATATATATATATATATATATATATATATATATATATATATATATATATATATATATATACATACTAGCAGACCCGGCCCGGCTTCGCCCAGTCCCTGGTGGGGAGCATCTCATTTAATTAATATAAGTAGTCATATTAGCTCCCGTTCCCGTTCCTGACTGTCTGTCTAACTGTCTGTCTGTCTGTCTGTCTGTCTGTCTGTCTGTCTGTCTGACCCCGCCCTGATTCAGTCCCTGGTGGGGAGCATCTCATTTAATTAATATAAGTAGTCATATTAGCTCCCGTTCCCGTTCCTGACTGTCTGTCTAACTGTCTGTCTGTCTGTCTGTCTGTCTGTCTGTCTGTCTGTCTGTCTGTCTGTCTGACCCCGCCCGGCATCGCCTGGCTCCTGGTGTGGAGCATTTCATTTAATTCATATAAGTAGTCATATAAGCTCCCGTTCATGTTCCCGACTATCTATCTGTCTGTCTGTCTATCTGTCTGTCTGTCTGTCTGTCTGTCTGTCTGTCCCTCCATCTCTGTCTGTTTGTCTGTCTGTCTGTCTAATTATTTATTGGTTGCGGTTAGAACAACCTTAGATAAACGAAGACCAACTTACAAAAAGCATTAGAAAGAGCACTTGAAAGATCTTTACATCTTCCCCAACAATTAACTTGGGTAAATGGAGCGGCGGCAGCAGCAGCAGAAGAAGAAGAAAAAGGAGGAGTAGGAGGAAGGAGGAGGAAGAGGGTGGAGGAGGGAGGAGGAGGATGGAGGAAGAGATAGGCGGAGAGAGGAGGAGGAGGGAGGAGGAGGGAGGAGGAGGAGTAGGGAGGAATAGGAGGGAGGAGGAGGGAGGAGGAGGGATTAGGAGGAGGAGGGGGAAAGAGGAGAAGGAGGAGGAGGGAGGAGGAGGAAGAGGGAGGAGGAGGGAGGAGGAAGGAGGAGGAAGGAGGAAGAGAAAGGAGGAGGAGGGAGGAGGAGGAGAGAGGAGGAGGAGGAGAGAGGAGGAGGTATTAGGAGGAGGGAGAAGGATGATGGAGGAGGGAGGAGGAGGGAGAGGGAGGAGGGGAGGAGGAGGGAGGAGGAAGAGGGATGGAGGAAGAGGGAGAAGGAGGAGGGAGGAGGAGAACGCAGGAGGAGGAGGAGGGGGAGGAGGAGTAGGGAGGAGGGAGATGTAGAAGGAGGGAGGAGGAGGGAGGAGGAGGAGGAGAGAGGAGGAGGAGGGAGGAGGTGGAGGGAGGAGGTGGAGGGAGAAGGAGGAGGGAGGAAGAGGTAGAAGGAGGAGGGAGAAGGAGGAAGAGATAGGCGGAGAGAGGAGGAGGAGGGAGGAGGAGGGAGGAGGAGTAGTAGGGAGGAATAGGAGGGAGGAGGAGGGAGGAGGAGGGATTAGGAGGAGGAGGGGGAAAGAGGAGAAGGAGGAGGAGGGAGGAGGAGGAAGAGGGAGGAGGAGGGAGGAGGAAGGAGGAGGAAGGAGGAGGAAGGAGGAAGAGAAAGGAGGAGGAGGGAGGAGGAGGAGAGAGGAGGAGGAGGAGAGAGGAGGAGGTATTAGGAGGAGGGAGAAGGATGATGGAGGAGGGAGGAGGAGGGAGAGGGAGGAGGGGAGGAGGAGGGAGGAGGAGGAGGAGGGAGGAGGAAGAAGGAGGAAGGAGGAGGAGGAAGGAGGAGAACGCAGGAGGAGGAGGGGGAGGAGGAGTAGGGAGGAGGGAGAGGGAGAAGGAGGGAGGAGGAGGGAGGAGGAGGAGAGAGGAGGAGGGAGGAGGTGGAGGGAGGAGGTGGAGGGAGGAAGAGGTAGAAGGAGGAGGGAGAAGGAGGAGGGATGAGGGAGAAGAAGGAGGGGGAGGAGGAGGAAGAGGAATGATGAGGAGGGAGGAGGAGGAGGAAGAGGGAGGAGGAGGGAGGTGGAGGGAGGAGGAGGTAGAGGGAGGAGGGAGGAAAAGGGAGGAGAGAGGAGGAGAGAGGAGGAGGAGGGAGGAGGAGGAGGAACAGGAAGGAGGAGGGAGGAGGAGGAAGAGGGAGGAGGAGGTGGAAGAGGGAGGAGGAGGATGGGGGAGGAAGAGGAGGGAGAGGGAGGATGGGTGGGGAAGAGGAAGAGGGTAGGAGGAGGAGGGGAGAGGAGGAGGAGGGATGTGGAGGAAGGAGGAGGAGGGATTAGGTAGAGGGAGGAGAAGGAGGGAGGAAAAGAGAGGAGGGAGGAGGAGAGAGGAGGAGGAGGGAGGAGGTAGGAGGAGGTGGAAGAGGGAGGA
>JACEFZ010027211.1:2027500-2052500 GCA_014155875.1 Cepaea nemoralis | reverse complement strand
AGCCAATACATGGCATGAAGGCAAAGAAATATAACACTGTAACCTGTCATGCGTGTCCAAAGAGACAAATAATGGGTAACCTGAGACTGACTATTTCATCTCGTAGACAACTGTATGTGCAACAGATTATAAAAGACAAGGAGATCAACTTATTGCACCGGGTTTTACCACATATGGCTCGGCCTCTTTCTGCAGATTAGCCTTTCGGAAGCGTCGCACAAAGCACAAACTCTGCAGCTCGCACTAGTCTCCGAGAGAAACTTGCACTCGTGAACAGAACGATATAAGCCGGAATCGAACTCTAACCTTCTGAGCGCGTGGCAGCCGGCGTAATCACTTCGCCGCGGAGATTCCCTGCTGTATCTGCGAGAAGCAACTAACCATAAACAAGTCTACACAGGGCGTGGCTTCAGTTGGTTCTTGACCAATACTTGCTTCACTAAGGAAAAGAAGAATAGCTGTAGACACCACTACAAGGGCTCGAGTTACACCCCTATTGGCATTTGTAAATAACTAACTGAGATGCCAGAGAAATTAACTCAAAAACAATTCAGCTGTTGAAGACAATACTGCTTGCTTGCTTGTGTTCGCTGGCTGTGATCTCCAGCGTTAAGTCCTGTATGTCGGATGAAGACATCCTGTTGTCCAACATCAGCGTGATGTCATACCGGACAAAGGTTTGCCTGAGTATCCGTTGTCCCATGTCTGACTTACTGGTGTGCAGACTGATGGTTCCTCGTCGTGCAGGCAGACACTCTCCGACTTCAACGATCCTACTGACTTTAGCCAGGACCCCGAAGGGACCTGTTGCCGAGGACGCTCGACGAGAACGCGTCAATAGGTCTTGGCCAGTATAGAACCCAGCCCTGGTGCCTTGGAAACACCTCTGCGTCCCGAAGACAATACTGTACAAGTCTCTTGCTTGCTGTTCATCTCCTGGTTATAGGGTTCAACATCACATTCCCAAATGGCATACCGTCGACCACAAGGAGTTGCCTGTCTTCACGTACTTGTCGTATGTTGCCTGGGAATCATATTGTAGTGTTTGTCTTTCTCTTTCTTCTCGTGTATGTCGAAGGGAACATACCAAGGGGAAGACCGAGAAGTAAATACCTGGATGGCTTGGCCACATGGCATGGTCGAGACAGGAATACTGAGCTGATCCACGACTCTGATGATCGAGTGAAATGGCGAGTCATGACCGCCCACGCTTTCCGGCATGACACATGATTGATTGATTGTTATACATTGTATGGGATACATAAGGGGCTGGGGTTGCCTTTCTTTACATATTTGTCATATTTTGTCTAGCAATCATACAGATTGCCTTTCTTCACATGGATTGCCTTTCTTCACATGTATGGCATAGACTGTTTGGTAATTGTATGGCATGTCTTTTTTACGTCCATCCATTCATCATGTGTCTTGCCGATAAGCGTTGGCGGTCATGTTTCGCCATTTTCATCGATCACCTGAGTTGTGGATCAGTTCCATGTTCCTGTCTCGACCATGCCACGGGGCCAAGCCATCCAGGTATTTACTTCTCAGTCTTCCCGTGGTCTCTTCCCCTCGATCTTGTCAGTTGTCACCAAGTTCTCCAGTGTACTCGTATTTCTTCTCATAACATGCCCACACAATTTTGACTGTCTGCGTCTATGACTCTAATCACTTTACGATTTTCAGTTGTTTCTTGAAGGACTTGTTCATTGGTTTTTCTGTCTGTCCATTGTATTCTTTGCATTTTCTTTAAAAACCACATTTCCACAGCTCATTGTCTACGCATTACATCCATACAAAAGTGCAGTTCTATGTAGCACTTCAACACTCATTTTTCTCGTTGCAATCTTTTTATTGGTCAGTATGTTTTTCATCTTGTAAAAGGCTACTTTCAAGGCAACCCCCCTCTTCCCCCCCCCCCCCCCCCAAATCATATAAGACTGTTCCGAGATAATTGTCCAGATTCACTTGTTTAAGAATATTCCCATTTACTTGTATGTTACCATGTGGTATTTCCTTCGCCCCAGTGAGACCATAATCTGTGTCTTCTTACAATTCAATTCTAACCCTAGTTGTTCACTGTGTTCAACAACCAAATCTACTAAATGTTGCAAATCCTGTTCATTATCTGCAATCAAGACTGTATCATTGTCAGGGTCTTAAACTTGGCTCGCTTTCCTAACTAGTGTGAGACAGTACAAATACAACGTGATTTGACGTAAGACTCAACGATACATCGTTTGGTGGATTTATTAACATATCAAATACAGAACGATGATCACAAATACATATAATGAAGACTTTACAACTTACATCCACAATACAGTCACAAGTCTGACTCGCAAGATGTCCAGACACTCGCCTTTCAATACAGAAACCACACAATGCCTTTCTCACACGTCCGTCCTGTTCCGTGTCCCCAGAGCTGTCTGGACCTGGTAGGCAACTTGCCTCCTGCCTGACGTGGCGTCACGAAGTGGTTGCATCCCTTACTGGGAGCTAAGTCGCCTGCCGGTCGTAACGATGTCCCTGCATCGCTGTCCACTGTCGGACTCTGACACGCTCCCCCGGTAACTCCATGAAATATGTCGTCTTTCATGCTATGTCTGTACCTGTTGGGTTAATAGTATACCCTTGTCAGAGTCTACCTTTCCATTGTTATACAAAACGTTATCAAAATTACACACATGCCATAGAAATATATAAGAACTGGGAGTTGGGTACAAAGACATGTGGTGCTTCATGTTTAACACATATCAGGCTTCACCCTCTCGATGGCTGGTTACCTCAATTGTATTATCACCCAGTCAGATCAGTAGTACCAGCTTCACGCATCTACCTCGCAGCAATTTGAAAAAAAAGAATAATATGGTTCTTGGAACAAAAACCATCTAGCCAGACTGAAATACGGCTTTATATAAGTCGTATAAAACACTCAAACCCTGTCCCTACTTGGCCAGGAGTTATTGTGTTGGTATACAATGTTGGCAACACTCTGCCATGCCCAGCAGCTGCCTGCCTGTGGTGTCAACACTTTAACAACAACATGTTATATTACACACAACACATTAGCATATATATTTCAAATTATGGCCAGTGAAATTGTGTCAATAACCTTGATCTGGTCTTAACGTATGCCATATGACCTGCAAGAGGTATATCGTGTGCAAGATGTAAGGCTTGTTTGCGATAACTAGTTGGCAAAACAGTTTGCTCTGTGGTATTGTCACCTCTAGTGTAGTACCTAGTGAGTATGTTATTTTTCATCGCAAAATGCCATTTTGCATTCTTGGTTGCTTTTGGCTTTCGGCCGATTAGGTCAAAGTATTTTGACAATGAAGGATCAGCTTTTTGGGCTGTTATAAATGCTTCCTTCATGGTGTTGGTAGGTAATGAAACTGGGCTTAGCAATTGTATCGCCTCAGTTTGATTTACTTCATCTTGCACTCTAGCAGTAGCTCTTGTTACTGCGTTCACACACTCAATGATATCAGATGATGATGATGGAACAATAGTTTCAATGATGTCATGAGAATTTAGTGCTACATTAGCTACATTAAAATGAATAGGTGGTGTGACATTTTCAATGATGACATTTGATGGTGATGTTATGGCATCATCATTACATGCAGATGTTATGTCATGAGGTTTATCATTTACCTCAGGTAAATTACCAATAATTATATCACAAACTGGACTGGTTAGTGCAGCGCACTTTACTTTCCCAGTGAGGAAAGGTGTATCAATATATGCCCATGCTAATGGGTATCTCTCAATATTGCCTGAGAATGTTCTACATGTTACATGCCTGCCTGTATAGTCTGTAGGCAATATGAACGTTCTTTTCAGGCCAATGAGTGAACTGCCCATATCGCGAAGGACCGTAGCAGGCTTGCCATTAACATATCCGTGATGGATGATTATTTTGCCTTTTGAGTCTACTACCAAATTAGCTTCTTCATTGGCAATAGGGATGGTATGACCGCATGTTAACATACCATCTTCATAGAAGGTGTTACAAACAGAGCATTTGTTTGCGTTGAATGTGTCAAAAGCCTGTGCTGAGTTCACAGGATGTTTCTCTGGCTCTTCTTCATCCGAAGACGAACTATCAAACAAGGCGGCATTTGCTTTGTTGGTCATATGCCTGCCCTTACAATCTTTCCGATGGTGACCCCATGCCTTGCAGAGGAAACATTTTCGTGAGTTTTTGAAGGATTTACGTTCCTTGTCTTGCCTGTTTACCATGTTTACTAAGTAATTATGGTACCCTGGGTTCTGATCGCACATTTCACCCTGATGATGTGAATTTTTACAATAAGTGCAATGATTAAATTTCTCAGAGGTAGGCCTATGAGGTTTCTGCCTACTATAGGGTTGTTTGTCATAGTTAGCCGCTGCTACAAAGTTAATGTTAGTATCTTCAGTAGCAAAGCAATGTTTGTTGGCTGTGTAGTAAGCCGACCCACGTTTTTCAATCTCATCCACACTAGAGCATTCATTCTCTAACAAAAATTTAGCAAAGGCTGAAGGAATAGATGACACAATTTTGTCTCTAATGATTAGATCTTCCAATCTCTGATAACTCTTTTCAATTTTGGCTGCTGAAGTCCATTTGGTGAAAATATCTCGGACTAAGCAGAGGTAGTCAGAGAACGTTTGAGTCGGTTTGGGGCTCAATTTACTGAACTGTTCTCTGTAACCTGCCTCATCTAGCATAAAATGTGCCATAATCTTAGATTTCAGATAATGGTAATCTTTTCTGAGGTCTTTGGGGATGGTTTCAATAACTTTAAGAGGTTCCCCTGACAAACTCCTCATATACACAATATTCCATTCAGACAGTGGAACTTGATAATGTTCCATTAAAGTTTCAAAATTTTGGGTAAAGGCTGCAATGCAGTCACCCGAGGTATAATTACGTACAATACCTTGGTATTTCTTGTACTGGTTTTCTTTCTCCAGTCTCTCAGATTTCTTAGACTCTTTGTTAATGGCAGTCTCAGTGTCAAGCTGTTTCATCTTCAACTGTAACTCCAGTTCTTCTCTCTTACTCTGAGCTGCTATTTCTGCCTTTTTCAACTCACTATCTATCTCAGCTTGCTTTGTCTTTTCAGACAATTCTGCTTGCTTTAAGGCTGTGTCTGCCTCTACTTGCTTGGCAGCCCTTTCTGCTTCTGCCTGTTTAAGAGCTCTTTCAGCTGCTCTTTCTTCGCGTTCACAGTATTCAGAGTATTTCTTCTCACTCCATTTTGTTAATTCATCACCATGTAACTGTAATTTTATCCCCATATCAATGAAATCAAATAATGAAGACATGATGGAAAAATGTCAATGAAATACCAGCCACACACAATATGTTATAAGTGGTTAGTAATCAACAATTTACAATCTGTTTATATGGACGATATGTGCCTAAAAATGCATTTGTTAAGTATACGAAAAGGAAAAAGTATACTCAAGTGCCCTGGATGCGGTGAAGAACGGTTGGAAAATCGGGCTAGGAACTGTAGGGTCGCTACTTCAGACTACAAATGACCTCTACGGCAAGGTTTCGGATGGTACGGAAAAACCTGCTTTTATTTTGGAAGAAGATAAATTAGCGTCTATTTGTTGGTGTGTGCCTGCTTGTCACTAAGTGTTGATTAGGTTTGTATGGCGTTGAGTATAATTGTATGTCGTAAATTTGTCCGTCAACAGTTTTTTTTTTTACAATACACGTTACTTTCTTTCCAAACACTTTTCGCGTTCCACAAACTCAATTCACAAAGACAATCTACAAGTATCTTAACACTCTACAACATTGATGACACATCACTTACATCAAGATGATATTCAGTAAGGACATAGACATCAAGTTTACAAGATGGCGACAAGGTCAAAATGGCGACAAGATCACAATGTCGACAAGGTCAAAACGGTGACAAGTTTCACAAATCACAAATGTTTTACACGCTTACAGGATCAAACAAACTAATGTATGCATTGTACGTTTACAAATGGTCTTACACATGTTTAAATAATGTAGTAACAATCAAAATGAGCCTTCCATGATCACATTTAAGTTTAAATCTAATTAAATTAAACGTTCAACAAGGACAAGCTATTCACGTTCAAATATAACTAAATTAAAGCTGGACGAGCCCTCCACGTTCACACATGTCAGGGTCTTAAACTTGGCTCGCTTTCCTAACTAGTGTGAGACAGTACAAATACAACGTGATTTGACGTAAGACTCAACGATACATCGTTTGGTGGATTTATTAACATATCAAATACAGAACGATGATCACAAATACATATAATGAAGACTTTACAACTTACATCCACAATACAGTCACAAGTCTGACTCGCAAGATGTCCAGACACTCGCCTTTCAATACAGAAACCACACAATGCCTTTCTCACACGTCCGTCCTGTTCCGTGTCCCCAGAGCTGTCTGGACCTGGTAGGCAACTTGCCTCCTGCCTGACGTGGCGTCACGAAGTGGTTGCATCCCTTACTGGGAGCTAAGTCGCCTGCCGGTCGTAACGATGTCCCTGCATCGCTGTCCACTGTCGGACTCTGACAATCATCCTCATAAATAATGTTATTGTTATTATTCACGTGCATGTCATATATTGTCCTGAAATCCTACTGGGTTGCGTTTCATTACTTGTATGTCTTATATTGATGCTTGTAGATACTTGAAAATGCTTGTAGATCTACAAATTGATGGGCCAGTCCTTCAATCAATCAATCAATCGTGTGCAATGCCGGAAAGCGTGGCGGTCATGACTCGCCATTTCACTCGATCACTAGAGTAATGGATTAGATCAGTGTTCCTGTCTCGTCCATGCCATATGGCCAAGCCATCCAGGTATTTACTTCTCGGTCTTCCCCTTGGCCTGTTCCCTTCAATCTTGCCAGTTGTCACCAAGTTTTTCAATTCATTTCTTCTCATAACATGTCCAAAATATTTTGACTGTCTACGTCTAATTTCTCTAATCAATTTACGATTTTCATTTGTCTCCTGTAGTACTTGGTCATTGGTTTTTCTGTCTGTCCATGGTATTCTTTGCATTCTCCTCAGAAACAACATTTCTGCAGCCATCCGATGTTTTCCAGCTTGACTGCTCATTGTCCTAGTTTCACATCAATACAAAATAATAGGCTCTATGTAGAACCTCAACACTCTTTTTCTCGTTTCAATTGACATCTTTTTATTGGTCAGTATGTTTTTCATCTTGCTAAAGGCTTCTTTCGCCATGGCGATTCTTGTTCTAATCTCTTCAAGGCATCTCCCATCAGAAGTTATGCCTGTTCCGAGATAATCGTACCGATTCACTTGTTGAAGAATATTCCCGTTTACTTGTATATTACATTGTGGCATTTCGTTCTTCCTAGTGACGACCATAATCTGCGTCTTTTTGCAATTTAATTCTAACCCCAGTTGTTCGCTGTGTGCAACAACCGCATCTACTAATTGTTGCAGATCCTGCTCATTGTCTGCATTGAATACTGTATAATCTTCATATCTAATGTTATTGATGTTTCGTCCTCCAATGCTGATTCCATTTATATCTTCTACACTTCTGAAAATATTTTCACTGTATAGGGAAAAAAGATCTGAAGACATTACACATCCCTGCCTAACACCTCTCTTAATAGGCAGATATTGTCCCACTTCATTATCAATCCTTATGGCAGCTTGTTGTTTCCAATATATGTTGTTTTTTTTTATAAGTCTAATGTCGTTCCCATCAATTTGTAGATCTGCAAGCATATCTACCATGTTGATATATCTTACTCTATCGAAAGCCTTTGTGTAGTCAAGTAAAGGAAAGATGTATATCTTTGTTTACTTCTATAGAACGTTCAATAACTGATCGCAGCATATACACGTATTTACTGTACCCTTTCCTTCTACAAACCCACAATGTTCTTCCCCTATTTCAGGTTGTATTTTCTTCCTCACTCTTTGCATGATAATTCGTTGCAAAGTCTTTGTGATGTGACTCATTATACTAATTGTTCTATGCTGATCATATTCCGAGGCTCTTGATTTCTTTGGGATTGCAATAAATACAAAATTACATAATTCAGAGGGTATTTCTCCGGTATCAATTAATGTGTTCAGCTGTCTGGTGACTTGATCTATTCCATATTCTTTTAAAGCTTTAATCATTTATGTTGTGATGTTATCTGAATCGGGGACCTTGCCAGCTCTCATATGTTTAAGAACATTTCGAACCTCCATCTTCAAAATTGGCGGTCCTTCATTATTGAATCGACTATAATACTGTTCATCTCTGTTATCATCATAAAGGTTCTTTACATGATCTGGCCATACATGTAGAATATGATTTTTTTCTATTATGATTTTGCCATCTTTAGTTTTTATACAGTCCTTAGACTTGTAAAAAAAAATATATATTGGAAACAACAAGCTGCCATAAAGATTGTTAATAGAGTAGGTCAATATCAGACTATTAAGAGAAGTATGCGGCATGGATGAGAGTAATGTCTCTAGATCTTTTCCCTATACAGTGCAAATATTTTTTTTTATTTTTTTTTTATTTAGATGATATGAGAGGAGTCACCATTGGCGGATATAACATCAGTAACATTAGATTTTTGGATAATACAGTATTGATTGCAGACAATGAGCAGGATTTGCAACATTTAGTAGATGCTGTTATTGTATGCAGTGAACATCAAGGGTTAGAATTACATTGTAAGCGGGCAGAGATGATGGTCGTCACTAGGAAGAAAGAAATACCGCAATATACG
Source organism: Cepaea nemoralis (assembly GCA_014155875.1). Lineage (NCBI taxonomy): Eukaryota > Metazoa > Mollusca > Gastropoda > Stylommatophora > Helicidae > Cepaea > Cepaea nemoralis. Next base: position 2,043,730 of record JACEFZ010027211.1, on the reverse strand, counting down.
GGTAAATGGTAATATTCTTAACAAGAGAATCGGTGTAACTATCTCTGAACAGTTATAACATCTGATTGGAGGTGTCTGGAAGAGATTATAACAAGAATCGCTATGGAAAATGTATCCTTTTGCAAGATGGAAAACATACTGACCAATAAAAAGATGTCAATTGTGACGAGAAAAAGAGTGTTAAAGTGCTACATAGAACATGTACTTTTGTACGGATGTGAAACACGGACAGTGAGCAGACTAATTGAAAATTATCTAAATACACTGGAAATGTGGTTCTGAGGAAAATGCAAAGAATACGACTTACAGACAGTAAAAACCAATGAGCAAGTCCCACAAGAAGCAAATGAAAGCCGTAAACTGATCAGAAAAATTAGACGTGGACAGAGAAAATTGTTTGGTCACATTATGAGAAGAAAACAAACTAGAGAACTTGGTGACACCTTGCAAGATTGGGTGTGGGGGTGGGGGGACAACAAGGGGAAGGCAGAGAAGTAAATGTATGGTTGGCTTTGCCACATGACTTGGTCGAGACAAGTACATAGAGCATGATCTGGTGATCATGTGAGATGGAGAAACATGACCAGTCACGCTTATCGGCATGGCAAATGATGCTGATGATGTCATATATTGTCTAGTAATGCCTTTCTCCACGAGCATGTCATATTGTCAGGAAAACTGAATGCCTGGTAGTTTCCACACAAAAAAAGCACACAATATGATGTACTGTATAGATAGTAACGATGTAAAACTTAAACTGTTAATCATTTAAAATATTCAGCCAGCGCAATTTGACATCAAAGAGGATATGTAGCATAATATACACATATATTATGGCTTGAACACAAAAACGTGGAAATAATTGATATATGGTGTTAGGGCACAGTGCAAACAATAAGCTAGGCAGAAAAGAGATCACAAGAACACCATTTTAAAAATATTGTTGGAGAGAAATGACAACAATTTAAAAGTACACAATAAAGGTTATTGTAAATTGGTTACAACGTGGGATATTGGGTCTATTACTCCACATACTGAAAGACACGATCTAGGACAAGAGAGACACACGACTGCTGAATATCTCCCTGACATAATACTAGTGGAAGCTTAGACTAAATATCTCCCTGACATAATACTAGTGGAAGTTTAGACTAAATATCTCCCTGACATAATACTAGTGGAAGCTTAGACTAAATATCTCCCTGACATAATACTAGTGGAAGCTTAGACTAAATATCTCCCTGACATAATACTAGTGGAAGCTTAGACTAAATATCTCCCTGACATAATACTAGTGGAAGCTTAGACTAAATATCTCCCTGACATAATACTAGTGGAAGCTTAGACTAAATATCTCCCTGACATAATACTAGTGGAAGCTTAGACTAAATATCTCCCTGACATAATACTAGTGGAAGCTTAGACTAAATATCTCCCTGACATAATACTAGTGGAAGCTTAGACTAAATATCTCCCTGACATAATACTAGTGGAAGCTTAGACTAAATATCTCCCTGACATAATACTAGTGGAAGCTTAGACTAAATATCTCCCTGACATAATACTAGTGGAAGCTTAGACTAAATATCTCCCTGACATAATACTAGTGGAAGCTTAGATTTCGGGCCAATTGTTGAACACTGATAGTCAACTTGTAATTTGAAGTCAACTTGTGAGCTGACTTAAGATGTGCTAGTGTCTTCAGTGGCTAGTTTAAGTTTCAGCTGAGAACCCTGGGGGATGTAGACAAGGATTGTACTGGATGCAGACAGGGGTGTGATTCACTGCTTTCAGCAGATAACAATTATTTTCTACTGCGGCATGACCAACACTCCATAGGGAGGTAGCAGTATATATTGTTGAAAGACTTGGAAATAGTTGGTACGGTCGTGACTGATGTATCCCAATGAATGTGATATGGCTGAGAGAAACAATAATTAACAATCTTTTGAGAGAGACCGTTATGAACATCTTACAACAAGCAGTATTATTTACAAATATGGAAAGGATGGTATTCTCGCGTGCGCGCGCACGCACGCACACACACACACACACACACACACACACACACACACACACACTCACAATGACCTATCCGTACGATCATGGGAAATAACTATGTGCATTTACTATACAATGTTCAATTCATGGGACATAATTCGGTGCATTTACCTAACAGTGTTCTCATCGTGTAGCAGGTCCATTGCATTGAGCCCAAATTTACCTCCATCGCTGGCTATTTCTCCAGCCCCATGTACCCTCACAAGGGTCTGCAAACTCCCGTGTCAATCTTCGTGCTCGTGGACCTCTGCCACTTCTTCCTGGAACCATGGGTTGTTGATACTGTTTAATCTCTTCTTTACTATAAGAATCAGAAAGAAGACTCTGTTGAGCTTGACTCTAGTCCGACATTGTGAAGACACATGAAGGGTGTAGCATAGGTGGGAGCGAAAGCGCAATTGAAATACCACTACTTTTATCGTTTCTTTACTTATTCAGTCTCGGTAGAGATTTGTCCGCAGCAGACGAACAATATCTCCGGCGGGCCTATTCTCGCCGTTCGCGAGATTGGTACAGTGGAAGGATGGGAGATGTGCACGCAATAGACGAGCAATATCTCCTGCGGTATGTCCGGCGGGCCTGTTCCCGCTGGTTGCGGGATCCGCTAAGGTCAGGTGGAGAGTCTGACGATAGTGCACGCTTTACACAGGTCCGGACACTTGTGTTTGACAGATGTGAGCGTCCTTATGGTCCGGGTGCGTACGAGGCCCTCACCTGTGGGACTTGGGCTGTACGCCTCTAAGCCGGGTCCCTTGGGTTCCAGGGTCTGGCCATCACTCGCCACCTGCTCGTGGTGGCGAGGTCTCGGAGGTTTGATGCTGTGCCGCCAGCAGTCTGCAGCCTACCTTGTGCCAGGCGTATTGGTTACCAATTCCTCTGGAAAACACACGATTAGGCCGAGAGAGGGAACATGTCGTTTGGGCACCACATATTTCTCTGAAGCTCTGCCCAGGCATTGTGGTGGAATATTGGCCACATTCCAACTCAGATACTTTGGTCTGTCAAGACTGCAAGGTGCCACTCACTTCACTATGGCCAGCCCACATCTGACTCCTTCTGAACAGCCCCCTTTGATGTCGATTATGAATCCAAGATATTCAAAGTTTGTGATCTGTGGTTGTATTTGCCCCTAGACATTTTGTTTCTTTCCCCTTTAAGTTCAGAAAAAGAACATGCTGTTCGCTGTGTCTCTTGTCAGACGCATGCCGGGTTCGAGACACAGCTGCGGGCGATTTCGCTGCAGACCGCCTTTCGTTGGTTTTCATACAATTACTCAACGTAAACGTGCTAAGAAATCACAAACAGTATAAAAAGTATGGGGTTGATTGCAACGCCCTGTAAAGATTATGCAACTAACTTTAAACCATATCAGATAGTATCATCTCTTCTAATCCTCTAGCACTATTTGAGAGGTAAGCTGCATATTTCTGCACATCTGGGTTTTGCAACTGATTTCCAACAATTATGACTGAATCAAAGTTGTCTCTAGTCTCTTTGACATTTCTCGTTAATCTTCTGCATATATGTTAAGTAGGTATTGACAGAGAGTGCAGCCCTGTTTTACGCCCTGCACCTCAAAACAGTTTGATGTTTCACCATCTACTCTAACAACTGCTTGTTGTAAATGATATAATGAATCACTTAAGTGGGTCAGTGTTCTGGAAATCCCATATCTCTCATAATGTTCCACAATTTCTGATGTTGAACACTGTTGAAGACCTTGCGGTAGTCTGTGAAGAAAGTTTGAATATATATATAGCTTATATTTCATTGAATTTCTCAAAGTTTGTTCTTATTTCCATTTCGAGTGTTTTGTGATCCATAATTGGAGTTTTGTTACCTTTCTGTTCACACCCACATGACTGTCAACTGCGTCCGCAGTCTTTATTAACCTTTTAGGTTGCCAGGGTGAATGTGAGTACCCTGTTCTGTGGTTCTCTCGACCTGACGGATGGAGAAATTAACGTTTTAGGGGTTAGCAATGTTCAATTCATGAATACAAAATCGATGCATTTAACTAACAATGTTCTATTCATGAATACAATGACAATATATTTAACAAACAATGTTCTATTCATGAATAAAAATTCTGTGCATTTAACTAACAATGTTCTCTTCATAGTAAATAGCTCTATTCGGTTACCAAACGATGTTCAGTTCGCGAAAAATAACTGCATTTACTTTACCGTGTTCTGTTCATGAGAAATACCTCGATGCATTTACAAAACGATGTACTATATTTAATTGCGGGTCTCCAGCCTGCTTATCACTGCCATGGTAATGTGTACCGTGACGCAGTTAGGGATACATACTAGGGTTTTGTGATTTTAATCCAAGTTAATCTATTAAATCTTTCGCGACGAACTTCACACGCTACACGCCCACGTCTTGGGCACCTTGTTTTGACATTTGATCAACAAGTCGGTCTAATCAAAGATTAACGACCACCACCCTGCGGGATTGCACAGTGCGGTTATCTCTAGCCAAACCTACATCTAAACAAACTGATCTAGAACAGAACAGACGTTCTAGGGCAGTGGTTCTCAACCTTTTTTGGCCCTTGCCCCCCTTCACCATATTTTCAGAACGTCATTCCCCCCCGCCCCTATTTTCTTATTTCCTATCTAAAAATCCCCCTCCCTGCCCCTACACAGCATACGTAATAATGGAAGCTAAATTTAATAGCACATACTAAAACAAGTCTAGACGTCCACATAAAACGTGATTTGTGGGTCTACTTACTTTATAAAATGAATTTTAGAAGGGTAAGACGTACAGAACCGTAAAGTATGAAGGGAAAAACAATATCAAGTAATCAGTTCTTGTATTAACGTGATCTTGAAATAATCTTAACCCCCCCCCCCCCCCCCCTCCCCCGGAAATCCTAAAATTCCACCCTGAGGGAGGAGGGGGGGGGAATTCCCCACCGGTTGAGAACCACTGTTCTAGGGATTACACTTTGTACTTTGCCGCAGGGCCCTAAGGGCGACCCGTGACAGATGCAATGTGAAGGTTCGCTTTTGAAAACCTCTATGGGAAGCACTAAGTAGTGGGGGTTTTGCAATTATTAACTCCAACGACACGTACTCTGCTTGTGTGTCTGGTTACTGAAATCATTAAGACATATCAAAACAAACATTTCGATTATACAAGAATTCCCGCTCCCCCCACCCCCCACTCTCTCTTTCTCTCTCTCTCTCTCTCTCTCTCTCTCTCTCTCTCTCTCTCTCTCTCTCTCTCTCTTTCTCTCTCTCTCTCTCTCTGTCTCTGTCTCTGTCTCTCTCTCTTCTTCTTCTTCTTCCTCTTCTTCTTCTTCTTCTTCTTCTTCTTCTCCTTCTTCTTCTTCTTCTTCTTCTTCTTCTTCTTCTTCTTCTTCTTCTTCTTCTTCTTCTTCTTCTTCTTTTTCTTCTTCTTCTTCTTCTTTCGTTCGCTTGAAATATGTCTATAACTGCAATGCTGTCTCTTGTATGAATTTAACTGTCTTTTTCAGTTCACACAGCGGTCCACCGAGTTTATCTTCCACTGTCGTCTCTCTAGGCCAGAAGGTTTGCCTAGATATGTTATATTTTGGGCAGTCTTGGAGTATGTGCTCTGCTGTCTGCGACGCCAATCCATGTGCACATGGCTGTTTCACCAATCTTGAATTTTGTATACATGTGGTTGCGTAATCTATTGTGTCCTGTTCTGAGGCGCAGAATAATGACTTGTTCTGGTCTGTCCATAATGTGGTAGTCATCTTGAGCAGGTTTTGGTGGCTTTCTGACTGATTTGATCATTCTTTTCTTTTGGTGGTATGTAACGGACACATCAGTCTGTTCTTCTTTGCTCCTTCCTTAGCCAATTGATCAGCTCTGTCGTTTCCGGGTACTCCATAGTGGGATGGTTTCCACTCTTTGGTGACCTTATGCTGACTGCTAAGTTCAGAAAGTAGTGTCCTTAGTACTGGCAATTTCCCAGACAGGAGCGCCTCGAGTACTGATTTTGCATCTGTCAATAGCACCACAGGTTGTGTACCATGGCTGGTATTTAGTAATTTCTCTGTTGCTATCTTGATTGCCTCAATTTCAGCATCATAGTTATGGCAGTACTTTCCTGTCGGTACTCTGGCTGTGTCCCTAGTATTATTTGGGTATTCTATGTACACTCCCGCTCCTCCATTTCGAACAGCATTTTGTGCTGACCCATCTGTGTAGACTCGGATCCAGAGGTCCTGTGGGTATTCTTCATCAAGGAAGCTGAGAGTGGCTGTTCTGCGCTGCACACTGTTCTGTTCTTCCTTGTCAAATATTCCTCTCACTTTTGTCTGGATTTGTAATGAAAGTCTATGTTCATCTTTCCATGGAGTTCGCTCTGGAATAGTTGTTAGGGGGATACCAACTGTGGGCAGATCGGTGGTTTCTCTGCAGAGTCGTTTGGCCTGGTGGATAAAACTACTTCTTTTCAACCGCCCCATAGCTAAGTTTTCAAATCTGTTCTTCATAGGGTGGCCTGGCAAGCTGAGGAACTTTTCTGCTTGTATTAGCTGTTTTCGTATCTCTGCGCTCTCTCAATGCTTGTGTCCTCCCCATCTTCTCCATTTCCACTATAGGGGTTGATCTCATCCCTCCTGTGGTGACTCTAAGTGCTTGATTTTGCACCTTGTCCAGCTCTTGTAGTGTGGTTTTTGATGCCGAACACCACGCAGTTGATCCGTATTCCAGGTGTGGTCGTATGCTCTGTTGATAAACTTTGCTAAGTATTTTCCCACTGGCTCCCCATGTGGTTCCACTTAGCTTTCTCAGGATGGCTATTTTCCTTCTGGCTTTTGCTACTGCTTTGTTGATGTGCTTTCTCCATGTCAGCCTGCCATCAAATGTTACTCCGAGGTATGTTGGTTCTTTATCTTCTCTTAGTTGTGTTCCATTTATTTTGGATTATCCCTGCCTTTTGTTTTGGAGAGAGGGTAATTAGGGTGGTGCTGCACTTGTCAGTGTTTATGCTGATACACCATCTATTTGCCCATGCAACAAATGTATCTACAGCTCTTTGTAGCAATCTGGTGGCCGCTGATGCATGTTCATTTGTGCTCCATAGAACCAGGTCATCGGCGTACATTGCCGCTTAAATTCCATGCGGTTGATTAGCAACAAGATCATTGATGAAGATTTGAAAATGTGTGGGGGACAAGACTCCACCCTGGGAAACACCGTGATGCAGTAGTACTTTCTTGCTCTTGAGTCCGTCTATCTGTACTCGCGCTCTTTTGTTATGCAAGTATGTTTTCAACCATTTGTACATTCTTCAATTCACTTTCTAGTTTCTTAGTTTCTTCATGGACTTTCTTTCCAGACTTTATCAAAGGCTTTTTTTTTCATATCTTTCCATACAACAAGCACCAGCTTATTCTCTTGAAATGCATACTCAATTTCTCGAGCACTGCCTTAAGCCAGCCTGCTGTGGCACAAGGATGTTTTCACTTTCGATGTACCACTGCAGTCTGTGATTGATGATATGTTCCATTGTTTTCCAGAGACATCTGGTGAGGCTAATTAATCTGGAGATGGAGGCAGTAAAACTATCTTTCCCTGATTTTAGGAGCAGTATCATGATTGTGGAACACTGCCTAAGGTCCAGCTGTTATTGAAGATCTGCAACGGCTTTGCTTTGGCCTCAGTTCCTAGGTTCCTGATCATTTCATTGTAGATATTATCACCTCCTGGTGACTTTCTCATTTTCAGTATTGATATGGCTAGCTCCACACAGCTCGCTGATTGTGATAGGTGTCTCCAGAACCTCATGTACTGTCTCATTCTGTCCTGTATGTTGCCATTTCTCTCGAATCTCTTGTTGTTTCTCTGGGCTTATTTCAATATTGTTATCTTGTGCGAATGAGTCCGCAAAGAGGTCAGCTGCTTGCTTTCTTGTTAAGATGTTTCCGTCTTTATGTAGTGCAAATTCTGAGTTTCTCCCTGTGCCCTCATCGTTAAGTTGTTGTATTAGCTTCCACAACTTCTTTGTGTCTCTTTCAAAGTTCAGTGACTCTGTTTTCTCCTGCCAGCTTTTCCGTTTAGCCTGCATCTTTTTTTTCCGCATTTCCTTTACAGGACGTCGCTGTCAACATCAGCATCTTTCAGCTGATTGTTGATTTCTTGGCAAGATTACGCTCAGTAGTTTGCCATTGCGTTCTGAGCGACCGGCTCACATACCCCTAAGTTACCGACGCGGAGAGGACCCCTACCGATTCTCGCGCAACGTCACGTTACGTAAGAGAGTATACGAGATTACAGAGAAAGTCGTGTAACCTCTAGACCAGGGAGGCCGGCAGCCTACATGTTGGGCCCTTTTAAATTTGGCTTTTGAGTGCTGGTATTTATTGTGGTGCTCTTTCCTGGGTTTGGCCTCTGCTTGCTTTCTACATACTTCCACATCATTATACATTTGTTCCAGTTAACTACTCCAGTAGGGTTCATAATGTCTCTCGTGCTGCCTGTAGTATGCATTTCCCAAACTCTTCAACTACTTTATTTATGTCTTTCTCAGTATTCAGGTTTCTAACCAGTAAGCTGGTGCGATGCTTGTACATTGCCCAGTCTGCTTTCTTGTAGTTCCACCTCGAGAGGGTGCTGCTTTCACTTTCATGCTCATTGTCTACAGTTAGAAAGACTGGCCAGTGGTCACTGCCACCAAGTTGTTTCCCAACAATTCGTGTAATGTTCTACTCCAGGTCTGGTGAATGAAAAGCCAGGTCAGGTGTAGTTGTATTATGCATTGTTGTCTCGAGTAGAAAGTATGTGGGTCGGACTGCTTGTTTTTCAAGATGAATCTGTTCTCATCCTGCCAGTCTTCTAATCTCTCCACTCTCTGGTCCATCTGATCATAGCCCCAGCTCTGCGAGTGGTTGTTGAATTCGCCACACACAATCATTTTCTCTTTTAATGGTAGTGTGTCCAGTGCTAGTGGACGATCACTTGGACAGTAGTAATTGATCAGAATTTGTATTGCCTATCTTAAGTTTAAGTGTCTGATACTCAGCCCCATTCATGTAAACTTCAATTTGGGAAGCAGTAATGCTATTTTTTTACAAGGGTCAGTATCCCACCCTTTCGCCTGTCCTTTGTGTCAGATTGGTAACATTTGTAGCCTCTGATTTTGAAGGCTATATTAACGTTGAGGTGAGTTTCTTGCAAGCAACATACGCTTACTTTTTCTTGGTCCAAGATGTTTTCTAGTTCTTTTTTTTTTTTTTTTTTGGATAACTCTCTCCGCATTCCAGTGCATTATTTTTAGTCTTTGTCAGGGACATTTGAGAAGGACCTCCAGTAATTGTGGTTGGACACTTTCGAGGCATAGGGCCCGGCACTGCACCAGCCTGGGGTTCCAAAGCAGGGTGAGCACCATAACATTTAGCAGTTGTCAACATATTTCATGGCGTGATTGCGTGGCATCCTGATTTCTGTGGTGTGCCTCCTGGCTGATTGCCTCCGTCTTAAGCACCTTTCCTTTGCTATAGCAGACTGTGGTCTCACTCGAATTTAGGTGTGTAGGCACGCACACACGTGTCTGCGCATGCATGTACGTGCATACACATCTAGAGAGTTCTGGTTATTTCTCGTCGCCAGTGACTCACCGCCGCCCCTTCTCCTGTTAGTTAAAACAGCTCCGCCACGAGAAGGCCAGGAGTTGGACTTTTGCTGCAGTGGTGATGAATGTACGAGCCATTGGGGTATTTATGCAAGGTTGGGCGCTCACCCCAACCCCGCCCCCGGCTACATAACAGCAACATTTGGAACCCTTCTCTTGGTCTGCCTCTGTCTCTCTTCCCCTCGATCTTTCCGGTTGTCACGATGTTCTCCAATGCCTCTCTTGTCATCACATGACCAAAGAAAACTGTTTGTCTCTTTCTTTTTGTTGTATATAGTGTTCTAGTTTCATTAGCCTCTTTCAGGCAATCGTTGTTAGTTACTCTGGGATTCCAAGGAATTAGCAACATTCGTCTCAATAATCACATCTCTGTTGCTAGTAAGTTCTTCCTAATTTGTTTATTAATATTCGAAGATTCGCTGCCTTACAGAAAAACTGGTTCTACATTCATTATCATAATTTACCATGTCGATAAGCGTGGGCGGCCATGTTTCGCCTTTATCACAATCACCAGAGTCGTGGATCAGCTCTGTTTTTTTGTCTCGACTATGCCACGTGGCCAAGCCATCCAGATATTTTTCTCATCTGCCTTCCCCGTGTTCTTTTCCCTTCTATCCTGCAAGTTGTCATCAAGTTCTTTAGTTTATTTCTTGAGCTATGACTGTCTATCTCTAATGTTTCTAACAGTTTAAGGTTTTAATCTCTTACTTGTAGGACTTGCTCACTGGATTTTTTCTGTCTGTCCATGATATTCCTTGCATGTTCCTCGGTAACCACATTTCCACAGCTATTAAATATTTTTCAGCTTGTCTGCACATTGTCCACGTCTCACATCCATACAAACGTGCAGGTTTTATGTAGCACCCCAGTACTCATTCGTGGGGGACTTGTATGTTGACATTCTAGTGGCGGCATTATACACAGTGTATCTGTGCGGGCTGTTGTTTGTCGAGACTCTTGTCTTATCCACTTTTCACATTGGGCAGTGGGGAGCGTTTTGTGTTCACTGGCACAGGAACGGAGCATAATGGGGACGACCCGTTGCTGTGAAGTTGGAACTGCGACTAACTAACTAACTAACTCATTTTCTCGTTGCAATTGACATCTTTTTATTAATCAGTATGTTTTCCATCTTGCTAAAAGCACCCTTAGCCATAGCGATTCTTGTTCTAAATTCCCCAATTCACCTCCATCAGATGTTATATGACTGTTCCGCGATAGGTGTACCGAATCCCATTTACCAATATATTACATTGTGTTATTTATTTCTTCTTAAAGACGACCATAATCTGTGTTTTCTTACAAATTAATTATAATACTAGTTATTTACTGTGGACAATAACAGCATCTGCTAAATGTTGCGCCTGCTCCGTCGCGAAGGTGTTACGTTCGACACAGTTCGTAGTTCCGTATACCCGTTTTCGAAACACAGCTGTGCGCGATTCGGCAGCAGACCGCATTACGTTGGTTTTCTACGAAATGGCATGAGTGCCGGTCGTTCAGAAAGCAATGGCAAACTACTGAACGTAAACTTGCCATGAGATCACAACAGCAAAAAATTGATGGTGTTGACTGCAACGTCTTGTAAAGACTATTTGTTTTCAACTAACTAATTAACTAACTGTTGCAGACCGTGTTCGTTGTCTGTAATCAATACTGTATCATCTGCATTTCTGCATCTGTTATATTATTGATGTTATGTCCCCAAATGGCGATTCCTCTCATATTGTCTAAATTTCTCATAATATTTTCACTGTATCGGGAAACAAGATCTGGATACATTACACATCCCTGTCGAACACCTCTCTTAATAGTATGATATTGACCTACTTCATTATCAGATCTTTATGCAGCCTGTTGTTTCTAATATATGTTGTGTGTTTTTGTTTACAAGTCTAAGGTCTTTCCCATCAATATGTAGACCTTCAAGCATCGACAAAGATTACTATTCCCGTAACAAAATATCAGTAAACCATTCTTCTATCTTGTTCCACAGTATGCTTCCTGCAGCCGTAGAACAATTATGACAGGAATAAAATGGTGCATGTCCTTTTCATGGCTTTACGATCAATTCCATGTTGTTTTTCTGGGCAATTTTACTTTCAGTATTGTGCCATAGTCTTCTGAACGAGAAATCCACATTCAAGTCCAACTTAATGATGGTGTAGGGAATAATTAGTATTAAATTAAACATGTAGTAAAAAAATTTTTTCACAGTTTGTATACGTTTATAATGCATATATCATTCTTGTTTTTATTTAAGATTCACCTGATAAGAGATTTATAAATGAAATAAAGCATGAAATGTTGGAGATAAGAAGAATAGAATGTTAGACGGGTTTGGGTGCCTAATTCTGAGCCCTGTGAAACTAAAGTATTTTTCGCTCTTTCGTACGTTAGTGTAAGAGGAGAGTCGGACATTTATGGGAGATATTCGTGTGCAGTAAAGATACTTCATTGCTAACGAGACTAAGCAGGCGGCCAAAACGAAAACAGAACAATAATTCCATTAGACGAGTAAACATTTGCTTTCTGAATGAAATGTCAAAAAATCCAAGCTTTTCATACACCCAACAGGGTCGGAACGGCGAGAAAGGTAGACCAATCCATCAAAACTTACATCTTGATTATACAGGAAGTCCCATAGGAGATACTGGCGTTGTGGTGTGAAATGATGCGTCTTCACATTGCGTACGCCACGGCATACAAAGTTGGGGTAGTCAATTTCTTTCATCACTGCCTTTTCCTTCAGGAATAATTCTCAGAAAGTTGTGAAAATTGTCTGTTATTTATTTGATGAAGCTGGGCTCACGACAGAGTTGTACTGGATGGAAATAAATTATCCTACTGGGAAATGAAGGCAGACATGATTGGTTGGTTGACTGGTTGATGTATTGGGTGGCTGGTTGTTGGTTGGTTGGTTGGTTGGTTAGTTGGTTGATCTGTTTTGTTGTTGATTGGTTGATGTGTTGGGTGGTTGGTTGATGTGTTGGGTGGTTGGTTGATGTGTTGGGTGGTTCGTTAATATGTAGGGTGATTGGTTGGTTTTTGGTTGATTGATGTGTTGGGTAGTTGGTTGGTTGTTAGTCGGTTAGTTGGCTGAAGTGTTGGGTGGTTGGTTGTTTATTGACTGCTTGTTGGTTGGTTGATTGGCTGGTGAGTTGTTGGATTGTTGATGGTTGGTTGGTTGATTGATGTGTTGGGTGGTTGGTTGATTGTTGATTGATTGGTTGATTAGTTGGTTGGTTGATGTGTTGGGTAGTTGGTTGGTTGTTGGTTGAATTGCTGGTGGTTGGGTTATTGGTTGATTGTTGATTGATTGATTGGTTGTTGGTTGGTTGGTTGGTCTGTTGGGGGTTGGTTAATTGTTGGTTGGTTGATTGGTTGATTAGTTGTTTGGTTAATGTGTTGGGTGGTTGGTTGGTTGTTGTTTTATTGGCTGGTGGTTGCTTGGTTGCTTGGTTGTTTGTAGGTTGATTAGGTGTTTGTTGGTTGGTTGGTTGGTTGTTGTTGTGATGGGTGGTTGATTTGTTATTGGTTGAGTGGTTGGTTGGTTTGTTCGTTGGTTGATGTATTGGTTCACAAGTTTGTTAGTTGGTTGGTTAGTTAGTTATTGGGTAGTTGGTTTGCTGGTTGATGTGTTGGTTCATGGGTTGGTTGGTTGGTTGTTGGGTGGTTGATGTGTTGGTTCTTGGGTTGGTTGGTTGGTTGGTTGGTTGTTGGTTGGTTGATGTGCTGGTTCATGGGTTGGTTGTTGGTTGGTTGGTTGATTTGTTGGTTCATGTTTTGATTGGTTATTGGTTAGTTGGTTGATGTGTTGGTTCATGGACTGGTTGGTTATTGGGTTGTTCGTTGGTTGATGTATTGGTTCGCAAGTTTGTTGGTTGGTTGGTTAGTTAGTTATTGGGTAGTTGGTTTGCTGGTTGATGTGTTGGTTCATGGGTTGATTGGTTGGTTGGTTGGTTGTTGGTTGGTTGATGTGTTGGTTCATGGGTTGGTTGTTGGTTGGTTGGATGATTTATTGGTTCATGTTTTGATTGGTTATTGGTTAGTTGGTTGATGTGTTGGTTCATGGATTGGTTGGTTGGTTATTGGGTTGTTGGTTGACTGGTTACTTTATTTCGACGGTTAATGAATCCTTTTGAAGACTGAGTTAAAACCCTCAAGTCCGATGCATTGGTGTTCAGGTTGTTTGAGCACTGAAAGGTTATTGTATCTAACGGAGTAATTCTGGTGTAGAGACCTTCCTCCCAACCCGGTACCAAACTACCACCTCTTCATGGACAATGTTACAGAGCTCCCCTTCGTGGACAATGTTACAGAGGCCCACCCCCCCCACCCCCACCCCCGCCCCCAGCTTCAAGCTCAGAAACAAACAAGGTTGCGCGAGACCAGCACCGGAGCTTCACATCAGCACATTACGTATCTTAGGATGTCGTCATAATTCACCACAGTGAATAGGAACCGCTGGGGCTAGATTTAGGTGCGCAATGTTTACTCCACAGATGTGGGGTATTTCAGTGTTAATAGACACCAAACCAGTGCCCAGATTGAAGAGAAAAAAAAACACACACACACACACACACTATTATTAATCTACCGCGACCCGACGCTGTATTGAGGCAAATTATTTGCTTGCGACAATTGTATTAGAATGTTGAGACACGTGACATATCTTACAGTAATGAGATGATTTCCCTGACACCGTTTAGCATGACTCCTGTCTCTTGTGTATGCTCATATGTCGGTGTATTAATGATATATATATATATATATATATATATATATATATATATATATATATATATATATATATGTGTGTGTGTGTGTGTGTGTGTGTGTGTGTAGATTCTTATGTCGGTTGTTTGTGTATTGGAGGAACATGTGTCCGTGTATTGAAGAGATTCATATGTTGTGTGTGTGTGTGTGTGTGTGTGTGTGTGTGTGTGTGTGTGTGTGTGTGTGTGTGGAGATTCTTATGTCGGTTGTTTGTGTATTGGAGGAACATAAGTCTGTGTATTGTAGAGATTCAAATGTCGTGTGTGTGTGTGTGTGTGTGTGTGTGTGTGTGTGTGTGTGCTTGCTTGCGTGCTTTCGTATTGGTGTGTGTGTGTGTGTGTGTGTGTGTGTGTGTGTGTGTGTGTGTGTGTGTGTGTGTGGATTCTTATGTTGGTTGTTTGCGTATTGGAGAAATATATGTCCGTGTGTGTTGGGGACACTTATGTCCGTGTATTGTAGAGATTCGTATGTCCGTGTGTTGTGAAAATTCATACGTTAGTGTTAGTGAGATCAGGACTATAATGTAGAGATTATTTCGTGATCTAGCAATATGAGTAATAGACAGTGACGTATATTTAATCAAAGCAGCATTCAGTGTGGTGAACTTCTTCCTTTCCTCTCTGCTATTGCTTTTCTAAAATAATATGTGGTTATAGAAATCAACTGCTGGGGTTGTGCACTGGTTCACTATGTTGTAGATCGCCATGTACGGAGTCTCCGTAGCGAAGTGGTCAAGTCGTTTGCCTCGCGCTCCGAAGGTTGTGGGTTCGATTCCGAGCCACGTCCTTCGGTTCACAAATGCATTTTTCTCGGAGACTACTGGGGGTCGTTGCTGGAGCTACTGAGTTCGTGCTTTGTGCGACGCTTTCGGCAGGCCGCTCCGTGGAAAGAGAACGAATCATATGGCATAAAACCCGGGGCAATGAAGCCGATCCTCTTGACTTTTGAGCATTTTTCTCTTAAAGAACGGATCTCTGTGTTGATAAGTCCAGAGGTAGATCGCCATGCTATCACGGCTGCCTTCGGTTACATGGAGTGCTAATTCCTGCCTTACGTCTGCTGTTGTCTGATTAATTAATCAGCGAGGAGAGGGGTGGCGGGGTTTTGAAATTTACCAGGGCTCCCAGCTCGCCGAGTCTAGATGGTACAAGGAACTATTTTATAAAATAAAGATGGCCGATGTGATACTGATCATCTCAAGAACCGAGTGTCGATTGGTCTATACAAATGTGGTTCTAGCACCGTATACCCAATGCGCCTTACAGTGCATAAAAGGGTGTTTACTTTATTGTTTGATTGGGGGAATGTAGATACATGGTGCTGATGGTCATAAACACACGCAACAAAACCAATAAACAATAATCTGCCTCTGCTTGTTAACGTCCTAATGTTTGGGTTAACAGCTAATTTGTTGTGAGAAGAGATGGGAGCCAATCTGTTAGAATATAAACCTTATACATCACGGGACACGGCATTCCATCCCTGGTAAGGCAAGGGTTTGTTTCTATCGGAGGTGCCATAGCTGTACGCTGTTTGACAACTGCTTGCGCTGAGCAAAGAATTTTTGCTTCCAAGCTGGGAAAATCTGTTACGGCTAACACCATCCATGCTACAGAAAGTCGTAGCACCATCCATGCTACAAAATGTCGTAACACCATCCATGCTACAAAAAGTCGTAATGACGGCTTTGTGTCCGCCAGGACTGCCCCGCGTGCAGAGATCAGTAATATCAGACGTAACCAAAGGGTGCAGAACCAAACAACCAAGTCT
>JACEFZ010027211.1:1975000-2022500 GCA_014155875.1 Cepaea nemoralis | reverse complement strand
GGACATATCATCAGATTGCTACTGGAACTTTTGGTGTTGGAACTCTTCGCTGGCTGCTGAGGATGGGGACGGAATGCCCCGAATGCAGTGATGTCGGTTCCTAAATCAATCAATCAATCAATCTTTTAAAAGTCCCCATGCCTCACCATGTTCATGTTCAAGGTGGCTTTGATCTCATGTCTCCATGGTCCTGACCCTTGGCTCGACTTCCAGGATCTGTGTCATCAGTTACTGTTGGTCCTTCTACACGGTTGTGGTGTTTGGTTTGGTCAAGTCAGAGTATGTTAGTCTCCGAGATAGGATATTACTTATGAACCAGTTTACTGAAGTCCTAAAGGCTGGATATTTTACTTCAGTATTTGTGGCATTATGGGGCAGTATTCTTTTGAAATAATGATAATAATAATGAGCGCATTTTAGAGCGCATAATTAGAGCGCATAATAAGCATTGTTCCATAACACTCTGACTTTCTTTTCGCCCATCATCATTATCCAGTGTCAATTCCACATTTTAGAACGACTCTAATGACTCTCTACCACTTTGTACACTGGGTCTGAGTCAATCTCGTTGTTTTTCGCCTACAAGTTAGGTTGTCGTACTCTTGTAAGATTGCCTTCCACCTTCCGCTATAGCATATCCTTCACCAAGAAACAGTATCTCTTTATATGTCCAAGGTACTCTACTGTCAGAGCTCGGCCTATTTCAGTTCTATTTTCAAGAGTTACAGGTTCTGAGAGAGTCACTTTTTGTTTGTTTCCCTTGGAACGAGATTATTTCGTAAACCTTTTTTTGCTTGCTGTCATGGGCCAAATGGACAAGATAAATGTTACACATTTACTAACTTAAGATATAGGTTACAAATAAGGGAGAATATCTCGTGCGGTTAGAAGAAAGAGAACCACGTTAAACACAACAAGAATGGTGTGATATGCCGTGAGCAGATCACGTTAGAATGGAAATTAACTGGCACTTTCACAAGCCACCATTGTAGTATTAATTTAACAAGCCGTTGTGCCAAATCATCACAGCCAGTCAAAATAGTTTTTTGTCGCCCTCGAACAGAGAGACTGGCTAGGTTTGGAAAGTTCGTGTTATTTCTGCATATTTGACTGATTGGCACCTTACGGTCTTGACCGATGCTAGTCTGTAAAATGGATTTATACCTCTCCATAGCATACAGCCTGGTCTGAAATTAGAGACCATGTATAGCCCGTGCAACATGATCCCTCTTTCGACCTGCCTACTTTACTTCAGAGGAACGGTAGCATCAATACGTCTGCAACAAGACCAGCTGCAAAAGCTGCCGGATTAGCAAAAAACTGGCCGCCTGTTGGAGCATCCATCCTAGACCAGTTCGAAGGCTTAGGGCCTGGTCTGCTCGGCCATGTCATTTAGTCATTAGCTTGCATTTCCTCTCACTAGGGTAAGGCTTGTACACTCCCAATTGCGCTCATCAGCCCGAAGCCTGTCGCATAATGTAGGAGTTTGGTGCTAACAGATAGCAGGTATAACCGTCTACTTTTTTACGATAGTTCAATCATATCTGATTATATATATATATATATATATATATATATATATATATATATATATATTTATATATATATATATATATATATATATATATATATATATATTCGGCACAATTATTCCATCGAAAATGTATGGAACAAATCCAGGAATGTTTCGGCATTTGTTTTAATTGAATGTTTCAATTATCAGCATTAGCTAGAACATGTTTGTTATTCACATATATGCAAGTAAGATTCAACTTCATCATGCTAGTTATTGCTGTATAGATCAACGTATCACGTGGATAGTAAGTGTTTGCATTCATCACATACCTCTTCATAAATGTGCGATAAATAATGATAAATCCAAGTCATCAGTACTTGGTATTATCATCATCATTACTGTATCCACGTAATGGAAGATGTTATCATAATACTCCTATTATGAAAGTATGCCTGGAGTTGTCAGGTAGCAGTCTAGAGGTATGTGAATCCAGAGGGCATGAAACAAGTTGGGTTCTGAACAAGAACCGGGCCGGTTAGATATTACAAATGACAGTGGCAATGACAGATAACAAGAGGGCCTCGAATTTAGTCTGTGTGTGTGAACAAAGTGATATCCAGACCTATTATGACCCTGTCTTCTGGTTGTCAATACTGACTTACACTCAGCCAGGGTTGCATGGGACCAGTGAGGTGTAGGGTAGAGCAAGCGGGAACATCTGCCACTAGTCGGGGAATAGGAAAACTTATTCTTGAAGCAACATTAGGAGGAAGGAGGAAAGATAAAACTCCCACTGCTCCCACAAAGACGGCGGCGAAGGAATCGATTTTGTTCTCTTTACCATGTGTACAAACAGGCTTGTCAGCACATTACTGTCATATCAAAGATGTCGACAGCGAGACGCCTTCTGTTTGTATTTGCACCTACTTGTTCAGTGAGTTAGATGCTGGCATCTTCACGAGTGCAATTCTATTCTATGAGACCTTTAAGCCTCCCCCGATGTGTCTCCACCTTGCCGTGGTGGGGGAGCTTGCGTGTCCCATCGACCCCATGTGCTTGCCGATGGATGAAAACTACATATCGGACAGCTTATGGGATAGGGGCCAGACTAAGAGAGACACAACCTGCTGCTCTGCAGGTAGACTGAGGATAGCAGTCAAAATTTTACATCAGGCGCACGAAGGCAGAAGTTCTTGGTCCGGACAATACTCTAAGGCTCTCTGTCGAGGGTTTAGGCTAAAGGCCTCTAAGCCACAAACCCTCGGATGTGAGAGCCGGGCCGATACCCACCTACCGAAAAATAGAGGTGGCATACTGAGCACGCTACATGCCCAGTTCTGATACTTGTTCGAAGGCTCTCAGCTGGGGGATATGAGGGATTCCCGGATGAGAGGGCCTGGCCGTTTCTCGTTCACTGCTGCACGGAGGTAAGGTGCTGAGCCGGCAGCACATGTAGCCTACCTCGTGAGCGAGTACTAAAATGCAGAAAGTGTCCCAGTCGAATGAAATGGCTACGAAAACTGTCTGTATCTAACTCATAGAGTGTAGACAAAAGTGAAAAAAACGTCTCAATAACACGAAATGGAACGCACGGCTAGCGAATCCATTGCGTGGTCCGAAGTCAAAAGCAAAAGCTTACCGAGTGGATGTCGCCCGCAGTCTGACCGTTCCTGGTGTGTGCTTGAGCGACCAGTGGCAAGCGAGATGCCCAACACATGGAAGTGAGGAACTAAAGCAGCCATGAGCAGGACGTCGCAACTCCTTGGGTGAGCCCAGTCTCAGAGCAATATGTGCCGGCTCTGCAATTATGGAAGCCTCCTTGGATAGCCTTGGAAGGCCCATGGTCTGCCCCTGCCTTCCCTTGAGGGTTAACCGTGATGTCGATGATCGTTCTATCTTGACCAGCTGAGATGTGGGCGACATCACAACAATAAGTCTAACGTGCCTCGAAACCCGAGGAAGGCTAACCTCATTAAAAAATGCCTGCTGAAGTCGGAAGTGCCGTCCTACGGGTGGCAAACTAAAAATTGGCACTACGCATTTACGTCCGAGTGAAATGTCTCGTCCGAATGTCTCTCGTGCTAGGAACAGCTCTGACTACCTAGTTTCCGAATGCCGCTCTTGTTCGGAACAGCTCTGACTAGGTAGTTTTCCGAATGTCCGACGTGTCTGGAACAGCTCTGACGGACACAACGACAAGCACATGTCCGAAAAACTCGCTGAGTGGATATTGACTGCAGACCAGTCTGGTCTGTGCGGGAACGGCCCGGGGCGAACGAAATGCCCAATATATTGAAGTGAGGAATTAAAGCAGCCATGAGCAGGACGTGACGATTCCCTCGGTGAGCCCAGCACCAGGGCGCTATGTGCCGGCCCTGCAATTATGGAAGCCACCCTGGATGGCGGAAAATGCCATGGACTGTCCCTGCCTTCCTTTGAGGGACGACCGTTGTCTTCGACCGTTCCAATTTGGCCAGCTGGGTTGTGGACGGTACCGCAAACAGTGAGAGTCTCCCAGGAATGCTACCTGGTCAAAAAAAGCACCCCAAAGCCGGCTGTGTTGGCCTACGGGTTTCGGCCCAAGGGCGCATAACAGACACACCGCAATCACATCTGAAAAAAACACTCCGGATGAACGCAAAGGAGAAGAAGAAGACCTTTAAGCTCGGGTCTGTGTAACAGTCACTCTGATTGTACACAACATAAACAAAACACCAAGTGAAGGACAGCTTTACAAAATACAATTATGGAAAAAAGAGGGCACTGAATTGGCAAATCTTCATCAGCAAACAATAACAAGAAAACACAACAACATATAAACCACGGAGATGACACTACAGTCGCTTCATCAAGGAATAATGAGGAATAATAAGTTAATTCGGTCTACTATTTTCGATGTCTAACTGTCAGGGCTTGTTCAACAATTGTCCTTAGAATAGAGGCTAGACGTTTGCCTACCGGCCAGGTGGTCGTGAGTTCGAATTCGCATCGGTGCGGATTTTGACAATTGACCTGGACTGCCAGGTCAACCCAAGGTAACATAGGTACCAGGAAATGTCTTGGGAAGGCTGTTATGGCAACTGGTGTGATACTGACAACCCTACCCCTAGCAGATGGGTGGATATATTATGGGTCTAGCAGCAAACGCTTAACGTGTCATGAGGTATGTAGAAGGACCCCTTATTTGTGTCAGTTAAGGACCCTTTTATATGCCTTGAGGAGTAATAGAGCGTGGGCGGTCATGTTTCGCCATCGTACACCATCACCAGAGTCGTGGATCCGCTCCGTGGTCTTGTCTCAACCATGCCATGTGGTCAAGCCATCCAGGTATTTACCTCTCTGCCTTCCCCGTGGTCTCCCACCCCCACCCCAATCAGCTGGCAAGTTGTCATCAAGTCATGTAGTTTATCTCTTCTCATAACGTGCCCACAATATGTTGACTGTCTGCGTCTAATTTTCGTAATCAATTTACGGTTTTCTCTTGCTTCTTGTAGGACTTGCTCATTGGTTTTTCTGTCTGCCCATATATTTTTTTAATGTTCTTTAGAAACAACATGTCCACTACCATGAGATGTTTTTCAGCTTGTCTGATATTCATAGACAAATCAGCACTCGACGGGTTATGCGGACAATATTACACCAGCCACTTTTACTTCCCGGACATTACCTGGTACCCGTTACAGACTGGATCTATCTGGGAGCTTAGGTCAATATATTAAAGTCCTTATCGATGGGAATTTGAATACAGGAGAAGGGAAAGAAAGCTTGCAGCACTACACCTATGGCCATAGTACTTTGATACTGAGTTGGGAGATAAATCTCTATACCAACTGACTCCGTGAAATGCAAGCTTTTTTATAAGCCTGAATTGCAAGGGTTGAATCCCAAGTCTTCCAGATGGTTCACAGAAAACAAAAACAACGGCCTTACAACCCAATGATACGTGAGTCTGGTTACAACAGAGAAGCAGGTGATGTCATAATACATGCTAGTCGGTCGAGCATCCATGTACATGAACTTCTTTAAAGAGACGACCACCTGGGTTAGAGGTGCATGTTCTCATGTGCTAACATTATTTATCCAACAGGCAACCATACGACTTGTTTACAATTAGGAAATAGTAGGCCACGAAACACAAAAGTAAAATCCTTTTATTTACACATAGCTTTGAATGAAGCAAATATAAATGAAAGTATGAAGACAGATGATCAGTACAGTATGTTACAATTGAATAACAGTGCATGGCCAGAACAAATAAATATGTTTTATTTGTCACACAACAAAATTAAATAATATGTCAAGAAATATTTCTAAATAGAAATGTCTGAAATTATTTGTTTGAAATAAAAGCATGACTGACTGTGTTGCATATCCCTTAAGGGACGTTGCAGTCAACACCAGCATTTTCAGCTGCTGTTGATGTACTAGGCAAGTAGTTACGTTCAGTAGTTTACCATTGCTTTCTGAACGACCGGCCCCCTATACCTTTTTCCAAAAAAACAGCATCGCCGTGTTTCGAACCCGGGTAAACGGGCTCACAAACCGCGTTCGCAAGCCCTTAGCCACAGAGACCGGTAATGACTGATTACATAATTTATATAGTATATGTGTATGATATGTGTGTGTATGAAAATATACTCCTCAGCATGTCATCCACTGAGTACCCATTGGCCTATACAAATATGGACGTAGCACCGTACGCCCAGTGCACCTGAAGGTGTGTGAAAGAGACCATGGCTTTACTTAGTTACTTCATCTCAGTGGCGGAGGAGACTTGCTTGAGTCGACTATACTTGGCTGGTGGAGGGGACTTGCTTGAGTTGACTATACTTGACTGGTGGAGGGGACTTGCAGTCGACTATACTTGACTGGTGGAGGGGGACTTGCTTGATTTGACTATACTTGACTGGTGGAGGGGACTTGCAGTCGACTATACCTGACTGGTGGAGGGGACTTGCAGTCGACTATACTTGACTGGTGGAGGGACCTTGCAGTCTGGTGGAGGGACCTTGCAGTCGACTATACTTGACTGGTGGAGGGGACTTGCTTGAGTCGACTATACTTGACTGGTGGAGGAGACTTGCTTGAGTCGACTATACTTGACTGGTGGAGGGGACTTGCAGTCGACTATACCTGACTGGTGGAGGGGACTTGCAGTCGACTATACTTGACTGGTGGAGGGGCCTTGCAGTCGATTATATTTGACTGGTGGAGGGGACTTGCAGTCGACTATATTTGACTGGTGGAGGGGACTTGCGGTCGACTATACTTGACTGGTGGAGGGGACTTGCAGTCGACTATACTTGACTGGTGGAAGGGACTTGCAGTCGACTATACTTGACTGGTGGAGGGGACTTGCAGTCGACTATACTTGACTGGTGGAGGGGACTTGCAGTCGATTATATTTGACTGGTGGAGGGGACGTGCAGTCTATTATATTTGACTGGTGGAGGGGACTTGCAGTCGACTATACTTGACTGGCGGAGGGAACTTGCAGTTGACTATATTTGACTGGTGGAGGGGACTTGCAGTTGACTATACTCCACTTATGTAGGGACTTGCAGTTTAATCTACTCCACTAGTGGATGGGACAAACCGTTGACTACATCTCACTAGTGGAGGGAACTTGTAGTTGAATATTCTCCCCCAGTGGAGGGGACTGTCCGTTGACTATATCTCACTAGTGGACGGGACAGACAGTTGACTATATCTCACTAGTGGAAGGGACAGACAGTTGACTATATCTCACTAGTGGATGGGACAGACAGTTGACTATATCTCACTAGTGAAAGGGACAGACAATTGACTATATCTTACTAGTGGATGGGACAGACCATTGACTAAATCTCACTAGTGGAAGGGACAGACAGTTGACTATATCTCACTAGTGGAGGGAACTTGTAGTTGAATATACTCCCCCAGTGGACGGGACTGTCCGTTGACTATATCTCACTAGTGGAAGGGACAGACAGTTGACTATATCTCACTAGTGGAAAGGACAGACAGTTGACTATATCTCACTAGTGGATGGGACAGACAGTTGACTATATCTCACTAGTGGAAGGGACAGACAGTTGACTATATCTCACTAGTGGAAGGGACAGACATATGACTATATCTCACTAGTGGAACGGACAGACAATTGACTATATCTCACTAGTGGAAGGGACAGACAATTGACTATATCTCACTAGTGGAAGGGACAGACAGTTGACTATATCTCACTAGTGGATGGGACAGACAGTTGACTATATCTCACTAGTGGAAGGGACAGACAATTGACTATATCTCACTAGTGGAAGGGACAGACAGTTGACTATATCTTTCTAGTGGATGGGACAGACAGTTGACTATATCTCACTAGTGGATGGGACAGACAATTGACTATATCTCACTAGTGGAAGGGACAGACAGTTGACTATATCTCACTAGTGGATGGGACAGTCAGTTGACTATATCTCACTAGTGGATGGGACAGACAGTTGACTATATCTCACTAGTGGAAGGGACAGACAGTTGACTATATCTCACTAGTGGAAGGGACAGACAGTTGATTATATCTCACTAGTAGAAGGGATAGACCATTGACGATATCTCACTAGTGGATGGGACAGACAATTGACTATATCTCACTAGTGGAAAAACAGACCGTTGATTATATCTCAGTAGTGGATGGGACAGACAGTTGACTATATGACTATATCTCACTAGTGGATGGGACAGACAATTGACTATATCTCACTAGTGGATGGGACAGACAATTGACTATATCTCACTAGTGGAAAAATAGACCGTTGATTAGATCTCACTAGTGGATGGGACAGACAGTTGACTATATCTCACTAGTGGATGGGACAGACAATTGACTATATCTCACTAGTGGATGGGACAGACAGTTGACTATATCTCACTAGTGGATGGGACAGACCGTTGACTATATCTCACTAGTGGAAGGGACAGACCGTATATTATATCTCACCAGTGGAAGGGACTTACAGCTGACCATATTTAACTGATGGGGGGGGGGGAGAGTGGATTTACAGTTAACACTATCTCATTAGCTGGGAGGGCAAGGGACTTTCAGCTGGCTATTTCTCACTGCGGGGGAGGCGGGAGGTGGTTTATCATTGGCTGTTAGTTATATTTCACTCGTGCGGAAGGTGAGTATATCTCAGTTGTTGAGAGGACCTTATAACTGTATATGTCTCATAAATGAAGAATATACTATTTGCCATTTCAACTAAGTGGGTGGCTTACAAGTGGCCACGTCATGTAAAGTGCATTATTACAGTTGACTTTGTCTTATGGACAGAATATTTAAACTGTTGAGGACTGACAGTTGACTTTGTCTTATAGACAGAATAGATAAGCTGTTGAGGTCTTACGGTTGACTTTGTCTCACGGACAGAACATTTTAGCCTGTGTATGCTGTTGGTTTGTTGTTACTGCTGTCTGCTTCACTTTTCACATGCAACAGTAAGGAGCATTTTGTGTGATATTCATTATGGGGTGACCCGTTGCCGTGAAGTTGTAACCGAAGCTGTTGAGGTCTTACAGATGACTTTGTTTCATGGACAGAATGTTTCAGCTGGCTAAATTTTATAAATGGAGTTCCTACAGTTGACTATGTTTCAGAAATGGAGGACTAACATTGACTATGTCATAAATGAAGAACTTAAAGTTGAGTGTATGGCATATGTTTAGGACCTGTGTTTGATGAACTGGGGAATAAGTTATCGACAAAATGACATAACTTGACAGTTATGTTTAACAAGCATGACAGACTGTTAGATGAAATGTTGAATGGGCTATTTATTTACGTGCCCCAAAACAGGATGATTTTATAAATAGAAACTTAATGTAAAATGTTTGGTATGACTAAAATGATGTGTGTAAATCATCATCATCATCGTCATATGCCATGCTGGTAATTGTGGGCGATCATGGTTTGCCATCTCCCACGATCACCAGAGCCATGGATCAGGTCTATGTTCTTGTGTTGATTATGTCATGTGGCCACGCTATCCAGGTATTTATCTCTTTATCTTCATTTGCTCTTGTTTTCATCAATTTCGCCAGTTATCAACAATTGTGTACGTAAATTTTAAAAACGAAATGTGTGTAAATAAATTACTTAAATTACAAATTTATTAAGTTAAGATATATATATATATATATATATATATATATATATATATATATATATATATATATATATATATATATATATATATATATATATATATATATATGACACATCTGAAGCGTAACACAATTTTATGGTGAAATTTTTCATATAACAGGAAGGTTTTTGGAACAATGTTGACATAATCCAGGAAGCTGTAGTGAACATGTTGACACTGAATGGCTTATAGTGACAAGTCTAACATAACTGACAGGATTATACTTAGCACTTTATTCAACTGAAGAGCTTATGGTGAAATTTTTGAAGATTTATCAGAACGTTCTGACAAAAATGAAGAATTTCAGTGAAATTATTGACACAAGTGAAGACTTTCGGGGAATTAAGTGAAGACTTTCGGGGAAATTATTGACACAACTAAAGGCTTTCAGTGAAATTACTGAAACAACTGAAGGCTTTCAGTGAAATTATTGACACACGTGAAGACATTTAGTCAAATTATTGACACATGTAAAGAATTATGATAAAATGGCTTACATAGCACGAGAGCTTCTTATTTAGTGTCGTTATTTAACTAGCATACTTAAGGTAAAAGACCTATATATCAGAAAGAAATGAGTATATTCTGAAAACAGCAAACATGAACAAGACAGAAATGTGTATGTACACAGCTGTCAATAGTACATTAAATAATACTGCAACAAATTTTTCCAAGCAGCAAGTAATGCAGTTAAAGACTAACACAGTGAAAAGGATCACAATGACAAATTAGCAAATAAGCATATGATGGATAAGTTACAGAAACTCATACAGAAGGCAATCAAACAATGGAACTTCTCCAAAATGAACAAAAAACAAACTATAATCTGTCTGGGAACAGGGAAGACTGAGATGCCCTGCCGACTTTATATGGAGAGATTGATGTAGTTTCCTTGAGCAAATATAGAATAAGGAGACACAGAGATGTCGTTGTTGAGAGATAACGAAAACTTGACGACAAATTTGATACCTCTTCCGTTGAACTCAGTCTTTGTATTATGCCTGAACAACATATTTCACAAGCTTCTGAGTTCTATTTTTTAACACTACTGAAACAAAACCGATTACTCTTATATTCCGAGATTTTAATTCCATAGAAATGTTTAGTCTATTTTTAAATTTACTGAAATTGAGCATGTTTTGTGGTTCAAACGAGGGTAAAGTTAATGTGACAATTGTTTGATACCAAATGTTGATGTTTTCGTTTAAATTTGCTTCAAGATTGCTTGTCTGTTTATGCTCTTTTCATCCCCAGAAAGTCACAGCAAATTCCCAAAGAAGGAAATAATACTAACAACAAAATCTCAAGTGAATTACGTTAAAATGGGCCAAATATACACACCTTGTAAAAAATAAGTATGTTGCCAGATATCGTTCCCAGGCTCTGGCTAAACGTAAGAAGTCCAATCACACACCATACATTGATTGGCGCATAGTATTTGTTGATACAAAGATAAGTTATTCAAACACAATGTGTTAATTGGGGCACAAA
Source organism: Cepaea nemoralis (assembly GCA_014155875.1). Lineage (NCBI taxonomy): Eukaryota > Metazoa > Mollusca > Gastropoda > Stylommatophora > Helicidae > Cepaea > Cepaea nemoralis. The sequence goes on along the minus strand of JACEFZ010027211.1, from coordinate 2,011,310 downwards.
TAACTAATTAATAGGTGATAATGGGTGTTAAACTATTGTCAGATTAGCCTTGCAGTAAAATCGTATTCATCAAGTGATGATTACAATCTAGATCCAATATTAGGATCAGCTATAGTTAAATAATTATGAAACTAACACTAAGTTAGTCTTACATTTAATTTTAGTGATCAGGTGATGATTACAATCTGTATCCAATATAATTATGCCCATAATTAAATGATTATTAAACTAACATTAAATGAGCCTTATAGTAAAGTGTGACAGATCAAATGATGATTACACTCTGCACCCGGTATAAGGATGTTAATAGTTAAATAAGAACATATAATTGGCGTCTTAGCGAAGATGATAGCGAGCCGCGCTGATAATGTTATGAGCATTGTCGGACATGGGTTTGGTGTCTGAGCTCATCACCTGCGAAAGTGAGGGAGAGATTGTCCACCGATTCCTTCATGCTTTCAGACCTACAAAATGTACCTTTTAAAAAAAAAAAACTTTACTGTATTTATTGTTTTTGCATAACGGTTTTTATCTCAGTAAGTTGACAGATATAAAGATTTCTATCTTATGAAGATAACAGATGCAATTGTTGTTAACTCAGGAAGTTTACAAAATATAACAATTTTATCTCAGGAAGTTTACAAAATACATCAGTTGTTAACTCAGGCAGTTGATAATATAAAAAAATGGCAATAAGTAAAAAGTGTTTCTCTCAGAAAGTTGACAGATAGAACAGTTTTTAATTTAAGAAAATTTACATATATCAAATGGCACTGGGTAAAATGTTTTTTTTTTAAATCAGAATATTGGCAGATATCAAAGTTAGTTTTTATCTTAAGAAGTGAACAGATACATCAAATGGCAATCAGTAAAATGACAACAGCACTTTAAATTCAAGCTAAATGCTATTTTTTGGTTGCAGCTTCCTAAAGCAATTAAACAATCAACACAAAAAGACATCAAGGCTAAAAAGGCATGAACAATTGCAGTTTCACAATCTCACACATTTCCAACTTCACCAGTGCTAGGAGTTTGTGCACTGTGGTGAGATTATCCTGTGTATCTATAAAAGAAGATTACATCACGTATACAGTTTACCAGTGTGAAATTCAAACTCACAAAATCTTCCCGAAGTCAAAATGTGAACACTTTTTTCATCAATGAAGGCAAACTCATATAATAAATGACAAGGTAAATCGTGTTGACAAAAAAGGCGCACAAATGTCAACTCTGCTTTTAACACTCATAATGCAATGACCATCCTGAACCAGATAAACGAACAATAAGAAAACATTTGTAGAAATCACATAATTGATACCTTTTTCTGCTTCAACCAATTATTACATAAATACGCTTTGTCCCAGTCCATTGTTAAATTATCACACTATCTCAATATACGATTACATTAATCCACTCTATCTTAACCAGTTATTACATTAACCCGTGTTACCCCAGTCAATTATTACATTAACATACTATCTCAGCCAACTAACCAACTGTTGCCAACTAACAGTATACCACAACAAGCAATAATGTACAGGCCAGAGGGAAGCTGAGGAAGAGGCCGACCACGTAAACGATGGACGCAGGGACTAACAGTGTCCATGGGAATATCAATACATGAAGCCCATAGGCGGGCACTCTCCCGCTGTTTATACTTCACCTCGACACCGCAAGGTACAAGAGGAACATGATGAGATGAGATGAGATTATCTCACTATACTACCACAATAACTCATTCTATCCTAGCTAATTATTACACTAACACACCTCTCAAAATCAATTATTACATGAATCCATCCTCTTCCTATCACATGAACGCGCCCTCTCTCAATCAATTATTATGTTAGTGCTCTCTATCCTAACCAATTATTACACCAACCCATTCTAGTATACTCTCTCCAAACCAATCTGTCCTAACCAATTGTTACATTAACCCACAATGTCTCACACAATTATTACATTAACCATCCCTACCCCACACATTAATTATTACACTAATCCATGTTATCACAACCAATATTACATTGACCTACGTGTCTCACTCAGTTATTATATTAACACTCTCTATTCCACCGAATAATTATTATACTAATCCATTCTATCACAGTCAATTATTACATAAACCCACTTTGTCCCAACCAACAATTATTACATTAACCCACTCTGTCCTGGGATAGCCATATTGCCCCATTTCCTTCTGCTCAAGACCACGGTAAGATTAACCCCCTCGATCTCTGAGTTAATTAAACACCTACTGTCCCAGTAACAGCGAATGATCATTTTAAACAGCCTGGGACATACTGGGTACATGGCGCTAACCCCATATGTTTATAGACCAATCCCATGATGGGGTCGGTATCATACCGGCCAACCCGAACGTTTCTTGGTTTTATAGACCAATCCCATGATGTGGTCGGTATCATACCGGCCGCCCCGAACGTTTAAGGTTTTATAGACCAATCCCATGATGTGGTCGGTATCATACCGGCCGCCCCGAACGTTTAAGGTTTTATAGACCAATCCCATGATGGGGTCGGTATCATACCGGCCAACCCGAACGTTTCTTGGTTTTATAGACCAATCCCATGATGGGGTCGGTATCATACCGGCCAACCCGAACGTTTCTTGGTTTTATAGACCAATCCCATGATGTGGTCGGTATCATACCGGCCGCCCCGAACGTTTCTTGGTTTTATAGACCAATCCCATGATGTGGTCGGTATCATACCGGCCAACCCGAACGTTTCTTGGTTTTATAGACCAATCCCATGATGTGGTCGGTATCATACCAGCCGCCCGAACGTTTAAGGTTTTATAGACCAATCCCATGATGTGGTCGGTATCATACCGGCCAACCCGAACGTTTCTTGGTTTTATAGACCAATCCCATGATGTGGTCGGTATCATACCGGCCAACCCGAACGTTTCTTGGTTTTATAGACCAATCCCATGATGTGGTCGGTATCATACCGGCCAACCCGAACGTTTCTTGGTTTTATAGACCAATCCCATGATGTGGTTGGTATCATACCGGCCAACCCGAACGTGTCTTGGTTTTATAGACCAATCCCATGATGTGGTCGGTATCATACCGGCCAAACCGAACGTTTCTTGGTTTTATAGACCAATCCCATGATGTGGTCGGTATCATACCGGCCAACCCGAACGTTTCTTGGTTTTATAGACCAATCCCATGATGTGGTCGGTATCATACCGGCCAACCCGAACGTTTCTTGGTTTTATAGACCAATCCCATGATGTGGTCGGTATCATACCGGCCAACCCGAACGTTTAAGGTTTTATAGACCATTCCCATGATGTGGTCGGTATCATACCGGCCAACCCGAACGTTTCTTGGTTTTATAGACCAATCCCATGATGTGGTCGGTATCATACCGGCCAACCCGAACGTTTCTTGGTTTTATAGACCAATCCCATGATGTGGTCGGTATCATACCGGCCAACCCGAACGTGTCTTGGTTTTATAGACCAATCCCATGATGTGGTCGGTATCATACCGGCCAACCCGAACGTTTCTTGGCTTTATAGACCAATCCCATGATGTGGTCGGTATCATACCGGCCAACCCGAACGTTTCTTGGTTTTATAGACCAATCCCATGATGTGGTCGGTATCATACCGGCCAACCCGAACGTTTCTTGGTTTTATAGACCAATCCCATGATGTGGTCGGTATCATACCGGCCAACCCGAACCTTTCCTGGTTTTATAGACCAATCCCATGATGTGGTCGGTATCATACAGGTCGCCCCGAGCGTTTCCTGGTTTTATAGACCAATCCCATGATGTGGTCGGTATCATACAGGTCGCCCCGAGCGTTTCCTGGTTTTATAGACCAATCCCATGGTGTGGTCGGTATCATACCGGCCGACCCGAACGATTCCTGGTTTTCAGTTTAGACTTGTTCAACCCGGGAGCCCAGGTCAGTGTTAACTGTTAAAACACATGACCACCAGGTCAGCAGAAAAATGTGCTAGCTACTATACCACCCGGCTGTCTCTCTGTCCCAGGACATCATTCATTTTATTACACTAGCTTGTATAGCTATTCTTGGGTAATTTTGTGTTGCTGATTCCAATAATGTAATCAGATTTTGTTTTCTTTCAGCTCCAGTTTTTGAGATAACTAAGAATGACCTTCTAAGTAGGGAAATTGTTATGTACAAGCCTAGAGTCAGATGCCATCAGCGGCATTGTGATCGTAATCTGCATATATGTCAATTACTGTGCATTTATTACCTTCATATAAAACACCAAAAGTGTATTACAACTGTATCACTAGCATTTTTTTTTAAAATCTATAGTCAACACACAAAACACTTTTCCTTTTTCTTTTTCTTTGTTTTTGTTTGTTTGTTTGTTTTTTGTTGTTGAGTATTTCCTGGAATGCAATATGCCCAGACAGTCACCTTTAAGGGTCCAACAGTAATCTGCCATCATGTGGGCATCCCAAAGTTCCTAGTATCTCTCTCTTCCATTGGTTTTATATCTTGGTGAATTCTTGCATATTGTGCCTCGCTAAAGTCGCCAGGATTCTCAGGAAAGAAATGTAAATGGTTATGAAGGTAGTGCATCATTTGTTCTAGTTGTGCAAAACTTGCTGCGCAACTTTAAAGCAGACAGTTATTCTGAATTAGTTGAAAACATGCTGTCGAGCTTTTGTAAGGTTGGATGTATGCTCATGTTGCATCCAACCTTACAAAAGCTCGACAGCATGTTTTCAACTAATTCAGAATAACTGTCTGCTTTAATGTTGCGCAGCAAGTTTTGCACAACTAGAACAAATGATGGCCAGGCTGTAGACTGTTTTGTTCATGGAAGCCATACAATTTGGATCGTTCATTAACTTTCCAATGTGAGGTCCATCAACAATTCCAGGTATATGTTTGTCTATGCTCAATTTCGAAAACTACTGCATAAATAAGCTTCATCAATCCCAGCTTTATATGTAATAGTGGCAGTAGAACTCTTTTCTGATTAATGAGAGGTTTGTTGACAATATATTTTTCTCCAACTTTAAATTCATCCCTTAACGGCCACTGGATCTTTGTCCAGAGTGTATCTTTTGCCCTGCTTTTCCACAAACACATAAAGCATGGATATTTGGTAAATCCTCTTTGCTGGCCAAGCAAGAAGTTCATTATTTTAATATCTCCACAAACAAATCTAGTTATGTTCTAAGTACTTCAATGTTTCCAGAACTGTGCTTATTGTAGCATACTCCTCCTTCATTGTAGTAGAATCGTCAATTGGAATTGAGCCATATTTGTTACCATTGTGTAAGACAAGCTGGTATTCCTCAATGCCGCCGTCTCAGTCCACCCAGCATCATTTCTCTTGGTCGGCCTCTGCCTCTTTTCCCCTCGATCTTTCCTGCTGTCCCGATGTTCTCCAAATTCTCTCTTCTCATCATATGACCAAAGAAAGCTACCTGTCTTTTTCTTACTGTTGTATATAATGTTCTCGTTTCATTAGCCTCTTTCAGGCAATCGTCGTTAGTTACTTTGGAAGTCCAAGGAATACGCAACATTCGTCTTAGGAACCACATCTCTGTTGCTTCAAAGTTCTTCATAATTTGTTCATTTACATTCCAAGATTCACTGCCACACAGCAAAACGGGTTCTATATTCAGCACTCTCTTTCTAACATTCAATGATAGCGACTTATTGCATATGATAGTTTTTATTTTCTGAAATGCTTTTGCCTGCCCTATTCTGCTCTTGCAAACTACTGAGCGTAATTTTGCCAAGAAATCAACAATCAGCTGAAAGATGCTGATGTTGACAGCGATGTCATGTAAAGGATATGCAAACATTTTTTTAAAAAAGTCTACTCTTAATCTCTGTTGTGCAACTTTCATCAGGTGTTATAAATCCCCGCCCCCCGCCCTTTTTTTTTTAAAATTCGCATATCCTTTACAGGACATCGCTGTCAACAGCAGCATCTTTCAGCTGTCTGTTGATTTCTTGGCAAGATTACGCTCAGTAGTTTGCCATTGCTTTCTGAGCGGCCGGCTCAGTTATCCCGCAAGTCACCAGCGGGGGTCGAACCGCCTCCAGCTCTCGCCCCGCTACGAGACTCTGCGTGATAAACGGGATTACGGAGAAAGTGTTGTAACCCCTCGGCCAGAGATACCGGCATAAATGCCCCCAGGTATTTAAAATTATCCACTTGGTATATAGCATATACTGTAATAATATTAATTAAATACATAAATACCTGTATCTCAAATAGTAGAGCTGCTACAGGCAAATAAATGTGATATTTGCATTTAGCAGGCCTCATTTATACAAAATCAAGTGTAAACTGCTTGGCACACACAAAAATCGTTTTCTTTGTAGGGCTGTGTAATTTCCGTAGCAGTAATTTATTAAAATCAAGTGAGCACTGTGAGGCAGTAAATCTTAATGAATAAAATCTCATAATTTATAATTTATCCGAGCAGCGGCTGGCCAAGTGGGTAGGGTGCTGATTTTGCTTTAGGGAGACTCGGATTTGAATCCTCGGTAAGGTGTGGATTATGTTCTGTTGGGGTGGGCGTGGGAGGAGAAATCCCCAACCTGCACACTAGCGAGGCGGCCTTAATTCATATGGCCCAAGACCAGACCCCCCCCCCCCCACCCCTTTCCTACACCACAAGGTACTATTATAGGCAGTAGACAACATTTGTTTGTTCCAGACAGGTAAGCTCTTCGTTATACAAGGTGTTTGTAAGTCTCACTACACTTTGTATGTAGAACAAATTTGGAAAAAAAAATATTTCTTCCGTTGATAACACCTTCTATTTGCAGTGCAAAGAATTACTCCAGCAGACGACAGCTATTCGCTGCTTCACGGTGGACTGTGGAGCACATTTTTCGATGACATCAAGTACATTATTTTTCAAATGTGTTCTACATATAAAGTGTAGTGAGACTTTACAAAGACCCGGTATTATCACTGAAAACGATGTTTAGACAATATACAGTATGAGAGTCCAGAAGGTTTCATGTTGAAGACAATCATTAATACTTTGTCTTCCTGATGTTATTATCGCTGTTTGCTTACAGCAGATTGGATGTCTAAATCTGTGAAGTGTCTGTGAGCATGGCTCATGGACTAGAGCAGACACAGCAGGTCTTGATATGTAATGGTATACTTAGTTATAGGACTTGACTCGTCTTGCAGCTTGCCTGGAAAATACAAGCAGTTTTGGTTGTAATGTACATTTAAGAATTCTGTAATTCACTAATTATCAGATTCAAAAACATGCATTGGAATTTTAATCTATCGACATTATTCAACCAGGCCGGCTCTGTTGCGAAGGGGTTAAGGGCGCAATTAGTAATCCGGCATACCGCGTTCGAAACACAGCTGCGGATGATTTGGCAGCATAACGCCGTGTGTTAGTTTTCATACAATGGTAAGAGTTTCGGTAGTTCATAAATGAATGGCAAACCATAGCCTACGATGGGTAGCGTTGTGATGTTCTGTTGTGATCATTTGGTGTGTCCAGTGTGTGCTGCGTGGTTACACACCCGCTTCGCACGCGTGATCCGGGACTGTTTTCGGATCCGGTCAGGGATATGCACTACTGACGAGCTCAAATGAGGGCGAAACTCGAGTATAGTGCTTCCATATTGACGTGGATAGGCCTTAGGTTCATACCAGAATGCGATCGGCGTTGCCAGTAGTGGGTTGTGCTCAATATTTAAATTTCAAATCCCGAAACAACCACATAATCAATTGATTATTGCTCACTGGATTTAGGAGGCCTGGTGTTCCTTGCCAGTGAGAAGTCCTGATCGTTCGGGTCCCATCGATTGACGGACGTCGGTCGCGGCGATTGGGCAATCTTGAGCATAGCCTACGATGGGTAGCGTTGTGATGTTCTGTTGTGATCATTTGGTGTGTCCAGTGTGTGCTGCGTGGTTACACACCCGCTTCGCACGCGTGATCCGGGACTGTTTCCGGATCCGGTCAGGGATATGCACTACTGACGAGCTCAAATGAGGGCGAAACTCGAGTATAGTGCTTCCATATTGACGTGGATAGGCCTTAGGTTCATACCAGAGTGCGATCGGCGTTGCCAGTAGTGGGTTGTGCTCAATATTTAAATTTCAAATCCCGAAACAACCACATAATCGAATGGCAAACTACTGAACGTTAACTTGCCAACAAATCACAATCAGTCAAATAATGCTAGGATTGACTGTGACGTTGTATAAAAGATATGCAACAAACTTTTTATCCAACCAGAGATGCGTCTAAAATGCCAGCAGTAATTTTTCAAATGTTTTCTTCTTACTTGTTTTGTGTTTACAAAACAGGATGTCTTGCGCTGATTTCTGAGGTTTGCGGCGCTTAAACACTGGAAGAGGTTTTGCAAAGATCCATGACCTGGAACAAAATATGGCACAATGCGCCTATGCATATCAGTTACATCGTCAGATAGTTTAATCATGCTCTACCATCACTAACTGACCTAGCCAACGGGGAAAGTCCAACAATGCTGCGAGTCCGCCTCTCGAGAATGAAGCCGAATCTCACGTACGCATTGTCCACATGTAAGGTAACACCCGGGCAAGCCAGATGCACATGGCGCAGTAATAGAGTACTCACTGAGTTTGCTGCCATAGTGGATGGAGTAAGAACAAACAAACAATCCAAGATAGGACCGAGTCGATGTACTTCCTCAAAACTGCGCAGATAGCAGCAGGTAAAGTCAACTACCCTGTAAACTTGACATCCATTCTTTGTAGCGCACAAGACCGGAGGTTGGCGAGATACCTGAAGATTCATTGGCACCTTTCCGTCTTGACAGACGATAGTTTGGTACATTTTTCTTCAAAAAGGCCTAATAACTACAAGCCATGGCGGTGGCGAGTGTGGCTAATTAGGCCAATTCGTGCTGTAAATGTTTGTCCACAGTGGATGCATGGAAAACATGGTCATTTCCACCATCATGCACCATCTTACGTCTCTCACGCTCTGTGTGTGCTTTATCTGCTATCATTTTCTCCTTTGTCTTGATACCATATCTGCTAGTTGCCCAACATGCAACACGTTCAGCGGCGACTTGCTCCCAATGTGCATTATCAATGCATGTATCAATCATGTCCCCCTTACACACATCTTTGTATCGTAGTAGAGGCCGATCCTGAGATCTCCTACCCATCTGTAATTCCTTTGGTATTCTACCATCATCCATCCTCCTAACGTGTCCTATCCATCTAAGTCTACGAAGACTGAGCATGGAATACACCGTCACACAACCTGATCTTTCCAATACTTCAGTATTTGTGATTTTGTCTTGCCACTTAATACCAAGTATTCTTCTCAGACACCGCGTATGAAAGCTGTTTAAGCGTTTCTCTTGGTATGAGTATGCTGACCAGGTTTCACTGCCATAAAAAAAGAGTACTAAGGACACAGTCTTGGTAGACGAGGACTTTTGTTTTGGCAGTAAGCTTCCTGTTCTCCCAGACTCTTTTTGCTAACATGTTCATAGTTGTTGCTGCCTTACCAATCCTGTTGTTGATTTCCTGATCTAGGGATAATTTGCTATTTACCGCTGATCCTAGATATGTAAAATGGTCTACCATCTCTAGTTCGGCGTCGTCAATAAAGATTGATGATACCCCATGTGCACCGCGTGACATAATCTGTGTCTTCTTTTTGCTAATTGTTAAACTAAATTCAGAACAAGCATTGGAGAATGCAGATAGTAGATGTTGTAATTCTTCCTCTGAGTGGGTCGTAATTGCAGCATAATCCACAAAAAGCAACTCTCTGATTAGTACCCTCCTTATTTTGGTCTTGGCCTTCAATCTCAGAGACCTGAAGTGCCCTGCAAGATATACTGACATGATCGGGAAGTCCCAGAAAAGACGACGCCGTGCACTCCGTTGGTTCATCAGTTAACACTGATCATGCTGTCTCGTTTGAATCAAGATCTAAGAGGCAGCACGTTGTGAAGGTGGAAAGTATGGCCACCGTGTCACCAATGTGAGACAAGACGGTTGTGCAGTGTGACTAATCGCTGTATTTGGTATTCACACGAGGTCTGGTTTCCAACTCCACATACTCTGCCTCTGCTTAAGCATATGAAGTTGTGATCGCCAGCATGAGAATGGAGGTGGAAGCGGTAACAGCGGTATTCCGTTGGTTAGAGGAGACCACTGCAACACACATCGTCTTCATCACAGACTCGAGGCGTATGCTTAGCAAGGTGGAGAAAGGAATGTTTCGTATGGAAAGGCTCACATCGTTTCAGAGGTCTGGCCATGCGAGAGTGCGGGGGAATGAACAGGCTGATAGGCTGGCAGGGAATGTATCTCTTTGTGGTAGATTACTTATGGACAGGGAAGAGATGGTCGCGCGCCTGTGGGACCAGGTAGAGAAGGTGGAGGAACATACTGAGAACCTTTATGTGAAAAGGATGAGATTGCGGGGGATTGGAAGGGGCTCTAGTATAATCTCAAAACTGAGAGGGAAGATCAGGAGAACTTTCAATCAGATAGCGGTGGAAAAGATTTGTAGTGTGACTCTTCTCTGGCTGTTGAACGATGGGACGGGGCGCATATGGGAATACCCTGAGTGCAGTGATGTTGGTTCTTAGCTCAACTCAACTAAACTTAAGCAACTGAAACTGAAAGACCAGTTGAGAACACGGCGCGGAAACATCCGGACGAGGCTGTTGAGGAAGTTTCTTGCTGGCCATGGGACAACTGAAATGACCAATGGAGTGAAGATAGTCAGTGACTGCCTTCAAAGTGTAGCCATATCAGACTATTATTTATGAATTTATCGGTCTTTTTGTCTGTCTGTGTCTGCGAGTGTGATACTGGACTGCTTAGCAGTGAATGGGTTAATATGGAGGTAAATGAATTGCTATGATAGTGAATTTGTTAATTTAGCAGTTAATGGGTTATGTTGGGCTGTAACAATGGACTGGTTAGTGGCGAATTAATGAAACACACCAACATAAATTATACCGGCCTATTTTGTTTTTTTGTTTTTTGTGTTTTTTGTTTGTTTGTTAATTAGTTAAGCAAAGCTACATATGATTTGTAATGAGAGAGTTATAATGTAATAATAATGTAATATAATAATAATTATAATATAATGAGAAATGTAAAACAGGGAGCTATATTATGCCCTAAATATCGGTGGTCATGACATACCAGAGATTCGGTATGCTGATGATACAGTATTGCTATCCACAACACAGACTGGTATAGAAAACCTAATAGCCTCAACCCAATTGAATAGTGAAAATCACAACTTGTATCTTAACATTGCAAAAACAAAGATAATGCATACAGATGGAGAAAAAAATATATGTTAATGAGGAAAAACTGGAGGTGGTGGAAAATTTTGAATATCTTAGGTCATTGATTACCAACATCTAATGACACCTGTAGAAAACATCAACTACATTTACCTGCCATGCCACAGAACTGTGCGACTTACTTATTGACTCGCCCTCGTTAAAAAAAAAAAAAAAAAAAAAAGTTAGCTGCGTATCCTTTACAGGACATCGCAGTCAACAGAAGCATTTTATGCTGTTCGGATCTCTTGGCAAGTTAACGTTCAGTAGTTTCTCATTGCTTTCTGAACGACCGGCACCCATACCATTTCGTAAAAAAAAGTTAAGAAACCAACTGTCACATGCCTGTGTTCAGTGGCATTAAGGTGAGTGGCCGTACAATATAAACAGTTCACGAGGTGAAAGGGCATTCACCGGAAAGAAAATATAAGGAGATAAACGGGGTTGGGTGTAAGGTAGAGGGGCTGCAAGAAGAGGCAGACAGTTGGAGCAGTGAGGTGGGGTTTGTGTGTGTCAACAACTCACTGACAGGCCTCATCGGGTACTTCTCTCACACCAATACAAGAATGCTTGCAAGTCGTGTGGGAGGCAAAATACATAGTGCAGTTTATTGCCATTGGCTCGCTACAGCAGTGAACAGTCGCTAATGAAACACATAACACTCTACCACAGAATCCTCTATCACAAATAGCTAACCACTATGCTACTTTCTATCTATGTAGTTACAACAAAACCCTAGCTCTATTCTAAACGAGGTGTACTCGACACGTCCTGTCTCCCGTCTGCCAATCTTTCCCCAGCCGGTACACACCACGCGGAGTCACCTTCACCTTGACGCGTGTTGCCTCACCTGGCACGCTTGATGGCAAACGTGTCATGTTGAGTGTCTACTCAACTTCTCCCGCTACCACGAGGCGTGATGCTTATCGTGGTTAGAGTGCTAACTCTCTGAACCACGCCTGCGTGTCTCATGAGGGAATGGTTAACCTGACCCTATTCCCTCATCTCCCCTGCCCTTGCCTCGGGCACAGTATCCCCTCATGGCCTCTTTAAGATTACCTGCTCTTCCTGGCTGAGGGGATGTGTTCAAGTCTTTGACACACACCCGCCCCTCCTGTGTTGCGTCACCAACTTTCACTCATTGGTTGTGACGCAAGAGGTTTCTAAAAAATTAGTGTCTCTAATTTTTGTCAAAGACTCTAGATAACCTGGCTTTGGGCATTCTAATAGACTCCTACTGACTTTCACCACAATGTAGCGAAACTTTACTTGGCTACTGGCAATCGCCACAAACTTGACTGGTTGGCGTGAGCCCTTTCTCACATGCTATATTATACTTATTAGAGGTATGTCTGAACCGGACCGTTGTCTTATAAGACCTGCCCTCACATAGTAAATTAACTTACTACCCATCCAAAGTTGACTTTCTTAGGGTCAACACATGAATTGCTTCATGTCCCCCATATAATATCTAACAACCATTATACAAGAGTGTGTGCGATAGGCTTTACCTACATCGCTTCCGCGTGTAAAGTTCCATTTCACTGTTAAGATAGTTTTTTCGTTGTCTATTATGTCCCCTGACCCAAAGTTATCTCCCTTTGATTTACAAAAAGTGTATGTAATTTATATGTTTGTTTTCCTGGTTGTTTGCGTGTTTGTATGTAATTAATCTACTAATCTAATTCCTACTCTATATTTATAACTTGTATGTGTATGTATGTTAGTTTTTTTTTGAGTGTCATAATTTGGTTCAATGTGGCCACAAATAGGTGCATAACACTAATTCGTGACTACATTCCCTGGTTATGAAACCCAAAATACTGTAATCTAAGTTCTAACCTATATTACAGACAACACATTCACACTAGCACATGTTCACCAACGAAAAACAACAATCACACAAACAAATATTAAAAGTTAAGCGAGGCAGCAGAAGAATTTGCTGACTAACCTCCCTCTCTCCTGTCTCTCTTCCATTCGTTTTCACATTCAAACTTCTGTCATACTCCTTTCACTCCTAATTCTATCATACATCTTTTATCCTTATATACCCATTCTTCTGATTATTTAAAAACCTTTGAGTAACACTGTACAGATTCGGCGCAGTTTGAGACTGTCGAGCCCAATGACTGTGCGTAAGTCGCTGCACGAGTCATCTATTTACACTATATTTACATGGATGAGACCGTGTTGATAATTTGTCCCCTTGATCTCATCGTACAGTATATTACATTAATCTAAGACTCTACACTATAACATAGTAATCCTATTTCTATATCTCAGTATTTGATGTGTTATCTAACTTTTGTCATGCTAATTATCTGATATGTTTATCTAATCTAAGGGATGTAATCTAACTATTTCACTGTACATGATGTGATGTGAGTTATGTACCTTAATTAAATGGATGATGTGAACAGAAATTATATACTTTTCTACCACTATATTACCTAATTTTTTTTTAAATTGACAAGAAATTATATGATTGATGTTCTTACTCTAAATGGTGCAAATAATGTATGTTCACTTATGTAATGTTTTTAATCTATAATAATGTAAAATGATAATACTAATAAATGGTAATGTTTGATCGATGGTATGATTTCACTAAGATGGAATAAGCTAAACTATATTGCAGTTAAATGAAATATCACAATCTAAATGGTGCTATGTCTATCACTATTTTAATTTAATTTATTATGATGTAATTAACTATATTTATGTTTAATCTAATATTGTAATTTAAATTTAAGTTAAGTAACCGGGTTAATTACCGTACTACCTAAACTATTTAACTAAATGAGAATTATTATATTACCTAATTCTATCTCTAATTTATCATTATTTTAAAATATTTAATTACATATCACATTAAGTTTATATACACTGTATTCAGTTCCTTCAGGATAGTAGTTGCCTTCATGTTTGCACATTGGTTGTATAGGCATAATAAATCTACACAATTTGCCTGGGTATCTGAAATACATTATACAGTCATACTAGAGTTTTCTCGGTAGTGCCCGTGTAGAGATTCGCTGGTGTCGTAGCTCAGTCTTTTTCGTGTCTATAATTAAGCACTGTTCTGACACTGTTCTCTGTATTTCACATACATGATACACCGGAATGGAGCTTAGTTGAAAATGAGCTGTCCTATTACACACGGTAGTATCTACGTTCTGCAGCACAGTTCTTTAGTTCATGTCTGCGGACACCTGATAGTTCATTGTACTTGGATCATTATTTAGCACATAAAGTAGATGTATATGTAACACATTTTATATACATTATTGTAATCTATTTATGTACTGACTATCACTCTCTATCTATATGCGGACTTTCGGGTATTTCTACCCCTGATGGTCTACTAAGGGTATCAGCTAAAATGTTGTCTTTACCCTTGATGTGTTCTATACTAAACGTATAGTTCTGCAAAATAAGAGACCACCTGTATATCCGGTCGTTTCGGTGCACCCCGGACTGGATGACTGTAATGGGAGAATTATCTGTCTGGACAATGAAGTGTACACCTGCCAGAAATCGATGGAGCTTTCTCACCGCATAGATGACGCTTAGGGCTTCTAGTTCTGATATTGAATATCTGGACTCGGCAGGTGTGATCTTACGGCTCACGTAACAAACCGGATGGAAGATGCCCTCAAAAAATTGGCTTAGTACTGGTAGCATCTGTCCTAGAATAATAAACGAGCCTAGGATTAGGCAAGCGGAGGATTGGAATATTTACAAAAAAGAATTTTCATTTTTGACAATGCAGAAATTAATAATGCATCTTTCACATTTCATTTCACAAATGCCTTTTACAACATAGGAATATAGAATTGTAATTTTTGAGTAATTTACTAATCGCAAAAGGCTTCTGACCTGTTTCTTTCTGTTAGACATGGTCAGATTTATAATTTTGGTACTAATTTTCAGGTCAGTCTATAGTTGGACTTGAGAAATGACATGACCCAAAAATGAATTTATTTTAGGCATAATTTGACTTTGCTTGGTTTCACAGTGAGACCGAAGAGTCGCACTCTGTCAAAGGCATGTCTCAGTTTCAGTAGGTGTATTGTCCAGTCATCAGTATTCTGATTTATTCATGTGTATTCTATAAGTTCACTACATGTATGCCCCTCGTCGGATTTGCCAGTATCACTAACTAGTGTAGTTGCGCTATGTATGTCTGTCGTCTGATCACTTGGTGTTGTTGCATTATGTGCGTCCGTCTGTACTTCTGTCTGTTGTCTTGAAAAGTAAAGTTTACGCATGTTGACATGGAATATCTCTAAGTGTATGTTTATCGATATTTCATAGTCAACATTTACCATGGTTATGTACCACCTTGAATAGTCGTTGCCATTTCGCTGGTATGGAAGTAGCCTAAATCTGTCTTGATCAAGTTCAAGATCACTGGTTCTTGCACCGTTGTTTGTGTGTTTGTGGTAGAACTGACCCTTCCTCTATCAAATGGCTTGGGAGCCAGTATAGAAGGTTGTACTTCAGTTGTAGGATGTCTACCCTTAAACTTTTGTACCAATTGTTGACAGACATTACACGCAAATACATTATGAAAACATAATTTTATCTTCTTGAAAAAACCTGGTCTGGTGTTGTTGTATGCAAGATGACCAGTCACCGGTGTTTTATGTGCATATTTTGGCATAGTTAACCGGTGTTGTTCAGGTAACACCTGTTCATGGTTACCAGTAGCATGACCTGTAGTTGAAATGCCATTCTTACGTCTAAATAAACAAGATGCATTTTTGGTCACTCTGGCTTTGACCTTTAACAATTTTAAGTATGGAGACACATTAAGAGTAGATTTCTGGTGGTGTAAAAGTTTCTGTTTGTTTGTGTCATCTGTGCTGGTTGTAGAAAGCATCAGTAGTGTCTCATCTTGTAATATGTTATGATGTTTTGAAGTGTCTGTTTTGGCTGTTGTAATAGTTGCCTTTACTTTCTCCCATGCAACTATTTCATCAATCGTACAATGTTTTAGTTGGGGTAAGCACCCCAGAATTAAATCAGTACAAGGGTTGTTCAGTATTGCACAGGTAAAGGTACCAGAGAGAAAAGGAGAGTCAATCTGGGCTTTTGCCAAAGGGTAGATTTCAATGTTACCCGAAAAGGTACGGCATTTGACAGTATCACCTGTGTAATCACCCGGATTCACCAGTTCTTTCCGAAGACCAATAAGGGTACTGCCGCTGTCCAGCAAACACTGGCATGCTACATCATTGACCATCGCATTGTGGAACACAAGATTGCCTCTGGAGGCTACTGCTGCGTTTACACTCTCAGATGAGCATAGTACTGTATGTCCACATTCTAGTTTCGCGTCTGTATGGAATTGGTGACATCGTTCACAGCTGTCGAAGCTCAACATATCGTATGCACCACAAACATTTTCTGCTTGGTTATTAGGTAAGTCACTTTCACTCTCAGACTCATTCTCACTACCACCATCTGAAGAGGTGTCAATCAAAATGGCATTACTGGCTTTCATACGCTGCCGGCCAAGGCACTTATTACTATAATGGCCATAGCTGGAACAAAAAAAACATTTAATGGCCCGCCTGTATGCAGATCTTTTGCTCTGCTGTTTCTTGATCACTTTTTCAAGATGCGCCGGATAATTTGGCGATTTGTCACACATAGCATAAGAATCATGTACAAGTTGACAATGTATGCATTTGGACACTTTCATGTCCTTTCTTATCATATTTCTGAAAAGGTTTTCTATTACTCTGATATTTTGGTTGGTCTTTCACAAAAGAAACTATTTCAGAGTCATTTGAAGTTTTAAAGACATCTCTGTTAGAAGAAAAATATGCCGATCCTTTCTTTTCAAACTGTTCTATGTTTTCTATGTCTGACTGCTGTAAAAATTTAGCAAAAGGAGAAGGTATGGTGGATATAACCTTATCCATAGCAATTAAGTTTTTTAATCTATCAAAGTCTCTTCCTATGTTAGCCGCTTTAAGCCATCTATTTAGTACACTTAGAACATTTGAGACGTAATCAATGAAAGTCTCATTGGGTTTAGGCTTTAAATTTGAAAATTGATTTTGATATCCAGGGGCATCAAGTAAAAAGTGTTGCATTATCCTATCATGGATGTATTGATAGTTAGATCTGAGGTCTGTTGGTATGGACTCTATTACTTTGAGGGGCTCACCACTGAGATTCTTCATAAAAATTGGAGCCCACATTTCTAATGGAACCTGGTGAAATTTAAATTGGTACTCTACGTTCTCTATCCATGCTGATATGGGATCATCTTTACAGTATGGTTTGATAATATTTTTGTATTTGTTGAACTTATTTTCTTCTTGTTGACTTCTTAGTTTAGTGGCAGAGATTTCTGCGTGTGACTCTACGTCCCTTTCTTTCATCTTTAACTGTGTCTCTGATTCTACTTGTATCTGTTTTTCTTTGACTCTTGCCATTTCAGCTATTTCAAATTGCTTTAATTCTAGTTCTTTCTGTTTTATCTCCTTATCATGTTCTCTATCTCGTTCTTCTTTTTCCTTTTGTTGCTGTAATTGTTGTTGCTTAATCTGTTTGTCATCTTCTAGCTGTTTCTGTTTTGTTATCTCAGCTAGTTGAGCAATCTCTTTCTGATGTTGTCTTTCTTGTGCGCGTTCGTTTCTTTCAGCATCTTCTTTTCGTATGCGATCAGCTTTTTCAGCCTCTTTTGCTTCTTTAAAATTTTGATCTGCATATTGTTGTAGTTCTTTCCCTGTTAATTCTAGTTCTTTACCTGCTTTTATGAAATCTGATAAAGTTGCCATCTTAATTTAGTATTCGGTTCGCAGTAACAGGCAATGATGACTTTTATCAGTTATTTATCTTTGATATGTTATTTTTATTCACTAATGAGCGCAAAGAATTGTACTCTTTGCTGGTGCCCTGCAAAATTTAATGCTGAAAAAAACAGAGCACAAAAAATACAATAGTGTCTCAAAAGCTGAAAAAGAGATGCACTATTAATCAAATTGCATGCCAAAATATATAAGTGTACTCAGCTTTAACGTTCCCGAGGATCGGGGAACGGAACTCCGTCGACACAGGTCACCTTGATACTTTAGGGTGGAAACACGTTACGTAATTGGGACACCATAGTTGGCACACCGGCATCCGTACACAGCTGTTGTTCACTCTTCGATATGTAGGGCGGCAGTGTTACGCCCAGAGGTGCACGATATAATTACCCTGACAACTAAGGACAATGACTTAGACAATGACAGAATCACGAACAACTAGAATATGTACCACGTAAATTAAATGTCGATGTCCTGTCTTCGTTCTATCAGTATTGCCTTACGTTACTATTCTAGTTAATTTATGTAAGTGTTGTGCAAGCAAGTGCCATCTGCTCGCCCGAAAGTAGTTCCATCGTGACGGTAAACAATGAGAAATAGACCAAAAATATTAATAACTGCTTTTCATAAATATAAATAACCTAATGATGTTTAAATAGATAAATATATTACTTTCGTAAATCAAATAAAGAAATAATAGCTGATATAACGTACCGATTCAGGCGAGCGCCGTTTAGCAACTTTGTAAACACTCGCTTGCTGTATGCTAATGAGCCCAGACGACTGTTTGTCAATCGTCTGACGTCACAGCACAGCGCGATGAAAAATCGATATTGTCGGCAGGCGTTGTATCGCTCCGCCCTGAATCATTTTTGGTACTCATTTGTCAACCAAAACGATAAATATTTAAATAAATATAGAAAAAGAAGAATACCAATACTTACAGCTCTGATGAATACATAATTTCACTAAATAAATATTTCATAAACACAATTAAACATAATGAAACCATTTATTTCGCCACGACAGGCATACTTCTATCTTGCGAGGTTGCTCTAGCTTGCATGAATTATCGTCACTACACAAATTAAATTAGACCCTAGTCTGGAGCTCGTGGACGAATGGATTAGCTTGAACTTTGCGTCCAAGCTTCACTTCTGACAACCACAATTACCCTTGGCTGTGGGTATTAGCTTGGCTCTTTCGTCCAAGCACCACTTCTTGACACCACAATTACCCTGGCCTGTCAACAACTCACTGACAGGCCTCATCGGGTACTTCTCTCACACCAATACAAGAATGCTTGCAAGTCGTGTGGGAGGCAAAATACATAGTGCAGTTTATTGCCATTGGCTCGCTACAGCAGTGAACAGTCGCTAATGAAACACATAACACTCTACCACAGAATCCTCTATCACAAATAGCTAACCACTATGCTACTTTCTATCTATGTAGTTACAACAAAACCCTAGCTCTATTCTAAACGAGGTGTACTCGACACGTCCTGTCTCCCCTCTGCCAATCTTTTCCCCCAGCCGGTACACACCACGCGGAGTCACCTTCACCTTGACGCGTGTTGCCTCACCTGGCACGCTTGATGGCAAACGTGTCATGTTGAGTGTCTACTCAACTTCTCCCGCTACCACGAGGCGTGATGCTTATCGTGGTTAGAGTGCTAACTCTCTGAACCACGCCTGCGTGTCTCATGAGGGAATGGTTAACCTGAACCTATTCCCTCATCTCCCCTGCCCTTGCCTCGGGCACAGTATCCCCTCATAGCCTCTTTAAGATTACCTGCTCTTCCTGGCTGAGGGGATGTGTTCAAGTCTTTGACAGTGTGGATCATTGTGAGGGGGCATAGAATTGTTTAAAAAGACAGGGACAAAGATTGACGGGGCAGTTGATGTTTGGACTCCGAGCTGAGAGGGAGTTGAGTGTAGACCAGACCAGGAGAAGGTCGTGGTCTGATAAAGTGAAGAATTGTGACGGAGTTTGGAAGATAACTCCGCACTGTGGGTTCCAGGGATAGTGAGTGGAATTCGAGACCCATAGTGGGTTACTTTGAGTCGGGCCTAGAGAGAGGCTAGTATACCTGTCGTGTGGGACGAGATTTTTGTAGCCTTGAGAGGTAATGTTATTCGAAGTGTTCCATTGGGATGGAGATATATTCTTAGAGAATTATTGTTCCTGGATTTATATGCTACATGTGTCTGTGTTAATTCAGAATTAAAGGAATATTATGTGCGCAAATTAACGCTTGTTCACTGACTGGTGTTTGGTGGTGATGCATCTTGATTAATCTGTTGTTCAACATCACATTGTTACAAGGACATACCCTAGACATAACCATAGCCACTCTATCTGTCACTTAGTCAACATTCACTTTGTGACAGAGAGATTTCTGGGAGGCTTCGTCGATTAGAGAGAACACTAACATCAGAGACATTAGTCGGATGCCCAATTACAACAACAATAATGAGAGCTCTCCTGTCAAGAATACACACCATTTTCAGTAGACAGCGCATTTCAAAAGTGTCGGAGAATTAATACAGAGTCCACGAGAAACCAGATAAAAATAACACTTCTCACTCAGAGAGAGAGAAAGGGTGGACAGCGGAGCGTGTCCACGGTATAAACACTGGGTTTTTTCCGTGCGGGAACTGGGTAGCACATAGGTCACGAGAAGGTCAGGACAGGTAAATTGGATACCAGGCAGTATTTCTTCGGCTATCAGGGACGTCAGAAAATTAACGCAAACAGGCGCGTGTGTTTATAGGTCAAGTGAACAGTACAAAAAGTCGGCGCCATGATACTGGCAAGATGATATTCTGACAGGTGCGTGTGGGTGTGACGAAGACAGGATTTATGACAGTGAGCAATTTCGTTGGGAAGTCCTGGGCGTGGTGAGATATCTTGTGTGTGTGTTGAGGACAAAGCACAGGGTGGTTGCAGGGCGATAGGTTAAGAATTCACCACAGGTAAAACGACGGTGGAAATTGTGAGTCGCCACGGACAAATTGGGTTGACAAGAGGGTCAGTGCTGTTTACGAGGACAGCGAAGTATGTGTGGATAACGGAAAAGTTCCGGACATTACTTTGTTCGCAGTCAGTGAAGATTGTAGTACACTGAGGTACTAACAGAGATGACCTTGTGAGTCAAGGCCGAGAACCAGGGAATTTGACGGAAAAATTTCCACGGAGAATAACACGTTGGGTTTCTACTGAAACTAGGATTTACGTTTAACGTCTTTGTGTGTGTGTGTCATCATCGGCAAACAAACCACAACAGTCATTCAGGTGCCGTCTTCGCAAATATGAGCGCATTTTTTCACCAAAAAAGACTTGCGAAGCGGATTTAAAGCGCGTGATCATTTTCTGCTATTCGTTGGTTTAACCGGGTCAGCAACAGTGAAACCATACCATCACTTCAAAGCGACAGTGACTACGCAGATAAACATTCATTGATTTTAAAGGTATTTTCGGCTCCCCAAAACGCAACGAAAACCCAATATTTCTGGCAAAACAAGAGCGTTCACATACATTATACAATCACAGGCCAACTCTACAGGGAGGATTACAAAAAACATTACGGACTGTGTAGAGACAAGGCGTTGGGATAATTATCATCATCTTCAACTTTTACGACAGTCGAAAATCGTGTCACCACGTCAACAAAAAGTGACAACGCATCAGAACTTTAATTCATTGTGGGAAGCTAACGTCGTAATCTTTTCAAAACAGTAACGGACAGACATTTCCATGCGATTTTCGGACAATATTAAAAACAAAGGACTTTTGTAAGATTCTACCATCACATTGGTGGCGGCAACCCTTGTTTGCTTCTGTTGTTCTCATCGTCCTAAGTATTGTTGTTGTTGTGCGTTACGTAAATATTTGTATGTGGTCCAGTGTTCGTTATAAGTAGGATATTTTTGCATTGTTTCTCGAAATGCGGGAGACGGCGCAAAGGTGAAATTGTCTAGGTACATATTGTATGTTGTTGAGAGACAGCTGACGAGTCAGTTTGTTTTGTGCTGTGGCATTGGGTCGTCTCGACATTATACACGGTGTCCAAGTGTCTACGTCAGATCTATGTACATTATTCATTTTATATTTGTTCTTTTTACTGTTTTCTCTTTACTGTTACATATAATATTTGAGTTCTTTGGATATATGGTATTGATGTAATTCTTATGTTAATATAGCTTCTATCTAGATGGTATTTGTCAGTTTATATGCGCACGGTATGGTCTTTCATGGGCATGTTTATGTCAGTGGTTTTTATTTCTATGTAATCATCCGTCTGCGTTTCACCGGCCTATGCGTCTAGCGTTTAATAGTTGGCATTTAGTGTGTATCATCCATTTGTGTATGTATATGTATGTTTACAACTATTTCCAGGAATTGTTCTACAGTTATTTGATATATATATATATATATATATATATATATATATATATATATATATATATATATATATATATATATATATATATATATATATATATATAGGAGGGAGTATAGTTATATTCCCCCCCCCCACTACCTAGTGCTTATAGAGTGACTGGGTGAGTACAGAGTGATATTGGAGCACTACGGATTTACGTACACAGGGAGTGCGGGTGTACTTAGGGAAGTGAGACAAAGACTAACAGCAGAGTCTTTACATTTATAGTTGGCTGACAGACAGCAACGTGTCCACAAGTACAAGATGCCTACTTTAATGGATTATATTGAAGCAGGTGAAAGAATAGGCCTGAAAGGTCAAGAGTTACAGGAGTATGCAGAAGCGAAAGAACAAAAGCAGACGGAAAGAGAGGAGAGGCATAATGAACGCGAGGCAAAGCGTCTACAGGAAGAGAAAGAGACGCAAGTAAAACTAGCTGAAATGGAAAACAAGCGTCTACAGGAAGAGAAAGAGACGCAAGTAAAACTAGCTGAAATGGAAAACAAGCGTCTACAGGAAGAGACACAAGTAAAACTAGCTGAAATCGAGTTAAGAAAACTAGAACTATCTTCGAAAGGTCAAAGTGAGGAAAGCAGAAAACCTTCGCAGTCGTCACAGAGATTAAAACTGCCATACTTTACGGACCGAGACAACCTTGAATCTTATTTGGACAGATTTCAAGCAAGTGCGAAAACTTTAGGCATCCCAGAAAACGAGTATGCGATACGACTTGGCGAATTTCTTACGGGCAAGGCACTAGACACCATGTTCAATTTACCTGTAGAAGAAAGAAACAACTACACTATCTTACGTCAACGTTTGCTGACAAAGTTCCAACTAACTGAACATGGATATAGAACAAAGTTTAGACAGTTAGTGCCAGAGACAAATCAAGATTTCACAGATTTTGTTAACACTGTAAAGAATACATTTAACAAATGGATGGAGCTTGCAGAAGTAGGGAAAGATTTTAATAAATTAGTAGATCTAATGTTAAGAGACAAGGTAGTATCTGCATGCAATTCTAATTTAGTGGCGTTCTTTGAGGAACGGAAGCCAAAGGACATAGACACAATGTCACAGTTAGGGCAAAACTATATGACTGCACATCCTAACAGTTCTATTGGGAAACTAATGAGTGAGGAAATAGTCTGTGCAGCGTACACTAAACAGGACCAGAATCCAGTCATTAGACCAAGGGCGAAAAGTGTGGATTCAGCACAGAAAGGTGAGCAACAAGAACTTCAAGATAATGGTTTCCGAGGAAACAATGTTGGTAGAGTAGGACGGTACCCATATAGAAGAGGGAACTTCCAGAGACGTCCAAATTATGCCGGATGCTGGAATTGTGGGAGCTGGAGACACAAAATGGCAGATTGTGATGCACAACCATCAGATGGACCAACGAACAACAGTAAAAGGGAGATCACTTGTTTCAAATGTGGAAGGAACGGGCATGTCAGTCATCAATGTAGGATGAGAGAAACAGAGCACTCAAATGCAGCACAAGTAATTGAGACGCTGAACAATGAAGATTGTAGTGGGTGCAAACCTCTTTTTGAAAAAGATGGTCAGCCAGTCTTAATATGTGGTCATACAGTTAAAGCAGGATCAGCAGTGCATGAAGGAGGAAGTCTGAAGATGCATCATGGGTTTGTTAATGATAGGCCAGCGTTAACAATTAGGGATTCCGGATGTACGTCCATCGGGGTGAGAAAGAGTTTAGTGCAACCCTCGGATTATACAGGGAAAGGGATTAGATCCATAACATTTAATGGGACAGTAGAATTCTACCCAATAGCCGTGATAACAGTAAAAACACCATACATAACAGGAAGAGTGACAGCATGTGTTTTAGACTCACCAGTGGCAGATCTCATCATAGGAAATGTTATAGGAGTTAAAGAGTGTACAGAAGAGGAAGTAGTTTATTGGGACCAAAAATATAGTGTAAGCAGTAATGAGGTAGTTACCACAAGAGAACCTAAATTAGAGAGTATAGCTGAGGTAGAAGAGGCACTTGAAGTAGACACAGGAACTCAGGACAAGGATAGTACAGCTGAGCAGATGAGAATGGATCCCAAATATAGTCCTAGTGACTCCCAGAGACAAGATACTACTCTGAACAAATGTTCCCAAGGGTGTAGGAGAGTAGAACATAGGCAGTCAAAGAAAGGTAGATGGTGCTTCGAGAGGAAGAACAATGTTCTTACTCGCCGCTTTTCAGATAGTGGAACTGCACGTGGGCAAGTAGCAGTACCTTTAGCACACAGACACCGATAAACTAGAACAGCTCAGGATAGTGCATGTGCAGGGCACATAGGCATAAGGCGTATGCAGCAGAAAGAAAGGTGCCAGATATATGGGCCAGGATTGAATAAAGAGTTCAGACTAAACAGAGACTCAAGTGTAATGGTGCAATATGCAGATAGGAAAGTTGAGTCAGGTCAAAAGAGTGTTCGCGACATTACTGACCCAGGGCTAGGGATAGCAAACAGATGTTGTAATTGTAGAGGTACCATGAGTGATGGGTACATGAAAGGTAGACACAGCATCGACAGGAATCAGAGGTGGGTTAATGCAAGAACAGAACCACCTGATATAGGGTCGGTACACAAATAGTATTGTGTGGTCGTGAAGTAGTAAGAGACCTGTGGGTACATAAGTATAATGCTTTTCTATGATGTATTATTATTATTATTATGTGATGTATTAGTTCATGCATTGATACAAAAGATAGAAAGATGGTTGTATTTATGTGTGGGGAATATGGGAGTTTACTATGAGTATTTGATATATTATTAAGTGTGGTAGCTAGAGTAAGTTGGATTTATACTAACGACTACCCAGGCAATGTGTCTGGGTCACATATTTGATAAGTATGAGTCTCCCAACATTTGAAAACGATGTTTTCTTTTGAGGGTGGGGTAGTGTCACATGCCTGTGTTCAGTGGCATTAAGGTGAGTGGCCGTACAATATAAACAGTTCACGAGGTGAAAGGGCATTCACCGGAAAGAAAATATAAGGAGATAAACGGGGTTGGGTGTAAGGTAGAGGGGCTGCAAGAAGAGGCAGACAGTTGGAGCAGTGAGGTGGTGTTTGTGTGGATCATTGTGAGGGGGCATAGAATTGTTTAAAAAGACAGGGACAAAGATTGACGGGGCAGTTGATGTTTGGACTCCGAGCTGAGAGGGAGTTGAGTGTAGACCAGACCAGGAGAAGGTCGTGGTCTGATAAAGTGAAGAATTGTGACGGAGTTTGGAAGATAACTCCGCACTGTGGGTTCCAGGGATAGTGAGTGGAATTCGAGACCCATAGTGGGTTACTTTGAGTCGGGCCTAGAGAGAGGCTAGTATACCTGTCGTGTGGGACGAGATTTTTGTAGCCTTGAGAGGTAATGTTATTCGAAGTGTTCCATTGGGATGGAGATATATTCTTAGAGAATTATTGTTCCTGGATTTATATGCTACATGTGTCTGTGTTAATTCAGAATTAAAGGAATAGTATGTGCCCAAATTAACGCTTGTTCACTGACTGGTGTTTGGTGGTGATGCATCTTGATTAATCTGTTGTTCAACATCACATTGTTACAAGGACATACCCTAGACATAACCATAGCCATTCTATCTGTCACTTAGTCAACATTCACTTTGTGACACCAACGTAAGACGTCTGCTGACAAATCGCCAAATTGTGTCCGTAACTCCACCAGCGCATTGAGTGAGCTAAGTTGAACAGTTCACATGATTTTAACAATGATTGGTGGGCACAATCTGAATCATGAGAAGACAACTCTTTGCTAGAAATTCTATGGAAAGCCAATGTAAGTAATCTCGGTGTTCTCAAATGGTTTAGAACACACAGAAAATTCCTCACATATACCAGGGCGATCCTGTCAACATCCTGCGGGAGTTGTTACAATGTAACAACAAAAATCAATGGGGGAACCCGTTGAGGCCACTTGAAACAGTTACATAAATAAACACACAAAGTATTGTTTGGCGCTCACAGAAGGAGAAGAAGGAAGTAGAGACTAGAGGAACCAGTAGACAACATAACATTTGAAAGCTATAGTTACCGAATATTAAGAACACACAGATTATGGTCGTCACCGGGAAGAAGGAAATACAACAATGTGATATACGAGTAAATGGGCATATTCTTAAGCAAATGAATCGATACAGTTATCTCGGCACAGTCATAACATCTGATGGGAAATGCCTTGAAGAGATTAGAACAAGAATTGCCATTGCGAAGGTAGCCTTTTGCAAGATGAAAAACATACTGACCAATAAAAAAATATCAAATGAAAGAGAAAAATGGTGTTGAAGTGCTACATATAACCTGTACTTTTGTATGGATGTAAAGCGTGGACAATCAGCAGTCAAGCTGAAAAAACAGCTGAAAGCTGTGGAAATGTAGTTTCTGAGGAAAGTGCTGAGAATACCATGGACAGACAGAAAAACCAATGAACAAGTCCTTCAAGTGACAAATGAAGAACGTAAGCTGATTGAACCTACAACTGAATACATGAACGTATAATCTAGGCCAGTAAAGCAACTTACTTGCTGACTAGCTTGATCTCATGGAATGGTTCAGACTGTGAATCCTTCTTTACTGGAAACTCTGGTTTTGAGATGAGTGCCTTGCTGCTCCTGGCCGGAGAGTCTGCACTGAATATACCCGAAGACTTGTCACTTTCATCGTCAGAATCTTCTCTCAATAGACAAGAACTGCTGTCGGACAAATTCACATGGTATCCCTGGTTGCTATAAGATGGGCATGCAGTCTTCTTTGCTTCTATGGTCTTAGTGGTCATAAGTGTAGGCAAATTATTCTTTGGAAGTTGCAGGGTTTGATTTGTTAATCCATCGGATCTGGACATGTGATCTTGTACATTGTCTTTATCATTTTGCTTAGTATATTGTTGCTGTGCACGCACTGGCGCGTGATAATTGTTAGGTTTCGTGTGACATGCTATGTTTTTCATGTTATGTCCCCTGTCATTGTTATTCAGATAAGGTTCATGATTGGCTACAGGTGTTTGCACCTCTGTTCTTACAGAGCTAGAGTCTGAAATATATACTGAATCTGTTGGCATGCTAGAAAAACCAACATCGTCAGTGGCAGTTGTGTCTTTGCGTGTCTCTAGACATGTTACCTCTGTACCGTCATTGAAGACATTGTCAGAATCTGTACTGTCATTGAGGATCTCATCAGCGTAGCTCTGCTCGTGTGGAATTTCAGATTTAGCACTGTCTAATGGCACCTGATGCCTCTCTGCCCCTGGGATGTTATGAGTCTGGCTGTCTCCAGAAGCACTTAATTTAGGTCTGCCCTTTGAACTCGACGTTTTGCTGCTGGAGGACTTTGAGCTATTCCTAAGTTTGTGCATGTGCTGGCGAAGAGAACTGCCACGAACAGAGGAGGATGTTGTGGAAAACACTTCTTTTTCTTTTTTCTTCAGTGAACTTCCTGATTTTGAGACTGCCTCTGAGAACACATCTGGCTCTTTGCTGATGTGATTACAGTGAGATGAATGTTTTGAACAAACTAATGCTTCTCTACTATCACAGGAAACATCCAATCCGTTTCCTAGATTAGTATCTGGTTTTAACTCTTGACCTTTGATGATCTTTGCTTCATCAATATCCTCTCTCCTGTTATACACAATTTTGTTACTGGTAATCTTAATTTCCAGATTATCTCCACTTGTTTTTGAGTTATTTGGACATTTAGGGTACTCTTCATTCACTGCATACTTCCGGTGCTTTGTGTGTGGTGGTGGTCTAGACGCCATCTTTGACGCAGTATATCTTTCTGTCAGACAGTCCACACACCCAAACTCGGCAGGAGCATTGCAGTAGGCACAGCTAACGACGTTGTTGAGGCTATAGCTGTGAGAAACACGGCCAGCGAATGATTCCGCCCTGGCGACATCAGGCAGTGGCATGTCCAGGTCCCTGCGACCTGTGTTGACCATCATGACGTCAGGAAGCGACATGGCCGCTGGGATAGCCTGTTGGAGGGATTTGCGCACGCTGGAGAGAGAGAGGGGAAAACAAAGTGATAATTTCATGGATAGTTTGTTTTTATCATATAAAGGTAACTATTTAGGGAAATACAGTATCATTGCTGGAAAAAAGGTAGAAAATTGCTGAAGCCACAGCGTTGATGAGCTTCTTTAATATACATGAATAAACTTGTGGTTTCTGCCTAGAGCATAATAATATAAATGCTGCATGTTCTTTCCAGGACGTTGCAATCATCTCCAACCCCAGGTTGATTTTCGAGGCAATTTTATGTTCAGTAGTTTGCCATTGCTTTCAGAACGAGAAGTCAAAGTTAAAGTCCAGTTGACCAGTTTAGGGGTTGATCCAGCTACCGGGAGTTTAAGAGCTAGAGTGCTTTTATCCTTTCGGTCACGTCAACTATCTTACAATAATATAGCCCAATAATGACTGGAGTGGAGCCCACTAATGACTGGAATGAAGCCCACTAATGACTGGAGTGAAGCCACTAATGACTGGAGTAAACTCAACTAATGACTGGAGTGAAGCCACTAATGACTGGAGTGAAGCCACTAATGACTGGAGTGAAGCCACTAATGACTGGAGTAAACTCAACTAATGACTGGAGTGAAGCCACTAATGACTGGAGTGAAGCCACTAATGACTGGAGTAAACTCAACTAATGACTGGAGTGAAGCCACTAATGACTGGAGTGAAGCCACTAATGACTGGAGTGAAGCCACTAATGACTGGAGTGAAGCCACTAATGACTGGAGTGAAGCCACTAATGACTGGAGTAAACTCAACTAATGACTGGAGTGAAGCCACTAATGACTGGAGTGAAGCCACTAATGACTGGAGTGAAGCCACTAATGACTGGAGTGAAGCCACTAATGACTGGAGTGAAGCCACTAATGACTGGAGTAAACTCAACTAATGACTGGAGTGAAGCCACTAATGACTGGAGTGAAGCCACTAATGACTGGAGTGAAGCCACTAATGACTGGAGTGAAGCCACTAATGACTGGAGTGAAGCCACTAATGACTGGAGTGAAGCCACTAATGACTGGAGTGAAGCCACTAATGACTGGAGTGAAGCCACTAATGACTGGAGTAAACTCAACTAATGACTGGAGTGAAGCCACTAATGACTGGAGTGAAGCCACTAATGACTGGAGTGAAGCCACTAATGACTGGAGTGAAGCCACTAATGACTGAAGTTAAGCCACTAATGACTGGAGTGAAGCCACTAATGACTGGAGTGAAGCCACTAATGACTGGAGTGAAGCCACTAATGACTGGAGTGAAGCCACTAATGACTGGAGTGAAGAAAATATAAACTGCAAAGAAACAGAAGACTACTTACAGAATATGAGACTCGATGCATCCTATCTACGGCAGTGGAAAATGTGCAATGTATATATGGCTCTAGAGAGATGCAAAGAAGGATTTAGTAACACATAAGTAGAACGAAAATCCCTTCATAGGGGTTATATATATATATATATATATATATATATATATATATATATATATATATATATATATATATATATATATATATATATATATATATATATATATATAATGGAAGTTAAGTATTGAGGTTGGAAAACAAAATTTTACGCTTAGCTTAAATTATGCTCATTCCTTTGAAGATGATTAGTATAATTACACTATTCTATAACTACTTGACACATGCAGAGTCCAAATAAATACTTTAAAATACTATAACAATTTATATAGATTGTTTAAATAGCACGCTATATACCGTAAATCATACATTTAATCCAGTAGAATTGAACGGGATAGTTTTTGAAAATAAAAGAAATAGAGTTAAGTTGTTGTAGTGTCAATCAAGAAGATTCAGTTAATGTTTTCAAAATGTAATAAAGTCTTTGCACTGTCGGTGAAGGTGATTCCGTTCATACAAATCTAGTTCCACTCTTACTCTTAGTGTACGCATCCACAAACTGCTGTTTTATAAGTTCTTGTTTGG
Source organism: Cepaea nemoralis (assembly GCA_014155875.1). Classification (NCBI taxonomy): domain Eukaryota; kingdom Metazoa; phylum Mollusca; class Gastropoda; order Stylommatophora; family Helicidae; genus Cepaea; species Cepaea nemoralis. The sequence continues at coordinate 1,980,689 of JACEFZ010027211.1, read as the reverse complement.
TTATGATTGGTAACTAATTTGATTCTCACAGCTTCACATCGACCTACAACTGGAATTCTTACCACATGTCAACATTCAAATACCAGAAGTGAACTGTAGATATGTTGCAATGGAATACGAGCCATGTATTTTTCCCTGGCGTAGGGGTTAACGTCTGTGTCCGTAATCCCGTATATTCTCGTGAGTAACGCAGCTGTGCGAGATTCGGTAGCGGATCGCGTCGCGTTGGTTACTTACGGGGGTATGTGAGCCGGTCGCTCAGAAAGCAATGGCAAACTACTGAGCGTAATCTTGCCTGGTACATCAACAAACGCTGAAACATGCTGGTGTTGACTACAAACGTCCTGTAAGGCAGTGCTTCCCAAAGTGGTAGTCCGCGGACCGGTGGGGTCCGCGAGCCATTTTTGCCAGTCCGCAACGTGAGTTGAAAAAAAGTAAGAAAATAGTTAAATATTTTCTCCTTTGAGGATTGTTAAGAACTTTTCAAATACAAGATTTTCTTTTTCTCAAAACATGATATCCGCACAGTTTTTATTGTGATTTTTGGATTCATGTCGAAGCAATATATCCTGAACTTACTGAAATCGCCTTGAAAGTTCTCCTTCTATTTCCGTCGACGTACCTATGCGAAACTGGTTTTTCGTCAATGATAATTATTAAGACAAAATACAGAAACAGTATGGAAATTTGTTCTCCTTTGCAGGTAGCGCTGTCTACAATCGAGCCACTATTTGATAAACTTGTATATAATAAACAGGCCCACCTCTCGCATTAAATAGTTACTGTTAGCAGCTGATCATTAAATCATTTGTATTACAACATACTGTAATTTAGTCACCTTGGAGCCACTTGTCCTATACAAAGTCTACAGATAGTTAATATAGAATTTTGTAACGTGCACATCTTTCAGAGTTTTATGGAAATTCCCTGCAAAGGAAACGACGTTGAATAAAGCGCACCAACCATCCCACCACGGCCTAGAATATTTGAGGGAATAACATTTCACACCCCAAAGGTATTATCTTCTAGAAGACTATCTTTTAAAGGTAGATATATACCTACGAATAGTTGCTTAAGAGTAAATTTGGGTAGACATTTATCACACGAGAAAAACACATTGTGTCCACATATCCTAGGGTGTGTGTGTTGAGATATATATATATATATATATATATAGGAGAAGCGAGGAGAGTCTAAGACCGTCAGAACCGGTTTACCATTGATATGATATTCTCATTGCGACAGATGCAAGAAAAATGCCGGGAACAAAATCAGCCACTGTTTATTGCCTTCATCGACCTCACAAAGGCATTCGATTTGGTCAGTCGTGAGGGTCTGTTCAAAGCACTAAAGAAGATTGGCTGCCCACAAACTCTTCTGTCCATTGTGGAATCGTTCCACACAGGCATGAAGGGTATAATCAAGTTTGATGGCTCAACTTCAGAAGAGTTTGAAATCAAGAGTGGAGTTAAACAAGGCTGTGTGCTAGCACCCATCCTCTTTGGGATATACTTTTCACTTCTACTGAAATATGCCTTTCGTGATCAGGATGACGGTATATACATTCACTCACGCTCAGATGGTGGCCTCTATAATGCTCAGAGATTGAAGGCCAAGACCAAAATTAGCAGGGTACTAATCAGAGAGTTGATTTTTGCGGATGATGCTGCGATTACGACCCACTCTGAGGAAGAATTACAACATCTACTATCTGCATTCTCCAATGCTTGTTCTGAATTTGGTTTAACAATTAACAAAAAGAAGACACAGATTATGTCACAAGGTGCACATGGTGTACCATCAATCTCTATTGACGACGCCGAACTGGAGATAGTAGACCATTTTACATATCTAGGATCAGAGGTAAATAGCAAATTATCCCTCGATCAGGAAATCAACATCAGGATTGGCAAGGCAGCAACAACAATGAACATGTTAGCAAAAAGAGTTTGGGAGAACAGGAAGCTTACTGCCAAAACAAAAGTCCTCGTCTACCAAGCCTGTGTCCTTAGTACTCTTCTTTATGGCAGTGAAACCTGGACAACTTACTCACGCCAAGAGAAACGCTTAAACAGCTTTCATATGCGGTGTCTGCGAAGAATACTTGGTATTAAGTGGCAAGACAAAATCACAAATACTGAAGTATTGGAAAGATCAGGTTGTGTGACGGTGTATTCCATGCTCAGTCTTCGTAGACTTAGATGGATAGGACACGTTAGGAGGATGGATGATGGTAGAATACCAAAGGACATCTTTTTGGTGAATTACAGACGGGTAGGAGATCTCAGGGTCGGCCTCTACTACGATACAAAGATGTGTGTAAGCGGGACATGATTGATACAGGTATTGATAATGCACATTGGGTGCACGTCGCCGCTGAACGTGTTGCATGGAGGGCAACTATCAGAAACGGAATAAAGACAAAGGAGAAAATGATTGCAGATAAAGCACACGCAGAGCGTGAGAGACGTAAGATGGTGCAAAATGGTGGAAGTGACCATGTTTTCACATGCACCTACTGTGGGCAAACATTTGCAGCAAGAATTGGCCTTACCAGCCACACTCGCCACCGCCATGGATCGTAGTTATTAAGCCTTTTTAAAGCACAATGTACCAAACTATCGTCTGTCAAGACGGAAAGGTGCCAATGTATATATATATATATATATATATATATATATATATATATATATATATATATATATATATATATATATATATATATATATATATATATATATAAATATATATATTATATATTATATATATATATATATATACATATATATATGTGTGTGTGTGTGTGTGTGTGCATGCGTGCGTGCGTGCGCGTGTATGTGTTAGTGTGCACAAGAAAGTCATCAATTTGTAACTGTCTTTAGTGTTTATATTTTCATTTGTGTGACAACAATTTGTGCTGTGGGGAAGAAAGGAGAAGCGAGGAGAGGGAAATAAAAGAGACAGAGAGAGGATGAGCGAGTCAACACTTACTGATATGTCCGCATGGTTGACCACATACATTATATACCAGACAGTGGATAGTCAACACTCACAGATATGTTCGTATGTTTGACTACAAACAAGTTAGACAAGACAGTTTACAGTCAACACTCACTGACCTGTCTGAGACCGATGTAGACAAGACAGGGGATAGTCAACACTCACTGATATGTTCGTATGTTTGACCACAAACAGTGTAGACAAGACAGTTTACAGTCAACACTCACTAACCTGTCGGAGACCGGTGAAGACAAGACAGTGGATAGTCAACACTCACAGATATGTTCGTATGTTTGACCACAAACAGTGTAGACAAGACAGTTTACAGTCAACACTCACTGACCTGTCGAGGACCGGTGAAGACAAGACAGGGGATAGTCAACACTCACTGACCTGTCGGAGACCGGTGAAGACAAGACAGGGGATAGTCAACACTCACTGACCTGTCGGAGACCGATGTAGACAAGACAGGGGATAGTCAACACTCACTAACCCATCGGAGACCGATGTAGACAAAACAGTGGACAGTCAACACTCACCGACCTGTCGAAGACCGATGTAGACAAGACAGGGGATAGTCAACACTCACTAACCTGTCGGAGACCGATGTAGACAAGACAGGGGATAGTCAACACTCACTAACCTGTCGGAGACCGATGTAGACAAAGACAGTGGACAGTCAACACTCACTGACCTGTCGGAGACCGATGTAGACAAGACAGTGGACAGTCAACACTCGCTGACCTGTCGGAGACCGATGTAGACAAGACAGTGGACAGTCAACACTCACTGACCTGTCGGAGACCGATGTAGACAAGATAGTGGACAGTCAAGATTCACTAACCTGTCGGAGACCGATGTAGACAAGACAGTTGACAGTTAACATTCACTAACCTGTCGGAGACGGAGTCGCTGTTGATGTCAGCTCCCACAAAGTTGTTCCTGTGACAAAGTTGGTTCCGCACGTGAACGTACTGATGTTTCCTGATGACAGGCGCCGGGCTGCAGAATCAACGGGAGGGGCAGGGTTTGAGTACATTCACAGACAGTTTGGCTATATATGTTTATTGTTGGAAAACTGTTGTGGAGAATGTTGTAAAGTAAATATCGGACCACAAAATGTAAGGTTAATGTTAGGACCAGGCAATATTGTAAAGTAAAGTTAGGCCAAGAAGATCTCAAATAAGATGAATGTTAAGACTCGAAAATAGTTAATGAAACTAGGACCAGAAACTGTTTGTAATAAATAAATGTTTAAGATGAAGATATCTTGTTTAGTGAATGCCCGTGGTGAAAACTGAAACAAAAGCATTCTATTATAAAATGAAGAAGAAAAATATTGACATTCCACAAAATGTTAACATGAAGAAAACTGGTTGATATAAAGCTTCATCTCTCGGAAACAGAAACTTTGGTCTGTTATAACGTCACAGTGTCTCAGAATAGTGATGGACGGTTAGTTTCCTGGAAAGGAGGCAGAGGTCTACCAGCACGGATACTGACACAGAACATAGCAGACACGGCCATGAATAGGCGGGAAATTGGAGAACTGGCAGACAACCGAGAACATTCTCCGTGTGTCGTGATCAGGGACCCTTTCTGCAAAGTAGTTGCAATATGTCGATGGTATTACATATATGTTGAATTTGTCAGATTTGTTCCATTCTCATGACAGCCTACATCTTCAGATAATACTGCATACTATGTCTGGTTGTGATCACGTGTACAACATAGCAAAGCTAATTACGTTGAAAAACTGGATAGGCATGCACCATTGCATCACATTTTCACAAGAATTTATTTCAGGATTGTTTTCCTCAAACTTGACACTTCCCATCATGACTACGGTGTCACGTGATTTTTAGACTCTTAGATTGAACCCTATAAATTAAACTTTGGATTTGATAGATATTTCTAGTAGCTACAAGTGCATCAGCTTAGTTTTGGAGTATCAATGGGATATCTAAACCTCTCCATGAACGAAAGGAACACCTACATCAATAGTTAAAGTGATCAAACTCACATGTAATGCAGATAGATAAATTACGTGTTGTTTAGCAAACAACATTCTTATTTCAGATATGTATTCCATTTCTTACTTCCAGCAGCTTAATTCTCAAAAAATTGATTATTTAGGTCAAATTGCGGGAGAGGTCTGGGATGCGATGTTGGATCTTGACTCACTTCAAGTATGAAAACCGCAATACATGTATTTTATTATAACAATGGGACACAACTTCGGGACTTAGTTAAACATTATACGATTCTTCGATTATATCCCCGTAACAAAACATAAGCTAATCCATTGTATTCAAAGTAAGTTCAAACTACTAAAATTAAGTACATTGTTTCGAGGTATAAAGTCGCCATACAGATGGCGATTCTGGTGTTGGAAAAGGAAAATGTCGAGACTAGTGTAGGTTGTCACCCATTTCCTACAACCTGGCTTTATGCGATACATTACATCCGGATATCCCAAAAGATTACTCGAAAGTTTGTGTTGTATGCAAAGAAGCATTCTGGAAATGTGCAGAGAAGGAGCAACTGAACAGGAGAAATGGTAAATGACAAACCTTCTTTCAGCACGTGTTATCATAGAGCACCGCCATTATCCACGTTCGTTTAAAAGAGGATGTCAAAGTCAAGAGGTTCGATATCATTGTGCAGGGGTTTATCTCACCTGACTCGG
>JACEFZ010027211.1:1900000-1970000 GCA_014155875.1 Cepaea nemoralis | reverse complement strand
TTTTTTTTTCGGAGAGTTCCCAGAAAATCAGTTAAAAGAATATTTGGTAGTCTTCTTGTGAGACTCAGGCGACCTCGGAAGAAACAAATAATCCTACAGGATTGAATGCGTACCACTGTCTTGCTAGCAAACAAACCATTCTGCCGCAGTGGCTCCCGTATCTGTCCGTATGTAGTCGTTGCCTGAGTTTCCTCTGCCAGTTGTCAACGGGAAGGCATATTTGAATTTGTGAAAAGACACGTCCCGCTGCAGAATCCGCTATAAGTCTATGATGTGCTAGAACCATCATATTTTATAGGCCTGAATGCACGGAGCAATAGGTGTCTGAATCTACACTATAAATAATCAACGGTCTTGTTTCTTGCCGCGCTGTGTGCGGGCTAGTACACTCGGCCAAATAACAAGTGACTTACTAGAAACTGAAAACCCGGTATTTTCAGACCAATCAACCGGCAAGATTTATATAATACAATATATTAGTCCCAACGAAATCTATATTTCACAAGAAACCCAATAAAGGTCTTGTCATCGTTGTGCAGGTTCCTTTGCAGAACGTTGCTCTTATCATAATTAGGCGAGAAGCCCCAGTCCTTCGCCTAGTCTTCTACTCACCAATTATCACGCATAGGGTGTCTCTAACGTCCGGTGTCCTGTTTCGCTATGATCAGTCCCTGCCTCGTCTTCCGCTAACATAACCTTTCATTGCTGTCCTTCTAAACCAGTGTGACGTTTCATGTGTGAGAGTATTTTAATTTCTTAGACACGTTACTGTCTGTGAGCCAGTTTTCTCCAATGCTCAGATCTTGTAGAAAGCCGGTATTATTTCTCTCAGATCCGCGGTATTCTCAGATCTTTTATGTAACATTTAAATCCAAAAGTCTTAAATTCTTCCTTAGTGATGCATAACTGGTCCACGATTCACATTCTTATATTACAATAACAAAGATATATATTCTCATAATATTTCCTTTATACTGTTTGCTAGTTCTGTGCCATAGGTTCTTGCAATCTCTGCATTTCTATGGCCAGTCCCCGTGTGACCTCTTTAAAAAATCTCTATTCTTATTACTTATGGAGCCAAGGTATTCATACTTTGTGACAATTCAATGTCTTCATTGTTTATAGCAATGTGGTTTCGTCTGGTGACATTTACGTTGTCTATTTTGTATTCAGAAAAGCTTTAACAGTACAAGAAAACAAGAAACGCCTATCGGCCTTTTGGTTAAGATTCTTCTTCTTCTTTGCGTTCATCCGGAGTGTTTTTTCAGATATGATTGCGGTGTGTCTAAGTTATACGCCCTTGGGCCGAAGCCCGTAGGCCAACACATCCGGCTTTAGCGTGCTTTTTTGACCAGGTAGCATTCCTGGGAGACTCTCACTTTTGCGGTACCATCCACAACCCAGCTGGCCAAGTTGGAACGGTCGAAGACAACGGTCATCCCTCAAAGGAAGGCAGGGACAGTCCATGGCATTTTCCGCCATCCAGGGTGGCTTCCATAATTGCAGGGCCGGCACATAGCGCCCTGGTGCTGGGCTCACCGAGGGAATCGTCACGTCCTGCTCATAGCTGCTTTAATTCCTCACTTCAATATATTGGGCATTTCGTTCGCCCCGTGCCGTTCCCGCACAAACCAAACTGGTCAGCAGTTAGTATCCACTCAGCGAGTGTTTCGGACATGTGCTTGTCGTTGTGTCCGTCAGAACTGTTCCAGACACGTCGGACATTCAGAAAACTACCTAGTCAGAGCTGTTCCGAACAAGAGCGGCATTCGGAAACTAGGTAGCTGTTCCTAGGACGAGGGAAGACTAATTAGAGCTTTTCCGGTCACGAAAGACATTTCACTCGGACGTAATTGCGTAGTGCCATTTTTATTTTGCCGCCCGTAGGCTGGCACTTCCGGCTTCAGTGGGCATTTTTAATGAGGTTAGCCTCCCTCGGATTTCGAGACAAGTTAGACTCTTATTTCGACTTCCACACAGCAAGCTTTTGCTTCGGGCTGCCACGTAATGGATTCGCAAGCCAGGCGTTCCATTTCGTGTCAACGAGACAATTCTCCACCTTTGACTACACTCACTCCATGAGTACGGTTACAGACCATCTTCGGAACGTGCGACCGAGGTGTTTTTCCACCTTTAGTGCTCGCTCACGAGGTAGGCTACATGCGCTGCCGGCTCAGCACCTTACATCCGTCTGTCTGTGGGCGAGTAACGGCCCCTATAATGGTCCCTATCCCAAGAGCTGTCCAATATGTAGTTAATATCCATCGGCATAGCGCTTGGGGTCAGTGGGACACCACCACGGCAAGGTGGAGACACATCGGGGGAGTGGTTAAGATTAAAGTGTAATATCTGCACATAATCTTGGCAGGGCCGCCAGCAGAGGTGGTCATCCGAATGACACACAAGGCAGTGGGACCTGATGGGGGATTATGGCCCCTGCGGAACTGAGAGCTCTTATTTAAAAAAACAAATGAAAATTCCAAATAAAACGACAGTAACAACGTACTAAATATGGGAAAATGGTCATTCCCTTTAAGAATCAATGACCATATATGAGTTAACATATGAAAGGAAACATACCTGAGATGGGTCTTGGCTCTCATGTACTTTCTCCACCTACAACAGTACTTTTTGACCCGGATAATTAGTGCTCGTCTCAGAATAACATAGAGCCAGGGGTTCAATGTTTGGTTGAGGCTAGCCAGACGGATTGCTATCAAACCGAGAACATCGGCTGTCCCACCTTGCGTGATCAGAGTCAAAGAAATGTGCACCTGAAGAAAGAAATCAACACACATTTGTCTTAAATAATGTCAGTTAAACGAAGTAGCCTTAACTTTTCTATTCTTTTCTTTTCTTTGGTTTTCTTTTTTTAAATCTTTTTTTCTGAAACATTTACAGATTATACCTTTCATCAACACGTTAGGAAGAGATTTCCAGAAATGCCTTTGTGGGGGATGTGTGTACATGGAGGTAATGATGTTTCTCTGAGGGATGTGTCTACATGGAGGTAATGATGTTTCTGTGAGGGATATGTGTACATGGAGATAAGGATGTTTCTGTGAGGGATGTATGCACATGGAGCTAAGGATGCTCCTGTGAATACTGCTGCTACTACTACTACATTACTTTTCATTATTACCATATGCACAATTTACTCATCCAAACTGGATATTATAATTGATGCAAACATGTACTTCAAACAGTATTACATAATCGCATTTATATTTTTTTACTTGTACTTATATTTATCTTTGTAAATTCGCGTAAGCGCGCGTGTCTGTATAAAAATAACAGGATCTCTCTCTCTCTCTCTCTCTCTCTCTCTCTCTCTCTCTCTCTCTCTCTCTCTCTCTCTCTCTCTCTCTCTCTCTCTCTCTCTCTCTCTCTCTCTCTCTCCGGATATACTGCGATTGTGTAAGTAGACTGTTTGACCATGTTGTAACGGTGATCTTCCACACCCCATCCCCAGTATCACCACATACATAACATACACACAAACACAAACATACACTTACACATATGTACGGACATATGATGCAGGAGACAGTCCACAGATCATACAAACAGGCATGCAGGCAGACAGACAAACTGGCGTACGAAATGACAGACGCAGAAATAGTTGAGAGACAGACCATCAGACAGAAAGATAGTCAGACATGCGAACGGTGGGACGGACAGGCAGGTAGGCAGGCAGGCAAGCATGCAGACAGGCGGGCGGGTGGGCGGGCGGGCGGTCGGACGGACGGACGGACAGACAGACAGACAGACACAAGATTACAGCATTCTGACGAATTATGGTTCCTTATCATCAAAAACTTGCTTCGCACAATTCAAACACCCTCTTCTTCAGTCTTACAGCGGGTATTCCCAGTCGTTATGCACACAAGATCTGAGAAACTCTCATTTGTTTTTATTTTCCAACTTAAGCTCTCACACTCCAGATTGAAAACAACAGGGTCAATGCTCCACACACGCCGTTTGACTGAGATACCTGTAGCCGTCTACAAGTTACCACGGAAACTAGCAGCTAGAGTATCTCAGGCCTGACACAACTTCGTGGCCCAGATGTTAGACGTCATTACAGAAAGTAAAGACAGTGTTATTTCAGACACTGTGAAATGGTGAGGGATGGATGTAATGTGACAGGACTTATCTTATACAAGATCGTAGTAGTCATACGACAAAGAGGCCAGCTCGTTGCCTCGCTACTTTCCTCTCCCAGATAATCGCAGGTACCCTAAAAATACACCGACCTAGATCTCTGGATCAGGAAAATGTTCAGAAAAGTACGCTGTGTGTAATTTCGTTCCATTTAAAAGATGTTTGATGTCACATATTTACGTGGATAATGTTGTAGTACAGTATGAAGCTCATAAAAGGGTACTCTTCCGTTGTTTATGCTTCACCTCGACACCGCAAGGTACAAGAGGAACAAGATGAGATGGTGAGATGAGATGAGATGAGACGAGACAGTTAATTTGTACCAATGTGTTCTTCTATACCTAGGGGTTCATGCGCAAGACAATAGCATCTGACAACAAAAGTGATTAGTGTCACTGACAGTTTGCTACGCTGATAATGTCATGAACGCGGTCGGAATGACAGGCGATCGCCATCCGCCAACAGAGGACAAGACTGGCCTGCTAATGCTCCGTAAACTAGGTCTAGACAGTCTGATGACTCGATCATGTGATGTGGGCATGTGAACGTCATTTGCACCTTCATTGTGATAATATACGGGGGCATATTGTGAGTTATAAGAGGGGGAGAAAGGGAGTGGGGGAGCACCAACAATTGTTTTGCCTTTTTTGATGCTCTATCTCTTAACGCACACGATAGTTTTCTCATTTTTGGTGCAGGACTCTCCTTCTCATTTGAATTTCCTTTGGCAGTTACTGTATAATGACAATTGATACCCAGTAACGTAGTGGCTAGTTACTCACCTGCTGGCACAGTGGTCATGGGTTCCATCCGTAACCAAGCAGATTCAATTTTTTAAGACTGACCAAGACTGATACCGATGTTCCTCCCTGCCATAATGTCAAATTGCTCAGCATCTTCTCTCTCGGCCTCCCTCTGCTTCTCCTACCTTCCAGCTGTCCCCGTCTCGTGACGTGCCCAAATAATATAATCTTCTTCTGATGCGAATAACCAGTTGATTTTGCCAGTTAATTTTGTTTCAAGATATCTACATTACTCTTTGTTTCTGTCCACAGAGTTCTCATCATTCTTCTATTTTAAAAAAATGTTCGCAGCTTCCACACAATTCTTCGCACATCTGCTACCTGTCCAGGATGGGGAATATTGTAACACTATAATTTAAAAAAAAAAAGGTCGGCGTCGCTGAGAGGTTTAATGCGCTTTTTTAAGTAGCAGGTTCATTCCACATACCGGTCAGTTGGGCATAAAGTTGTTCTCGTTCATAAAGTAATGGCAAATTACTGAACGCAAAATTGCCTTATAAATCAAAAGTAGCCAATAGAGGCTGGAATTCACCGTAACCCGCTGCACAAGACACGCACAATTATTTAAAATAGTTTTTAAAAATGAAACAAAAAGATTGATCGCTCCAAACCCCTAGTTCCCTTGCCTCAAATGTGTAAAAACGATTTAAAAGGACTGACTTCACCGTACTGGGTTTTATCCCATATGGCTCGGTCTCTTTCCGCAGAAAGAGACCTGTCAAGAGCGCTCCACAAACCACGAGCTCCGTGTCTTCAGTGGCCACCTCCAGGATCCTCGGTGAAAACTGCACTCGTGAACCGAACAACGTTGCCCGGAATCGAACCCACAACCTTCGGACGGCGTAACTCCTTCACCACGGAGACTTCCAATTAAATGTTGAAGTGATAGCTGGCTAGTCGGATAGGATTCATATAATTACTCTCCGGGACAGGTGAAGTTCAAGAATGTCCGTGCTCGATCAAAGAAAGTAGGACGCAACGATTTCAAGTAATCGCATAATTCCGACATTACGCTCAAACATACAGCATATTTCCATATAAGCTTAAAGGTCGGGAGACACCACAAAACTCCCAGAGCCGAATGATTACAGGGAGTCTAGCCTTCATTGTTAATTCGCTGGGATTCGTGCAGCTGTAATCTCTGCAAGCCCGATTCATGACGTGTTAATACTTCTTATTTCCTTCACAATCCCTGCTCATTGATTGTTCTCGGGTTAAATGGCATGATGACCCGCGCGAAACACGAGCAACCGAAATCCTGGTCTAGTTCAGATGTTGCTGACAAAATTATGCACTTCAGCAACATATCTGGATAATTGTAGATAGTTTGTCCATTGGCTGTCGATTTACAATCTTTAGCTCATTGGAATATCGACGTGGCCTTGATACTGTGCTTGCTGGAATATGTTTACATTTATAATCTTCAGGTCACGTTCGCTTTCGTATGTCTGTGATCTGAATGACCTGAATGTTTGGTGTTGATTTTCTACCATCAATATGGGTGAAGGAATTGATGGGAAAGACCTTAGACTTGTAAAAAACATATATTGGAAACAACAAGCTGCCATAAAGATTGATAATGAAGTAGGCCAATATCAGCCTATTAAGAGAGGTGTGAGACAGGGATGTGTAATGTTTCCAGATCTGTTTTCCCTGTACAGTGAAAATATTTTCAGAAATGTAGAAGATATGAAAGGAATCATCATTGGGGGACATAACATAAACAACATTAGGTATGTGGATGATACAGTACTGAGTGCAGACAATGAGTAGGATCTGCCACAATTAGCAGATGTGGTTGTTGCACACAGTGAACAACTTGAGTTAGAATTAAACTGTAATAGTCACATATTATGGTCGTCACTAAAGGAAATACCACAATGCAATACGCAAGTACATGGGAATATTCTTCAACAAGTGAATCGGTACAATAGTCCCGAACGTCCGTAACGCCTTAAAGAGATTAGAATATTGAATTGCCATGGCGACGGAAGCCTTTTGCAAGATGAAAAACAAACTGACCAATAAAAAGACGTCAATTGCAACGAGAAAAAGAGTGTTGAGGTGCCACATAGAACCTGTAATTTTGTATGGATGTGAAGCGTGGACAATGAACAAACAATCTGAAAAACATCTGATGGCTGTGGAAATGCAGTTTCTGGGAGAGATGCAAAGAATACCATTTACAAACAAACAATCCAATGATCAAGTCCTATAAGAAAGAAATGAAAACCGAACACAGGTTAGAGAATTTAAACGTAGGCAGTCAAAATTATTTGGTCACATTAAGAGAAGAAATAATTAGATAATTTGATGCCAACTGGCAAGATCGAGGGGAAGAGAACAAGGGGAATGCAGAGAAGTAAATACCTGGATTGCTTGGTCACGTGGTATAATCGAGACAAGAACACTGAACTGATCCATGACTCTGATGATCGAGTGAGATGGCGAATCATGACCCCCAAGCTAATCGGCATGGCACATGATGAATGAAAAAAAAGAAGTCGCTTAAAAGTCGACAGGGTCGACTTCATTGCACCGGGTTTTATCCCATATGGCTCGGTCTCTTTCCGCAGCACGGAAAGCGTCGCACAAAGCACGAACTCCGTAGCTTTTAGCGACGACCCACAGGAGTCTGCGAAACATTTAACTCCTAAACCGAAGGGTGCGGCCCGGAATCGAACCCACAACCTTCGGAGCACGAGTCAAACGGCTTGACCACTTCGCCGCAGAGGAATGAATGAATGAATGAATGAATGAATGAATGAATGTGTGTATGTGTCGATTTTTAGCGTACCTGAATTACTGTACATCTGTCATCTTTAACTCACTCGAGTATATGTACTTCTCAGGACATATGAATGTGTGGACACAAGTGCTTATTTAGCTCTGTACATCTGTCATCTTTAACTCACTCGAGTATATGTACTTCTCAGGGCATATGAATGTGTGGACACAAGTGCTTATTTAGCTCTGTACATCTGTCATCTTTAACTCACTCGAGTATATGTACTTCTCAGGACATATGAATGTGTGGACACAAGTGCTTATTTAGCTCTGTACATCTGTCATCTTTAACTCACTCGAGTATATGTACTTCTCAGGGCATATGAATGTGTGGACACAAGTGCTTATTTAGCTCTGTACATCTGTCATCTTTAACTCACTCGAGTATATGTACTTCTCAGGGCATATGAATGTGTGGACACAAGTGCTTATTTAGCTCTGTACATCTGTCATCTTTAACTCACTCGAGTATATGTACTTCTCAGGGCATATGAATGTGTGGACACAAGTGCTTATTTAGCTCTGTACATCTGTCATCTTTAACTCACTCGAGTATATGTACTTCTCAGGGCATATGAATTTGTGGACACAAGTGCTTATTTAGCTCTGTACATCTGGGATGGTTACCGTGCTTGAATGTGTGTACATTTGTTAATTATAGCGCGCTTGAATTTATGCACATCTGTAATGTTTAGAACGCTTTATTTGTTGTACATCTGTGATCTTTAGTGCACTTGGGTGTTTGTACATCGGTGAACTTTAGTACACTTAAAAGGATTTTGAACTTTTGATCCATAGACATTAGCGCCCTTGATTAACACCAAAATGATATGAAATCTATGAGACTGCAAGAGAGTTACAGATACCCCCTCCCCTGTTTTCACACTCACCCCCTATTGATGGTAGAAAACCAACACCGAATCTTGCACTCACCACTTGGAGAGCCGACGCGAGCATGCTGGAAATGACTGCTCACAGATTACAGGTGAGAGGATGGTCTTCTCTGCACTAAGTTTTACCTGATCAAGCTCAGTTTATCTCTGCAGAACGGTAACACGCCTGCTGAGAGCATCGCATAAAGCATCAAGTCCGTCGTTCCAGCGTTGAACCCAAAGGATCTCTGAAACAATTGCTCTCGTGGTCTGAACGATGCATTCCGAAACCGAATCAACGAACGTCAGAGCTCGGAGCGGACGCCTTGACCAGTGGACCACGGAGGTCACTCGAGTGAGTTGCTCACCAAATTGGGAGGAGATACGACGTAATATAAAAACAAATGCCCAGTCTATTACATCGTTCAAGAGTAAACAATTTAATTCGACGATCTTCGACAGCAGCAACAACACAACAACCAATAACAACAACAGCAGCATCAATAATAAAAACAACAAATTAGCTATATACGGAGTTTGAACACAGTTCTTACTCTTATATTTTGAGTGAGAAAATAGTTAGGGTTTCTATAGTTCCAACAAAACAAAAAATGAACACGTATGGCCTGACTAAGATCAGTTTGTATTTTGACTCACAGTTAAATAGACAACCGTGTGTTGCTAGCGCAGGTAAAGGAGGCAAAGAATATTAACAATGTAACCTATCACGTACAACAGTACAGCATCAGAAGCTTTGGGAAATCATGAGGAACATGGACTTTCCATCACATATAGTACAACTCATAAAAATTCTCTATCTAGACCAGTGTTTCTCAACGTGGGGCCCACGCCCCACAGGGGGGCAATTCGATTGTTAAGGATGGCAATTCGAAAATGGAAGAAATCGGCTGGATATAACAAAACCGGGAGACTTTAGACTGAAGTTAACTAAATTGGAACCTGACATAAAATCTCTTTGCAGCAAGCATCAAGCACAAGGATCTCACTAAATTTAAATAATTAAAATAATATAGAAAAATCTTTCATTAAAATTATTTGTACTTGAATTTCAATTCTCCATTATATGTTTTGAAAATGTACTTACTGTGTTCGCTCAATAATTTCCTAGTGATTTCTTCCTAAAACCTATCGGTCCTTTAGCTAGGATCACTGTTTATCATTATCAAAATCCATCATCTTCTTGCTTGTTACTACTGCTGTGGATGCTGCTGTCGCCCTCACTGGTTGGTTCTAAATAGTTTACTGCCATTATCATCATTACCGAAGAGGTGGTGATGGTGTTGGCGGTTTTGGAGCCAATTGGTGAGGGGGGTGACAGGGGAAACAAAGATAGTAAAACAAATTTTCATATTTAAGTATGCCAATGAATACATTGTTGTAATATTATACATATGTCACCTACACGCCCACACGCAACGCTCTGTAAATACACGAACACAAATACTGAACACACAGAACGCATGTAACAACACAAACATTATAAATGCAATCACTACTTTTTCTGCACTGTAAGCTAGTATACTGTCACATCCCCCTTTCCCACCATTTTGATACTGTTGTTGTAGATTCTGCTGCAGCCCTCAACGGTTGGCTCTAACAAGTTATACTGCCATGTTCATAATTACCGAGTGGTGGTGATGGTATTGGTGGGGTTGGAGCTGACAGGTGAGGGATGCGGCAGGAGAAATAATAACGGTGTACTATCATCTTGCTGTTGTTTATAATGTTTCCTTACAACAATTTCAATGAAGAAATGTTCCAATGTATAAAAGGTTTGTGAATTTGTGCATATGTCACCTACACGATACACATGCAACGCTCTGTAAAAACACGAACACTATACATTGCAACGATTTTAACACTCAATAAAAGTTTTAAAAAAAAGATTAGCTAGGACCGGGTGCATTTGCTGCTCCCCCTTCCCCCCCCCCCCCCCCCCCAAGTAGTGCGCCTGGTCTGGTCGGCGGCCGGGATGATCAAATAAAAAACCCATCACATACATATCTTCATCTTAGATGTGGGCTTGGTGGACCACTGTGGGCAATAGCTCACAGTGAGACTAAGGGTTCACACAAAAAAAGGGGGAGGCGGGGGAACTAGCTTGTCTGGGGTAACCGCCAAACAAAACAAAAAAAAAATGCACCCAACACAACCGACACACAGAGACGCGGGATCTCGGGGTGGATAGGACACACAATGAGACAACCAGGGAATAGTATAACTAGACACCGCCTTGTCTGCAATCCACAGGGCAAAAGAAATAATCCATGTGCCATGCCGATATGCGTGGGCGGTCATGTTTTGCCATCTCACTCGATCACCAGAGTCGTGGATCAGCTCCGTGGTACTGTCTCGACCATGCCACGTGGCCGAGCCATCCAGGTATTTACTTCTCAGTCTTAACCTTGGTCTCCTCCCTTCTCTCTTGCCAGTTGTCACCAAGTTCTCCAAGTCATTTCTTCTCATAACATGCCCAAACAATTTTGACTGTCTACTATCTTCATTTATTTCTTGAAGGACTTGTTCACTTGGTTTTCTGCCTGTCCATGGTATTCTTTGCATTTTCCTCAGAAACCACATTTCCACAGCCATCAGATGTTTTTCAGCTTGTCTGCTCATTGTCCACGCTTCACATCCATACAAAAGTACAGGTTCTATGTAGCACTTCGACACTCTTTTTCTCGTTTCAATTGATATCTTTTTATTGGTCAGTATGTTTTTCATCTTGCAAAAGGCTACCTTCGCAAATGCAATTCTTGTTCTAATCTTGCTATAAAAGAAATAATGAGAGATCTAAAAGCATAGGGTGAAGAGAATGAAAGTTGAATAATAAGGGGAGGACATGGACGGTGCTGTAGGAGATAAGATAGCAAACAAAAGATAGGATTGCTGGGCGTGAGATGGTTAGGACCTATGCACCAATTGATGGAAGGAAGCCAAAGATGAAGTAGAAGTGGAATTAGAAACGCAACATGGCTCTAACAGTCAGCACTAGGCATAACTCTTCTATTGATTCCAATGTGGTTATTTCTTGCACAATGAATTGCAAAAGTCAGTGAAGGGCAGGCGGAAACAGGTCTGTTCGAAAAGACAGCAATTTCAATGCAAATCAATAACGGGAACACAATGCGTTTATACGACCAGGCGCCTGCTTCATCATGTTTAAATATAAAGCGGTGTGTCGCGTTTGCTATTAAATATTCCGACTAACTTATCTTATAGAAAGGGAAAACCATGAATATAAATTATGAGAAGAAATATTGCTAAAGCCGTTAAAGTGGCGTCACGATACCAAGTGGTTAATGCTGTTGCCTATACAATCAGTGGTTCTTCATGTTCAATCTCCTGGGTTATTTTTGTTTCCCCTGTCCATACGGTTTTGGGGTTGACCCATTCTCATAAAAATGGGTTCCTGGCAATTTTCAGATTTGTCTGTGAATTTCCTGGAAAGGAAAGCCCGCGAGAAAGGCAGCTGGTCATCTCCTCATTATGTAGTGGACTAGAATATGCAAAGACCTACATTTCACATAGCAATGACAATATCTACCATGGAGCTATATTTATAATACAAATGATTAACCTTGTCTTCTAAATGAGACGAAAGGCTAAAATAATACATGGTACGCTACAATTACACCACAAAAGTCAACAGTGTGAATTGCATTACTATTTAAATATTTAAAAAAATTGTTAGTTAAGTTAGTCGCGGTTTCAACTTCACGGCAACGGGCACCCTATAAATGCTTCGTTCCAGTGCCAGCGAAAGCAACACAAAATACTCTTCACTGCCACATGTGTAAAGTGAAACAGACAGCAGTCCAACAGTACGCAAACGTATGCATGCATAAAATCACTGCCAGATGCCGAAACAACATAAATTACTAAAATTACAATTCATCGTCAATGGAAGCAGAAGTCACTAGAAGAACAGCAGCTGCACACGCATTACTGTATTTGTTTTGTTTTTTTTAAACACAAACTGTTACATAAGGTTAGCTCAGCAACCAGCAACCCGCTATTTCTCTGAAATTGCATTTCATAACACAAATCACAGAAGACAGACGAAACAACATTTCACATGAAATCCACAGCCAACATTGTCGCAACAAGCGCTCAACTCAGTAGCTGGGCTACGGAACGATCATAACTTTTTTTTAAATATCCTTTACAGGACATCGTCTGTCAACATCAGTACCTTTCAGCTGTATGTTGATTTCTTGGCAAGATTTACGCTCAGTAATTTGCCATTGCTTTCTGAGCAGCCGGCTCACATACCCCGTAAGTTACCGATGCGATTCGAACCACTGCTGATTCTCACCGTCATCACGTCACCCACTAGAGTATACGAGATTACGGAGAAAAGTTATAACCTCTAAGCCGCGAAGCCAACTATGTACTACAAGTTCAAATAAGGAAAAATTGCATAAGCAAACGTGGCAAGAAGCAAACAACTCTCAAAGACCTTAATGAATCGTCTTCTTATCTGCCATCTGTCATATTGCTTCTGTAGTCCTTAATAATTATAAAACAAATGCTAAAAGTGTTTTATCATTATTACAATGCTTCTCATATTGGTGCCTTAATCATCATCATCGTCTTCTTGCTCTTCTTTCTTTCTTCTTCTTCTACTTCTTCTTCTTCCTCTTCTTCTTCTTCTTCTTCTTCTTCTTCTTCTTCTTCTTCTTCGTCTTCTCCTCCTCCTCCTTCTTCTTCTTCTTCTTCTTCTTCTTCTTCTTCTTCTTCTTCTTCTTCTTCTTCTTCTTCTTCTTCTTTATCCTCCTCCTCACCTTCTTCTAATTCTCCTCATTCTTTTTTCTTTCTTTCTTCTTTTACTTCTTCTCCTTATCCGTTTTCTTTTTCGGCCTCCTTCTTCTTCCTCTTCCTATTCCCCTCTTCTTTTTCTTCTCTTTCTTCTATGCTGATCTTGTATACGTTTTAACGCAGCTGCAGCGGATGTTTTAGTAGTAAGGTTTATTATTTGTGATAACTAAACAATCTAAACGTGAAACGGATAGTGTGAGCCTAATATTAATAAATGTCGGTGTAAGAGACGACGAATATATGTACAGGAATATCTAAGGCATGTTCAGCCACAATGAAACAAACTGACTGTAAATCAAGGTTTTTCCTAACCGCAGTCAGTCAATCAGTCAATTAAAAATTAATCAATCAATAAGGTGCCATCTCAACATTTGAGGTTTATTGCAAGTGATCTCCAACACTCTCTGTCTCTCGCCCTTATTGTACACACTGACAGACAGTTGCTTGTCCATCTCATGATGTTGTCTTACCATTTGTCGCTTAAAAAGTGACAAATAGTAAATCGTTGTCCACCTCTTGCTCTTCTGTCATCAATTCTTGTAATATGGCCAACATATTTAACTTTTTTTATTTTTGTCTTCAACGTTTTTTTTTTTTTTTTTTGGATTTACAAAAGACACGTGAGCACACACACACAGAGTCAGCAGCGTTCCACACCCTGTAATCCACGGCGAGCTTGTGACACACACAATTTCTGATGCAAATATAGGGGCCTCTGATAAGCTAAGCCCTTTAACATTTAACAAACGGAATAGTTCTTGGTGGTGCAGTCTGTAGATGTAAAGTTGTTCGATTGTCAAAGTATACTTGTTCTAACTGCGAGAAGGCGGCAGTCCAGAGTTGCCATTCTAGACGTTTTACATCCAGATCTAGATGTTTTGCCGGCGTCGTTTTCTGACGTTTGGATGTTAGATGTAATTCTAGATGTTCTTCATATGGAGTTAGATATTTTATAGGTTTGACTTTACTTTCGGTGTCATTTAATTACAGTATTACTGGTAAATTATGGTAACTGCCATTATTTAAACGTTGAACTGACTTGGGTCAACGCTCAACAATCTGCAATCACCCGGTAATGAGTAAAAGCGCGCATAAATCATAGTAACATTATTTCAACTGTAAACTCTATGTGTCTCCCTGGCCAAGGTGTTAACAACGTTGTTCGTAATCCCGTATATCTACGTGGGGAAAACAGCTGCGCGAGATTCGGCAGCGGATCGCACAGCGCTGGTAACTTACGGGGGTATGTGAGCCGGTCGTTCAGAAAGCAATGGCAAACTACTGAATGTAAAAACTTGCCTATTATATTAACAGCAACTGAAAAATGCTGGTGGTGGCTGCAACATCCTGTAAGGGATATGCAACATAAAAATAAAACTCATTGTGTTGCGAATTATTGCTGTAAT
The DNA here is from genome assembly GCA_014155875.1 of Cepaea nemoralis. NCBI lineage: Eukaryota > Metazoa > Mollusca > Gastropoda > Stylommatophora > Helicidae > Cepaea > Cepaea nemoralis. The sequence goes on along the minus strand of JACEFZ010027211.1, from coordinate 1,955,126 downwards.
GCCGACTTTGTGATTCTCTTTCATGTATGTGTGTTTTTTTGTTTTGTTTTTTTAAAATAATTGCTCACCTTCATAAGTGTCTTCCATCTTGACCACATATTTCAACATGCCAAAAGTAAAGCAATATGAACAAAAATTTCGGAAAGAGTGGCTGCAGGATGACACAATCAAAGTCGCTTTACAAAAGTCGCTTAAAAGTCGACAGGGTCGACTTCATTGCACCGGGCTTTATTCCATATGGATTAGTCTTTTTCCGCAGCGCGGAAAGCGTCGCACAAAGCACGACGCTCTAGCTCTAGCGACGATCCACAGGAGTCTCCGAAAAATTTAACTCGTGAACCGAAGGACGCGGCCCGGAATCGAACCCACAGCCTTCGGAGCCCGAGTCAAATGGCTTGACCACTTCGCCACAGAAACAATTAAAGACTGGGTGACGGCAGATCATGGAGATGCGGATAAGGCTCGTTGTAAGTACTGCATGTGCGAAATGAAAGCGAAAATACAAGACTTGAAGAATCATGCAGAGAACAAAAAACACAAAAATGCACTGCCATTCAGGGATATTACACGGATGACATCTGTTTTCCGAAATATACAGATTAATGAATCATAAAAATTTGAAGGATCTGTCGCAATGTTTTTAAGTTGTCATTGTGCAATTGCGAACTGTGACCATTTGATTGATTTGTTTAAAGACACTATTTATGACAGTCTCTCTCATCTCATCATGTTCCTCTTGTACCTTGCAGTGTCAAGGTGAAGTATAAACATCGTGAGAGTGCCCGATTATGGGCTTCATATATCGATATTCCCATGGACACGTCTATTCCCTCCGTCCAACGTTTACGTGGTCGGCCTCTTCCTCTGTTTCCATCTGGTCTGTACATCATTGCTTGTTGTGGCATGCTGTTGACTGGTAACCTACTTGCATGGCCAAACCATTTGACTTGCTGCTCTCTAATAAAATCTAGTGCTGCTTTAACCCCCACTTTAGTCCTGATTTCTTTATTTCTGATCTTATCTCTTCTTGATACATTGAGTATTCTTCTCAGGAATCTCATTTCTGTTGTTGTGACTTTTCTCTTTTTCTGTCATTGTCCAGGTTTGGCATTGGTAACATAGAGTTGGTTGGAAGATTGTATTGTAAAGCGCTTTCTTAGTAGTTATTGATACATGTTTGTTCTTTAGTATTGGTGCCATTTGTCCAATGAGTTGGTTTGCCTTATTGCACCTATTTTCGATCTCGTCTTCTGATCTGCCATTTGATGATATTATACTTCCTAGGTACTTGAACCTCTTTACTTAGTTAGTTAGTTAGTTATCAGTTGGGGTATCTTCGTTGCACTCCGGACATGTCCATAGGTGCTCAGATCCTCCCCCCCCCAGCATATGCATCAGCGTCCGGTGGCTAATAGTGCCAGTTCTGTGTTGGTTGACGAGGCGCTTTGTTTTCCCGATGTACCTCTCGCGTCTGGCTGTGCCGATTCTTACTCCCAGGTCTTTCATCCTGGACAGCGATGTGGAATCATTGACGTCAAAGTCCTCTGTTCTCGCCATATCTTTAAGGACGTTAATAACATCGGCACGATCCATGTGCTGGCCATCTACAGGGGGTGCAGAGCCAGCCAGTTTGTCAGCTCGTTCATTTCCCTCGACTCCCGCATGTCCCGGGACGAAGATGAAGGTGACTTTACGGACAACAGACTTCCGCAGCGATTCAGTCCACTGTCTACGTACCGATCCAGCTTCGACCTTCTGAATCATGCTCATTGAATCACTTAGTACACACACGTTGGTATAATGCTGTGACTCCAGCCATATGAAAGCCTGTGTAACTGCCATCACCTCCATCGTCATGCTGCTCGTGGTCATAGAGTGGGCACCACTGGATTCTTGAACGGTTCGGCCCGCTGAACGGGCTGTAAATGCCCACGCACTTCTCTGCTGCTTTACCACAGATCCATCTGTATAGATGAGCACTTCGGGGCTATCTGAGTGTTCATAGATGAGCGCGTTAACCTCTGCATTGACAGCGGCAGGGTTCTGCTCTCTGCACCGTCTGTCGAGTGTGATAATGCAGGAGAAAGTGCACTTAAAAGCTGGAGGCACCGGCACCCATTCCTTGCCGGGGTTGATACTGGTAAGACTGCAGACCTGTCTGACGACATCTTCCGCCCGACCCATCCATGATTTGTCCCTCTTTAGCCTGTCACCCTTTTCTCTGAATATAGCGTCATGCAGAGGGTGCTGCTCATCTGCACTTATTTTTAAGTATGCACGAGCTCTCCAGATCTTGATCCTGTGTTCCATTGTCGGGAAGTCAAGGAGGTATCTCATTGCTACACAGCTGGTGTCTCTCGTGCAGCCCAAAATGATGCGCATGGCTTCGTTTTGTACCTTTTCAAGTCTTCCAATCTGTGTAGGGCTGACAGTGAGGATGGCCAGGGCATACTCGATGCGTGAAAGCACAAGTCCTTGGAACAGAAGTATTAGCAGTCTTTGCTCGATATTGGCAGTCGCCATGACTCTCATTGCTGACAAACCTTTTCGAGCCTTCGTTATGACATAATCGACATGATCTCTGAAGGACAGGCTACGATCAAGCCTCACGCCAAGATATGTCATTGACTGGGTTCTACTCAAACTGCTCCCATCCATTCTTACTGCCGGCAGGTCTGTTTTCACAATATGGTTGTTTAGTGAGAACCATGTAACCGTTGCCTTTGCAGGGTTGACAAGGGCATCGGCATCAGCACACCATGAGGAAATTCGATCTAGTTCGCCCTGCATATCATTGGCAACCGCCTGTCTATCTCGACCCTGTCGATACACGAGGATGTCGTCAACGAATGACAGAGTCCTACCCCTCCCGTCCAACTGTTGTTCAGTGATCGGCACCGTATACACGTTGAATAGTACTGGTGACAGTGGTGAACCCTGCGGCAATCCTGGACATATCGTTATCGGCTCAGAAGACCAACTCCCGCATCTTAGCACCACCTTCCTTTGGAGCAGAACTGCAGCTATCCATCGTACAAGGTGAGGGTGCACTTTCAGTCTGAGGAGGGTTTGCATCAAGTGCTCGAACGATACTCTGTTATATGCGTCCTCTAAGTCTATGGCGGCCGCACATGTCTCTTCTCTGACCTGAAATCCTTCGTAAACATCTTGAGCAAAGACCGCTGCATTCAGCCATGACTCTTTGTTGCGTCTGTATCCTCCAAGTGTGGGCGGGAAGCAGCCGAGCTGTTCCAAGTCCCAAGCAAGTCTGTGTGCGACAATTTTCTCCAGTAGCTTGCCAACAGTATTCTGCATCGTAATGATTCTGTAGCCGCTTATCTTGGAATGGTCTTTGTTCGGTTTTGGCAGCGGCAGCAAGTAGCTGTGTAGCCATTCTTCTTTGACCTGACCCCTCTGGATACTGGTGTTGAATTCTCTGGCCAGTTCTTCCATGTCATCATCTGATATCACCAGTAGGTCACCATATCGGATGCCGTCTGGGCCTGGGGCGGTGTTAGGTGATTTCTTGAGCATCGCACGCACTATCTCAGCTGTGATTGTCCATTCTTCGTCTGTCCCGACCCCCTCGCACAACTGAGAGAGTGTCGTTGTGGTCCTCTGTCTGGCGGGCTCGTCTTTCTGGTCAGTCTGTTCTATGTAGCGTGCAAGAAGGGCCTTACCTTTATCCGCATCCGACTTTTTCCATGCGAGGTCTGTGCCTTGAAAGTCTGGAATACCCCTACGTTGTGCAGCACCGTTCATGCTCTTGTGGAGGCGCCAGAATGTCGTAAGAGATCGCTCGGAGCACACCTTCCTGCAGAACTCGTCCCATTTCTCGGCCTTGGCCTGTTTGGCGCAGGATTTGAATAAAGTCGTCGTCCTATCGACCTCCGTCTTCAGGTTCGCCAACTCAAACTGTGGCATGTTAGCCTTTCTGGCCTTTTGCCAGTCTTTGACAGCCTGCCTCTTTCCCAGCCATGCCTTCTCGACCTCTCCATTCCACCATGGTGGCTGCAACCATCTTTCTTGTCTCCTGCGGGAGGAAGTTAGTTTCCTTCTTCTGATCTTGCTTATGGCGTCTTGACCAGTGTTGTCGTACGGGAAGGCATTTGTCTTGTTTCTTTGACTCATGGCCCCGTCTTTCTTGATCAGGATGACACAAGGGTAGTGGTCACTATCGTGGTATCCCAGTGTACCCCACCGGCACCTTGGTGCGATGGTGGGCGACACCAGAGCCAAGTCAATGATGCTGTCAGAGTCACCTGGTCGAGTGGCTATTCTAGTGACCTTCCCATCATTCAGACAGATTAGGGCAGCAGATGCCAGGGCGTCCTCCAGATTTTCTCCCTGTCTATTGGTGATGCAATTCCCCCATTGACTGCCTCTGGCATTGAAGTCCCCACAGTAGATGATATGCCTTTCATCCATATCGAACAAACTCTGCCATTGTCGCACGTCGACCTTCCCATTTCGCGCATAAACGTTCACGATTACAAGCTGCACTGGTGTCATTATTCTTAATGCCTGCACTTGCAGGGCATCACTGTTCCAGGAAGACATATCGATCTCAGACACTAGTATGTTGTCGCGGACCAGAATGGCCTGTCCGAGGTGCCGCCTGTTAAAGAATCCCTGAAATCCCGCGACATTTACTGTTCCGTCGCCGAGCTGTGTTTCTTGTAAGACTACAATATCGTTTCCGTACAGTAGTTTTTCAAGAATGGGTCGGCGTTGACTAAATGATGCACAGTTCCAGTACAGTACTCGAACGTGTCCGATGCCCAATCTGTCACATTTTAACCGCCTTCTGCGCGTGCCCGCCCTCTTACCACGCCGTGTTCTTGTCGGTCGTCTGGTCGTCATGTTAGGCTTAACTATCGCCACCGGGCGCCGATGATACGCCGAAGGGAGTCCGGGCGCGCGTGCACGAACTCCGTTGCACGGTCCGAACTCCATTTCACCACGAAAAACACACTTAATCCATACACATTTCGGAAAAAACACGTTCCATTTTACGGGACGAAAAAATGTCCCGCCATCTTGCTCAAGGGAACTCACTCTCTTGTTTCAAGGGATGTTCGTTTAGGTGAATTGTTGTTTGTTCTTCTTTAGTTATAGTCATTACCTCTGTTTTGCCTGTGCTAATTTTCATGTTATCTTCCCTACACATTTCGTTTAGACTATTCATGTGGTCTTGTAATTCAGCTTCTGATTTTGCTGTTAGTGCTTGGTCGTCCGCAAACAGGAGTTCTCTAATGGTTAGATTTGCAGATGCTTCTTCTTCCGTGTTCTCGTCATGCGATATTCTTGTTATTTCTGTTTGACTGGTTTCTTTACATATGTTGTCTATATATGTTATGAACAAGAGAGGGGACAGGACACAACCTTGTCATACTCCAGATCTTATGGTGAAGTGTTCTGAGTGTCCTCCAGTTGCTCTCACTATGCATTCACTGTTGTTATATAAAATTCTACATTGGTTGGTTACATGTGTACTCACTCCATATTGTTTAAGGATTTCCCACAGCTTGTTTCTATCTACTCTATCGAATGCCTTTTCTTGGTCGACAAAGGCTAAGTAGAGTGTTTCATTGAATTCGATTGATTTTTCTATAATTTGTCTAAGAGCAAAAATGGCATCTGTGCATCCTTTGTTTTTCCTAAATCCAAGTTGTATTTCGCTTAGCTGGGGTTCTGAAGTAGTTCGTAATCTTTTTTCAAGAATTTTGCAAACTATTTTCCCAGTATGACTCAACAGTGACATGCCTCTGTATTGTGTTTACTCTTTTGCTGCCTTTGTTTTTCTAAATTGGGATAATTATGGCGTTTCCAGTCTCGTGGTGTCTGTTGTTCTACCCAAACATGGTTGAATAGTCTATGTAGCCAAGCTGTTCCTACTTCTCTTGCTGCTTTAATTAGTTCATTTGGTATTTCATCCTGTCTCGGTGATTTGTTCAATGGGGCTAATCTGATGACTTCTATAATTTCGTCTTTAAGTATGTCTGGTTCTAGTTCTTCGGTGACATCTGTGTAGGTCTCTTGAATTCCTGTGACATCTGATGGGATGTTGAGAAGTTTTTCGAAATACTGCTTCCATCTTATTAGGATTTGTTTTTGTTCATTTATTGGTTCTCCATTTTCGCTATTAATTATTTCAGTTGAGTCAAAGGGTTCTCCTCTGGTTCGCATTGCACTTATCTTTTTGTAGAAGTTTCTAGTTGCCTCCTTGAAGTTTTTATTTAGGGTTTATCCATACTCTTCCCAGTCTTTTTGTTTTTCCCTCTTTACTATTCTGCTCACATGTTTTCTCGCTATTCTATATTCTATGTAATCACATTCCTGTTTGCTCTTCAACCACTTTTTATATTTTTCCTTTTTGTCTTTTACCGATTTCTTTACTTCTGCATTCCACCAACTTGTTATTTTCTTTATCCGTATTTTGCGTTTTTTCGTGGTTCCACGTGTTATTTTTGCAGTATTTAAAATGCTTGATTTGAACATCTCCCATTCTTCTTCCACTGTTTTTCTTTCTGTAGGTAATTTTACAAAGAGTTCAGCTAGTTCTTTCTCATAATTTGCCCTTACTGAATGACTTAAAAATGCATCGCAACAAGTGTGCAAATATTATAAGAAGTACTTTTGTTCTCACTTTGAAGAAAATTTTATCAGTTATATTTCTACAAATAAATATAGTTTATTATTAGACGAATATAGTTTATTATAAATATAGTTTATTATTAGACGATTCTTGGTATTCAGTGGCAAGACAAAATCACAAATACTGAAGTTTTGGAAAGATCAGGTTTTGTGACGGTTTATTCCATGCTCAGTCTTCGTAGACTTAGATGGATAGGACATGTTAGGAGGATGGATAATGGTAGAATACCAAAGGACATCTTTTTTTGTGAATTACAGATGGGTAAGAGATCTCAGGGTCGGCTTCTACTAAGATACAAAGATGTGTGTAAGCGGGACATGATTGATACAGGCATTGATAATGCACATTGGGAGCAAGTCGCCGCTGAACGTGTTGCATGGAGGGCAAACAACAGAAATGGAATAAAGACAAAGGAGAAAATTATTGCAGATAAGTCACACACCGAGCGTGTGAGACGTAAGATGGTGCATGATGGTGGAAATGACCACGTGTTCACATGCACCCACTGTGAAAGGAACATTTACAGCGCGAATTGGCCTCATCAGTCACATTCGCTACCGCCATAGGTAAAAGTTATTATGCCTTTTTAAAGCACAAACTATCGTCTGTCAAGACGGCAAGGTGCCAATGATTATTAGACGAATCGAATGGCATTTCTGTTCCGAAAGTGCTTGGTGTTTGTGTTATATATATAATAGCAACAGCAAAGTAAAGTAGTTTCTACATTTCTTGGACTAGTTCACTAGGAAAAGTGTGATGCAGAAAGTATAGTTCAGGCACTGAAGAAACTTTTGGTCAGTAAACATTTAAACTTGAAGAATTTGGCTGCAATTGGAACCGATAAAACCTCGGTAATGGTTGATATCAACCATGGCGTCAAAATTGAAGGAAAATATCCCATCTTTAATCCTCATAAAATGTGCGTGTCATTCCTTGCAGATAGCATTATCACATGCCTCGTCAGAATGTTTATCAAGGAATTTGGAATTCCTTATTGCTGAATTATATAACTGGTTCTCCAAATCATCTGTCAGACAACAGCAATACAATAATCTATATAAAGCATTAAATAATAGTTCCTCACCACTGAAAATTCTGTCATATTGCAAAACTAGATGGTTATCAATTCTACCAGCTGTGGAAATAATTGTGAAACAATGGTTGGAGATGAAGACACACTTCGAAATAACAAGACAAAATGAAAAGTGCTACACAGCTGAAATACTATATGGAATGTACGGTGATGAAAAAACAAATTGGCATGCCTTCTCTTTTTACAACCCATTCTAAGTGAAGTGCAAAAAGTTAATAAACTGTTTGAATCTAAAAATGTTGCTAACGTTACATTACTTGACGATCTCACTTTGCTATTTCACTCAATTGGTAAAAGACTTATATTGCCAACTTTTAAAGCTGATTTGTTCACTTGCACTATAGAGAGCTATTTGGCTCCTTAGCCAAACCTGGGATAACAAATCGAATCAAAAATTGATGGTTTAAAAACAAAAGGACTGTTAACAGAAAATGAAGAGAACAACGTAAGAAAGTGCTGTCAAGATTTTCTTGTTTCATTATTCAAGCAATTGAAACAGAGGCTTCCTGAAAATTTACATGTATTGAAAAATATTTCACTCTTTTCTGTTAACAACATACTTCAGCTAGTAAAGGACATACCTAATTATTGTCAAGTTATGAAATTTCTACGGGCTACTGATAATAGTGTGGTGGAAGCAGAATATCAGTTAACCAAAATAAATATGGTTGACTGGACAAACAAAACAGTAGTTGAAGCTTTTTGGAGTGAAGTAAGACAATTTAAAGATGCCTCAGGCAACAGTCCATTCTGTAAGCTCGTTGAATGTGCGATGTCTGCCATGATACTACCCCATTCAATTGCTGACGTGGAAAGAGTTTTCTATACTATGAATTATATAAAATGTAAACTACGAAATAGGATGAAACTTGACCTTGTCATGATTTCACTGTGTATCCACCAGATAATGACAATACCGACGGTCATATTCATGGCCTGTGTGCAAAGCTACATTTGTTTTTTAACCGGGACAGAAAAACAAAGTCGGAATGTACATCTGCAGTTGTTTACCAGTTAGATCAAGGACACCGCTAAGTCGCCAACATCAAACAAGGAAATCTTCTTTGACAATCCCCACAAGACGGGAAATTGTAGGCATATGTTGAGAAAAAGGGGGAAGCGACTTGTGCATGGATTGTCCAAAAGGGGGAGATAATCTACTATTGTGACATTGATGAAACCCAAGGGAAAGAATTTATTCAGAAATGGATAATCTGCCCTTGAACCACCCTTGTTAACATCAAAAGAACGTCACGTGGCCACTCAAGGCTGTTGGGTAAAAACATGCTTTGTTTACAAGTAGTGTAACTCTGAGGATTGACTTGCACGGACGTGTTTGTCACTGCAGTGGATTTAAAAAAAATATCTACCGTGTGCGGAAATTAATTAGATTTAATTGTGCACGTGCCTGTTATGGCAAAATGTGGATATGATTTCGAAGACACTGTTGTGTTGTGCTTAAGGTATTGTAGAGAGTATATTTAAGCCTAGTTAATATAAGCAGTAGCCTCGGTAAAACTTGCTAGAGTAATGAATAGAATTAGCTCTGCTAGTGAGAATTGTGTAGTGGGGTGATATTGGGGAAATTGGGGATGGGGAGAATGTACAATGATGGGATCTTCTAGTGATGTCTGCTAGGGGTCTACACTTTACATTTTGCTCTGTCCTGATCTTAACCCACTGCAGACCGGAGTGAAGAACTCCTATGCCCATGACAGAGAATGTTCACTGTCATGTATCTGAGTGAGGCGGACACCCCCCCCCCCCCCATCCAATGGAGGTTGGGGACAGTTGCTATCACCCAATGTGTTGTTCTCTCGTTGACAGGTTCCTTTAGGTCACTCAAGTCACTGAGAATGGAGACCTTGGTGCAGGCAGTTGGTCAACATCTTTTGCACTTAGCCCATGATAGAAAGGGTTTACGGGAACAAGCATAAGAGGGATTATCAAACGTCACACATTAACAGAAGACCAGAAATTGTTTTCTCCGCACCATTTTGGAGGAAGACCAATCGTCAAATTAATGTTTCAAACATCACTTGGGAACAGAATAGTAAAAAGTGAATTTCTTTTACACCACCTGGGAACAGCCCAGTGGCAGTATGTTTTACACGACAGGTGAACAAACAAAGAGATACAGTTATTCCCCATCACATGGGAATAAATCAGTATAAACTTATTAGGAAGTTAGTATAACAATGGTCTTGTGAACAGTAGACACTTGAGACAGGAAGTACATTTATTTCAAAGAACAGTATGTTCGTGTCCTCACTAGACAAGGGTGTTATAAGTATAGGAACAAATTAGACATATATTAACTGTGTGATCCAGACAGGATTTAGGGTCGGACTGTGACTAGTTCTTTTGAGTGATCAAACAGCCACCGGTGGAAATCTACATCTAGCAGGATGGACACATACCTGGGTGAGGTCTTCGTGGACTGAATGAAGATGTGGTGTGATCCTTTCTGGGATGATCGGGCTGGGCTCTTCAGCTACCTGGTCTAAGTCTGCACCCACTAGAATATTCGACACACATTCTACACATTACTAACACACACTTCTCACACTTATACTCTTTGCTTAATAAATTATTTTGTATTTATTTGTTAAAGCTAGAGTTGTGGAGTATGTTATGTTGGGGAGGAGTGAGAGGGGGCATGATCTAAGGGTGAGTGAGAGTAAGAAAAAGGGGTTTGCAGACCGACGGAGTTTTGTGGACGGAGTCTGGTGGTTTCTCTAAGACAACAATATTGGGGTAATAAAAATGTGGTGTGGATTCCCATCACTCCAAGGACGACACTAAAGTAAGTAAGAAAGACTTACGACATTTATTGGGGGCTCGTAAACGTGATCTTTGGACAGCGGGATCTCTTGTAAGCGGGATCTCTTGGAAGCGGGATCCTTTGACAGTGGGATCTCCTGACAACGGGGTCTTTTGACACGGGATCTTTACTAAGAGGACGGTGATATTGTTGGAGAGAGAATCCAGCTAGAGTGAATGTGGATAGGGGTTAGGATACATATCTTACCTGTTCACACCTCACACGTCTGCATAGGTCTGTGGTCCTGATTCTTCTCTTGTCACTGAGTGATTGTGTTGTGTGTGGTCTTAATTATTAGATTAACAGTGATTGTTCATTATATATATATTCCTCTTGGAGATAATCTGCACCCTATCTGCTGACTTACCTGTCTGAAAAATGGCCACTCCTAAATTAACTGGGGCAGAACTAAGGGCAAAGGGGGAAGGAATGGGTTTGTCTGGTTCAGCTTTAACGGATTACATACAGGAAGTGGAGAGAGAGTATCGTCAAGCAGAAAGAGACGATCGGAAGGCCGAATTGGAATTGAGGAAGATGGAGTTAGAAACTAAGAGGATAGAAGCTGAGCAAGCCACTAGAAGGATGGAACTTGAAGCTGAGCAGGCAGCTAGGAAACTGGAAGCTGAGCAAGCAGCTAGGAAACTGGAAGCTGAACAAGAAGCTCAGAAAAGGGAGCACGAGTACAGGATGCGGGAACTCGAGCTCAAGAGTCAATCTAATGGGGAAACTGAGGGAGCAGTTGGAGGTTCCTCAGTCCCAGGCTCAACACCAGTAGGTGGACAGGGGTACCATGCTATGAAGTTTCCTTTGGCGGTCTACGAGGAGGACAAAGAGAAGATTGACCAATACCTTCAACGCTTCGAGGCTATGTCAGTTGCTATGGGTCTGGAGCGTAACAAATGGAATCTTAAGCTATCCCAGGGATTACGCGGGACGGGATACGAGGTTTATACTCGCCTGCCACCAGGACATGAGAACAATTATGATGAGTTAAAGACGGCTCTGCTGAAACGATTCGAGGTTACGTCACATACCTACCGGAAAAAATTTCGAGCAGCGAAACGAGAACCGGGGGAGTTGTTTGCCGCCTACAGTTTGCGTCTTAAATCTTATCTCCATAAGTGGATGGATTTGGCTGGGTTCGCACATGACTATGAGAGTCTGGAAGAACTCATGGTGGTCGACCAGCTGAAGAAGCAAATGTCAAAACCTCTCAGGACATTCCTGGGAGAACAAGGAGCGGAACGTATTGACCTCGTGACAAAATTAGCAGAACGGTTCGTAGAGGTACATGGGGAGGCCGGGGAAAACCTTCCCACCAACACCAAAAGTCAGGAGAAACATGACAAGAAGAAAGCCAAAAGCTCTGGAACAAAAAAGGGGGAACCTTATGTGCAAAAATCAGAGGATAGTTCAGAGAAGACGAAGGAGGGAAGCAAGAGCTCTTCGAGCTCTACACCAAAACGACCGTGGTCGGAGAAGTGGTGTTCAATTTGTAAGTCACCCACTCACAATACGAGGGACTGCAAATCGAAGGCTAAGAGCCCTCACTTCGCAGCATGTCAAGTGACTTCCAAGGAGGTTGTCACGGAGAATGCCAAGGTCAGCAAGATAGCTCACCATCAGGAGAGCTCACTCAAGTCCGGCACAAGAAAATCTAGGACAGAGAAATGGTGCAACCAATGCAAGTCAAACACGCACAATGCTATTGACTGTAAGAGAAAGTCAGGAGAATCTAAATTCATCGTGTGCCCCGGGAGACCTAAGGTGGAGCCCACTGAACAGGTCGAGGCCGACGAAGAAACTCCAGACCAGGAAAAACCACCTGTAGTGGAATTGGTAGAGGTTAACGGTCGTCAAGTGGAGTGTTTGTACGACACAGGACTGGACGGGGAGGCCGTGATTTCTGCGGATCTGGTACACCCAGAACAATTCACAGGTGAGACCATGGAAATACAGCCTGCACAGAAGAGTGCTGTGGCCATGAAGTTGCCCATTGCTAACGTGGAGATTCGGTCAAGATATGTCACCGGCACAATCAAGGCTGCTGTATTGACCGATCCCATTTTCCCAGTAATCCTAGGTTGCCGGTATGTCTTTCTGGGAATGCCCAGGGAGCCAATCCATATGGGAGCAATACAGACTCGCTCTCAGACGAGAACGGAAGAGGCAGACGCAATTGTGACTAACCCAATGCCGGGGGAGCTACGAACTGCCCAGAGTGAGGATGATACTTTACGTCCTTGCTACAAAAAGCTGCAGAAAAGTGCTGATCCACCAGGACGGGGGCAGTACTACATGAAGAATAGGATACTCTACAGGAGAGCAGGAAGGGGAGACAACCTATACGGTCAGTTGGTCGTCCCAAAAGCTCACCGGTCCCAGATTCTTCATATGGGGCATACCATCTCCTTTAGTGGACATATGGGTATTGCCGCCACCATGCAGCGGATTTCCTGCCACTACTATTGGCCGGGAATGACAGAGGATGTGCGTCGGTATGTGAAGTCATGCCCTGAGTGCCAGAGGGTGACACCGAAACACTGGACAGCACCGGTGGTCCTGGGTGAGATGCCCATCATGAACTCTCCTTTCGAGAGGGTAGCCATCGATATCGTGGGTCCACTTCCTAGGACTAGGAAGAGGAACATGTATATACTCACAATGGTGGATTGCTGTACAATGTGGGGTGAAGCCATACCGTTGACCACGATTGACTCGAAACGAGTGGCGGATGCACTGATGGAGGCTTTTACAAGATTAGGCTTCCCAGATCAAATTCTGACGGACAATGGGTCCCAGTTTTGTGGAAAACTCATGGAGGAGGTATTTAGAGTGTTTCACTCTAACCACATACATACCAGCCCTTACCATCCTCAAGCCAATGGACAAGTAGAGCGTTTCAACGGCACGTTGATGACAATGCTCAGGAAACTAGCGCAGGAAAAACCTGATAGGTGGGATGAATATATCCCTGCAGCACTCTTTGCCTATCGGGAAGTTCCTCATGGCTCAACAGGACTACCACCCGCTACGTTGCTGTTTGGTCGTCCAATCAAAGGACCGTTGGAAGCCATGTTGAGGAGTTGGACTGAAGAGGGGACGTCAGAAGAAGTAATCTCATCCTATCAATACGTGGAGGAACTGAAAGAAAAACTCCACAAAGGATGGACTCTGGCAAATCAAAACTTGAAAAAGGCCAGGCAAAGACATGCGGCTTACTACAACCGTAGGTCTAAAGACAGATCTCTAGAGGTGGGAGACAAAGTTTTGTTGCTACTCCCAACGGGAAACAACAAACTGGAGATAGGTTGGCAAGGACCATTTCCCGTGGAAAGGGTAATATCCAGAACCAACTATCAGATCCGGATCCGGGGAAAGTCGAAGATTTTCCATATCAATCTCTTGCGGAAATACGAAGAGAGACCCGGAGAAAAAGCAGCTCACCTCATGGCAATGGCAGTTGCAGTGGAGACAGAAGTGGGAACCAGCGAGGGCAGGGAATATCCCCTGGTACACCAGGAAACCTACAAGGATGTGCAGGTGAACCCTGATCTGACCTCCCAGGAGAGGGAGAAGATAACCCAGGTTCTCAGGTCTCATAAGGAGATACTGACTGATAAACCAGGACGAACGAGGTTGGTGGAGTTCGAGATGACGTTGACTACACAGGAGCCTGTTCGCCAGAAGGTTTACCCAGTGCCCTTCTCTAAAGAAAAGGCCCTGGAGGAGGAAATACAAAAACTGCTGGAGGATGACGTGATTGCACCATCCACATCCCCATACAATGCGGGGGTAGTTTTGTTACGGAAACCAAGTGGAGAACACCGGTTGTGTATAGACTACCGACTTCTGAACAGTCATACACAATTTCAGGTGGAACCTTTGCCGAATCCAACGCAGTTATTCGCTAGGCTCCATAAGGCTCGGTACTTTTCAAAGGTGGATCTGAGTCGGGGGTACTATCAAATACCAGTCAAACCGGAGATTCGACCACTGCTGGCCTTCAGTACACCCAGTGGACACTACGAATTCAAGGTCATGCCCTTTGGTCTCAGCAACGCACCTAGTGTGTTTACACGTATGATGAGGACTTTACTAGATCCTTTACAGGATCCGGCCATCATCTCCTTCATGGATGATATTCTGATTTCCAGTGGCAGCTTGGATGACCATTTGCAATCCTTGGAGAGAGTGTTTAATAGACTCAAGGAAGCAGGGCTTACCGCTCGTCCAACCAAGTGCATGATTGGTTACCAGACTCTGGAATTTCTAGGTCACACCATCACTCCAGGACACATTGTCCCAAAAGAGAAGAACCTAGAGAAAATCAGAAATGCCCCAAGGCCAAAAACGAAGAAGGACGTGCGATCTTTTCTCTCGTTGTGTGGATTCTACCAGAAATTTATCCCACATTTCACTGAACTGGGAGCTCCATTGACGGAAACCTTGAAAAAGGGATTCCCGGACCAAATCATTTGGTCACCAGAATGTGAGACTGCCTATAGTCAGTTAAAGGAGGCCTTGGTCAGTAAACCTGTATTACAGCTCCCGGACCTTTCCAAACCATTTGTGTTGAGAACGGATGCAAGTGGGATTGGGATTGGGGCAGCGTTGTTACAGGAAGGGAAAGACGATGCTTCGGTTTTGAAACCTGTGGCATACGCAAGCAAGAAACTACTCCAGGCTGAGAGGAATTATTCGACCGTCGAGAGAGAATGTTTGTCTCTCGTATGGGCCGTGCAAAAATTCCAGCCCTATTTGTATGGAGTTAAGTTTCGGGTCCAGTCAGATCATCAGCCCCTGATGTTCCTGGCTACTTCTCAGAAGCTCAACGCCCGTTTGATGCGGTGGTCGTTGTTACTTCAACCCTACAATTTCACAGTTGAGTATATTCCTGGGAAGGAAAATGTTGGAGCGGACTTCTTATCAAGACACCCAGCTCCTGAAGAAGAGGAATGAATCATCTGGATTGAATTCACAGTGGAGAAGAGTGAGATGGACTACTATCTTAAGAGGGGGCCTATGTCATGATTTCACTGTGTATCCACCAGATAATGACAATACCGACGGTCATATTCATGGCCTGTGTGCAAAGCTACATTTGTTTTTTAACCGGGACAGAAAAACAAAGTCGGAATGTACATCTGCAGTTGTTTACCAGTTAGATCAAGGACACCGCTAAGTCGCCAACATCAAACAAGGAAATCTTCTTTGACAATCCCCACAAGACGGGAAATTGTAGGCATATGTTGAGAAAAAGGGGGAAGCGACTTGTGCATGGATTGTCCAAAAGGGGGAGATAATCTACTATTGTGACATTGATGAAACCCAAGGGAAAGAATTTATTCAGAAATGGATAATCTGCCCTTGAACCACCCTTGTTAACATCAAAAGAACGTCACGTGGCCACTCAAGGCTGTTGGGTAAAAACATGCTTTGTTTACAAGTAGTGTAACTCTGAGGATTGACTTGCACGGACGTGTTTGTCACTGCAGTGGATTTAAAAAAAATATCTACCGTGTGCGGAAATTAATTAGATTTAATTGTACACGTGCCTGTTATGGCAAAATGTGGATATGATTTCGAAGACACTGTTGTGTTGTGCTTAAGGTATTGTAGAGAGTATATTTAAGCCTAGTTAATATAAGCAGTAGCCTCGGTAAAACTTGCTAGAGTAATGAATAGAATTAGCTCTGCTAGTGAGAATTGTGTAGTGGGGTGATATTGGGGAAATTGGGGATGGGGAGAATGTACAATGATGGGATCTTCTAGTGATGTCTGCTAGGGGTCTACACTTTACATTTTGCTCTGTCCTGATCTTAACCCACTGCAGACCGGAGTGAAGAACTCCTATGCCCATGACAGAGAATGTTCACTGTCATGTATCTGAGTGAGGCGGACACCCCCCCCCCATCCAATGGAGGTTGGGGACAGTTGCTATCACCCAATGTGTTGTTCTCTCGTTGACAGGTTCCTTTAGGTCACTCAAGTCACTGAGAATGGAGACCTTGGTGCAGGCAGTTGGTCAACATCTTTTGCACTTAGCCCATGATAGAAAGGGTTTACGGGAACAAGCATAAGAGGGATTATCAAACGTCACACATTAACAGAAGACCAGAAATTGTTTTCTCCGCACCATTTTGGAGGAAGACCAATCGTCAAATTAATGTTTCAAACATCACTTGGGAACAGAATAGTAAAAAGTGAATTTCTTTTACACCACCTGGGAACAGCCCAGTGGCAGTATGTTTTACACGACAGGTGAACAAACAAAGAGATACAGTTATTCCCCATCACATGGGAATAAATCAGTATAAACTTATTAGGAAGTTAGTATAACAATGGTCTTGTGAACAGTAGACACTTGAGACAGGAAGTACATTTATTTCAAAGAACAGTATGTTCGTGTCCTCACTAGACAAGGGTGTTATAAGTATAGGAACAAATTAGACATATATTAACTGTGTGATCCAGACAGGATTTAGGGTCGGACTGTGACTAGTTCTTTTGAGTGATCAAACAGCCACCGGTGGAAATCTACATCTAGCAGGATGGACACATACCTGGGTGAGGTCTTCGTGGACTGAATGAAGATGTGGTGTGATCCTTTCTGGGATGATCGGGCTGGGCTCTTCAGCTACCTGGTCTAAGTCTGCACCCACTAGAATATTCGACACACATTCTACACATTACTAACACACACTTCTCACACTTATACTCTTTGCTTAATAAATTATTTTGTATTTATTTGTTAAAGCTAGAGTTGTGGAGTATGTTATGTTGGGGAGGAGTGAGAGGGGGCATGATCTAAGGGTGAGTGAGAGTAAGAAAAAGGGGTTTGCAGACCGACGGAGTTTTGTGGACGGAGTCTGGTGGTTTCTCTAAGACAACAATATTGGGGTAATAAAAATGTGGTGTGGATTCCCATCACTCCAAGGACGACACTAAAGTAAGTAAGAAAGACTTACGACAGACCTCTTAAATGTTATCTTGACAATAAGATTTGGCCCGATGAGAGTAGGAAAATGCTGTTCAACTTATCAGCCCCCTGATTGTGTATTAAAAGAAATTGGAACAGCTAAAGCATACCAGAGTCATTTTGAATCTAAAGCTTCAACTGCATCATCCAAGCTAAGTTTATCCTGTGGATTTGTGAGACAGACATCAGTGAAGATGAGGACATGATTTTATAGGGTTAGTCACATCGATGTGTATGTAATTTCTTACTTTCTCAATCTAGATGTTTTTTCTAGATGTTTACCAACACATTCTAGATATTTATAGATGTTGCATGTTCCATTTCTAGATGTTTTCTGTCAAAGAAAAATGGCAATTCTGGGCGGTACCATGTGGAGGTGATAGATTCTAATATAATGTGTGTAAAGGTTTAAAAATGTATCATGTTGTCTATTGTGTCATCTGATATCTACACCCAGTCCCCTACCGTCTATAAGTGTGGGTCAATATGTCTTTAATTTTCTGGCCACAATCTGTGAAGGCAGCATAGGCCCTCAGCCAACTCACGCCATCACGCTATGCCCTTTGTGGATTTGTTCATGACTGGATCGATTTTGTAGCTAAAGTTTTTAACGGGATGAATCAGCAAACACGTTTGAATACAGGAGGAATTCGTGGCTTCATCTTTAACCAGATTTTCCATTTCCATGCAGTAAAAAAGAAACACAGCAGACACAATTTAGAAAGATAAAAATGTGATGAAATGTCTGATGATATCGGCAAAAAGTCATCAGACAGGGTATGCATCACATGTCCAGACATGATACGGATACATTTCATGTGTCTTGTTTTGCTGGAGTAAAATAAGGTTGAGGCCACTGATTTCATATTTGTGAATGCAAACAATGAAAAACATGACCCGAGTTAGCAAATGTTATCTTCTGATCGTGCCGGTCATTTTTCCAAGATACAGACACACACAAAAAAGTCCAATCACAGCGTGAACTTTAAATTTCTGATTGTTTACTTCATTTTATGTTTTAAAGAAGTTTGTGGAGGTCTTCCTCTTCTTCTTTGTTCATATCAATCGCTAAAATGAATGGATGCAAATGAAGCAGCCTTCAACTTGAGCTTGTTGAAAGCTCTATAGAGTGTGTCCTGGCATGGAGTATGTGTAAGACAGCATAGTTTTCTCTGTTCTGTACATGAAAGCTCTATAGAGTGTGTCCTGGCATGGAGTATGTGTAAGACAGCATAGTTTTCTCTGTTCTGTACATGAAAGCTCTATAGAGTGTGTCCTGGCATGGAGTATGTGTAAGACAGCATAGTTTTCTCTGTTCTGTACATGAAAGCTCTATAGAGTGTGTCCTGGCATGGAGTATGTGTAAGACAGCATAGTTTTCTCTGTTCTGTACATGAAAGCTCTATAGAGTGTGTCCTGGCATGGAGTATGTGTAAGACAGCATAGTTTTCTCTGTTCTGTACATGAAAGCTCTATAGAGTGTGTCCTGGCATGGAGTATGTGTAAGACAGCATAGTTTTCTCTGTTCTGTACATGAAAGCTCTATAGAGTGTGTCCTGGCATGGAGTATGTGTAGGACAGCATAGTTTTCTCTGTTCTGTACCTGTGTGACAGTTGTAACACAACATCCACAAAATAACAACAGCGATAGTAACAAAACACTAATTTCTATGTGATTTTAATGGAACACTGACAAACAATGTATACATGCAATATTATAGATTCCTTAAAAGGCACATATTCAAACGTACAATCCCAAATATCTACATTGGCAGATATTGTCAAGGCAAAGAATACAGAAACTCAAGTCTGTATGCAGTTTCACCCCTAATTTTATTTTAACTCAATAAGTGCTTGGGCCGTGCTTTATTCTGTTGGGATAAGACTGAAATTACTAATTTCCTAATTCAAGTGTTTCACACATCACGAGACAAAGATATATATAGAAATTGTAGTTGAAATTAAGAGGCAACCCCTGGTTGAATAGTGCAGTTAAGTAGTAAGACCCATTTACACCCCTTAATGAGCCTTGGGTATATGATCCTAGACCCACATTTGTATAAATCAATCCGCTCCTCCATGAGGGCAGGGGGTGATGTGGGTTAGTATCGCTAGACCACCTTTTCATCCCAAGACATTTCCTAGTACCCACGCTAGGTTGGGTCAACCTGGGACCCTAGATCAATTTGTGACATTCAAATACGTCCTGATGCTATCGAACCCATACCGACCGGGCTGGCAGCCGAGTGTCATTAAATAATGTGCACAACCGGTTTCTGCCGCAGCACGGTATTACATCCCGCAGTTTACGATTGATGCAATTATTTCTATTTGAAGTCTTCTAGGGCAGACGAGAATTTGTGTAATTTGCGCAACAATTAAAAGTTGTATTTATTATTATTGTTATTGTTGTTTGAATAACGAAGACACAAACCATAGATTGTACGATTTATTGCCCGGCATATTTCGCTGCATCTCGTCAGGTACATACTGCAGAAGTCACACAGAGTAGAGTAAAATAACTAGATACATCGTTCAAGCTGAAATATACACATGTTCGCACAGCAATATCAATTGTTTATGATGGTAATTTTAAATTGACTACCATGTCTTTCTGTATGCACAAAATTGGCCTATGTAGATGAATCATTAGGGTTTCTGCAAACTTTAACAAACGACTATTTTGTGTATGAACACGCGAAAACCGTCGTCTCTATCAATTATATGACCGGTTTCCAAGTCATAACGTGCAATGGTCGACAAATTTCCATAGAGGAAGATACAAAACCACACGAAGAAGATAACTAGAGACATAGATATATAATATAGAGAAAACACGGAGAACGGTGAAAGAGACATCACGATACAGAGCAGTTTGGAGCGAGTTGGTTGAAGGCCTATCATCCAATGGGTGATAAAGGGCAGAATAAGAAGACTCTTTATGAGACGCGCGGTAGTAAAGTGGTGAAGACGCTTGCCTGCCAAGGCAGTAATACTGGTTCAAACCCCAGCAATGGCTCTGGGTTCGACCCAGAAACATAAAAATGGCTACCAGACAAGCTTGATAATACAGCTGGTCTGGGATGGAAAGACGACGATGAAGGGAACTGAGCACTCCTGTGTTGCAAAGCACTCCTTCCTCTTTCCAAGCTCATGTATCAGCGGGGTGTGCAAGTCCGGTATTGGAGTTTTACACCTGTGGAGAGGCAAGTAGGATGTAATAAGGCCATGATTCAGTATAACAAATACGAAATGGCCAGGCATTCGGCATATGTTGACCACGTTTCCTTCACATGTTTTAGGTACTTCATTGACATCAGACTCCATCCCAATGCCTAGGGAACAGGTATGTATTGAGAAACGATGCTGCCACCCAAGATCATTCACATGTGAACACGATAATCAATATTGTTAGACATTCTCACGGCGTAATCTACCCGATGACAGCACAACTGTACCTACCATTAGTGGAACCCAGCAAACGGCGAAAATGGTTGTGATTGCACACATGACGACAATCATCTGCAACTCCATGTCCTTCTGCTTTCGTCTCCGTACGATTGCCTGTAGAATAGAGCACTGGATGTTATATTCAGGAATGCGTTTACTAATAGCCAAATGGCATTAAAGGCTTGTAGCACAATAACAATAAACAAATAAAAGTAAAAATGAGGAGAACATGAGTTTTTCTTGTGGCATTGTTTGCAATCGTCATCGCAATGGGGATATTCCCACACTAGCTGCTTCCCATTATTCAGTAGCGAACACAAAGTTTCCATTCTGATGGTACCATATATACGTATGTCAGTCATGGACTATTTATATCATTAAAGAAGAAATTCGAGGCTTGCAAACTTAAATTTAGCAGCAGTAGAAGCAGCAACAGCAGCAGGAGAAGAAGGGGAAGAAAATGGAAGAGTAGGATAAGAAGAAGATGGAGAAGAAGTGTTGTGCACTTGCCACCGATTATGCTTTATAAAAACAGTACACGGAGTCTCATTACAGATAATGTCTTATGGTGGGAATTCACGTGTTCTACTAACAGCGAAGATCCTGTTTACACGCTTTCAGGCCCACTTGGGCGTAGGAAGCTAGACCCATATGCTTGATAGAACAATCGGTACTCCTGGCTGATGTGGTGAGTATAATGAAGGTAAATGTACCTACAGGCAATCAATCATTCGGAGACGAAAGCAGGACATGGAGTTACAGGTGATTGTCGTCATGTGTGCAATCACAACCATATTTCATGGTACTCAATGTAGGCTGTGTCAACCTGGGAGCCCAGGACAATTTTCAAAATTGAATCTACTCGAATGAGGATTGAACCCGCGACCATTGGGACGGCAGGGGAGTGGCTAGCTACTAAGTTGTCGCATTTCCGACACATGTTCTATACCACACGATACATATTTGAGAAGATCAGTTCGTTTTCTCACTGTCTTTTCTTTCCATACAAGCCCTGGGAAGTTCTGAGATACTCTGTTAAAAGGATTTCACGAAGAGCTGATTATGCCGAATAAAAGACATAACTTTACTTTATGTCTTAAGAATATGCTAGTGTGGCAAACGTTTCGTCTGATAATAAATCATAATTAAAAGCAGGGATTTTCAGTGTGGCACAGTGTTGTCGCTGAATACAGTATACACTGGTGACCGGGATAAGAACAGAAGGCAGCGCATCAAAAAGGTTATGGATTTTCTTCTTAAGAGGTTATTTCATGAATGTTACCACGGTCACAAACCGACGCTGTGGCTTAGGGGATAGTGAAACCGCGTTTAACAATTCCCCCGTCATCCCGAATCGACGGTTTGATATCAGCCACCGACCATTTGGTGGCAGGTTGCTTTCGATGGTTCGAGGCATCATTGTTCACTGACAAACTACTGAACTAATTGCCTTGTAAATAACATATAGCCAATAAATGTTGGAGTTCATTGCAACATTCTGTAAAGGACATGCAACTAACTGTATCAAGTTCACGGTGGTCGTATTTGTGTAGTTGTCAATGCGCCTGCATACCAACTCGAAGACACAGGGCTCAAGTGCTGTTAGTGGCACATCGTTGGATGCTTGTCCATGCCAGCGCGGCTCTGAGGTCAACCCAACCTTATAACATTGTTATTTGATAACTGCCTTCGCATTCTGGCAATTCTCCTCTCAAGTTGGCGCGAGGAATGGAACTGTGCGCTCCACTTTACTATGCCGCGAATTACAGAAAGGTAGGCATGTTTACATTATAAGCTGGCACAACAAACATGCATTGCTAGGTATGCCAAGTCTTACAACTCCATCCCCCGGTTGTATGCATTTGGAAGATCCTCAGATTCCCACAGCAAGTCACCTAGTTCAATGATCATTTCGTCAAACCAATCCCACAACCATTAGACCGCCGGGTGAGGCTGGGAACGAAGCCTCTGTCGTTTCGTAACCTTTTATTACATCAAGATCTTTTATCCAGGCCATGCAGGAAATAGCGTAGTCAGGGGTTCTCACACTTGTAGTTCTCCCAAAAGAAATGCCATACTATAAATCAAGACCTAGTCGTGCTATGTTCATAATATAGGAAACACAAAGTTGTTATCTTCTAATCTCCCAAGTCTGTGTAGGATCCAATAGTGTCCGGGGACCATTGGCTTAGGCCAAGCAGACGAGGTAAATAAGTAAACGGTTTTAAATAATCACGCTATAGACTTCTATGTGGCGAAAGGGGTTACGGAGACAATTCGTAATCCAGCATACAGCGTTCGAAACACAGCTTCAGGTGATTTGGAAGCAGGCCGCCTTGTGTTGGTTTTCATAAACTGGTATGAGTTCCGGTCAATCAGAAAGCAATAGCAAACTACTGAACGTAAACTTGCCAAGAAATCACAAACAGCCAAAAACATCAGGGGTTGACTGCGACGTACTCTAAAGGATATGCAAATAATAGAAGAACTTAAGTGTACTCTTAGAATGAGAATAATCTTTCTGGTAGGATTATTGTTTTAATTCGTATATAATATTTATAATTACAATAAGTCTCCTAGCAGGAATCGGTTGTCGCCGTGTGAAGTGATAGGACCATTACATTATGACAAGCTTGAGTCACGGAAGAGTCTTCCTCCTCTTCTTCTGCGTTCATCCGGAGTGTTTTTTTTTCCCCAGATGTAATTGCGTTGTACCTGTTTAATTAGCCTTTAGGCCGACACTTCCGACTTCTGCGTGCATTTGTTGACCTGGTTAACCTTCCCGGATGTTTCTAAGGACATTCCACTCACACTTGGACGTTTTTGTGTTGTGCCTGTTTATTTGCGGCTTTCGGATGACACATACGACTTCTGTGGCCATTTGTTGACCGGTTAACCTTCCCGATGTTTCGAAGGTCTTTCGACTCTCACTTTTATGGTGTCATTTACATCCCAGCTGTTAGAACGGCCGAAGACATCCCTGGTCAACCCTCAAGGAAGGGCAGGGGCAGACCATGGGCATTTACCGCCATTTAAGGAGGCTTCCATAATTGCAGAGCCGACACATAGCGCTCTGGTACTGGGCTCTCCCAAGCAATCGTCACGTCATGCACATGGCTGCTTCACTTCCTCACTTTCATATATTGGGCATTTCGTTCGCCACAGACCGCTCCTCACACAAGCCAAGAGATGTCAGTCTGCAGACGACATTCACTCAGCGACCTTTCGGTTCGGAATTTCCCCGAAATTGGTTTACTAGCCAGGCAATATTCCTATTCGTTCTTTTGGGTTGCTTTCTCGACTCTTACTGTTGTTGTGTCATTCCTATCCTAGCTGGTCCACCCAGAAGAGAAGCAGACATCCTGGTCAGCCCTCAAGGGAAGGCAGTGGCAAACCATGGGCATTCCCCGCCATCCAAATTGCAGAGCCGACACATAGCGTTCTGGTACTCGGCTCACCCAAGGAATCGTCACGTCCTGCACAGGCTGCTTAGCCTCACTTTCATATATTGGGCCTCCCGTTCACCACAGGCTGCTCCTCTGAGAACCAGGCGGGACCTGTATGCAGATGACATACACACAGCAAGCTTTCGCTTCGGACTACCAAGTAATGGATTCGCAAGCCAGGCAATATTCCATTTCGTGCCAATGAGACGTTTTTCCATCTTTGATAACGCTGAATTAATGAGCTTTAGATACGGACCCTTCCTCGTAATCCATTTACTAGCCGAGCAATATTCCATTGCGTGCCCCTGGGACGTCCCCCCCCCCCCCCCCCACCTTTGGTAACTTTCACGAGGTAGGCTGCAGATGCTGCCGGCTCAGTATCTCACGGCCAGGCCCTTATATCCGGGGGATATTGACTTAGAGGCGTTGAGACATATCCCTCAGCTGAGAGCCGTAGAACAAGTGTCTAGACCAAGCATGTAGTGGTATCATGCAAATGATTAGGACATTATGTGCAATGGATTTTCTAGCCAAGATAACTCCATTGCGCATCACTATGCCACTGGGGTTGCTAGCCGGCATCGTTTATGGTCAGAACTACAACGGTATCTGATCGTTTTCGCGTTCCTTACTTTCGTTCCTCATTAATGAAAACACTCTTGACAAATGCTTTCGCAGTTGGTCGTCTTGCGACAATCCAAGAATCTCACCTCTAACTCCGCAATACAAATTCATCCGTTTGTCCCTGTTAATCATTACCTCCAGTTCCGAAAACCAGCAAAATAGAACCGAGTTCCTATTTCATTATTCCATGCGCCATTATTAGGCAGTCGAGGTCTGATTTGAACACTCTAATTTTGTCAAAGTAAACGCGCCGGCTACCCAGGACGCTTAGCGAAGAGCACCCACGGGAGAGAGCCGGCAGACGGTAGAGTAGGAATAAGGGGCAGTGAACTGGCGCGAGCCGGACCGCTCACCTGCACCTGAAATCCAATTACGAGCTTTTTAACTGCAACAATTTTAATATACGCAATTGGAGCTGGAATTACCGCGGCTGCTGGCACCATAATCGCCCTACAATAGATCGTCGTTAAAGGGTTTAAAGTGTACTCATTCCAATTACGGGCCTCGATAGAGTTCCGTATTGTTAGTTTTCGTCACTAACTCCCCGTGCCGGGAGTGGGTAAGTTGCGCGCCTGCTGCCTTCCATGGATGTGGTAGCCGTTTCTCATGCTCCCTCTCTGGAATCGAACCCTGATTCCCCGTTACCCGTTACAAACATTGTAGCATGTCACGCACCATCGACATTTGATAGGGCAGACATTTGAAAGATACGTCGCCGGCATGTAAGGCCATGCGATCAGCACAAAATTATCGAGAGCCACCAGTGGGAACGCCGCGCACCGCGAAGGGTAACGACGACTGGTTTTAAACTAACAAAAGCGCTCTTTCCGCGAAGGTCGGAGCTTGGTAAGCATGTATTAGCTCTAGAATTGCCACAGTTATCCAAGTAGATCGTGTCATCTAAGGAACCTCGACTGACTTAATGAGCCATTCGCTGTTTCACCGTTAGACAGTGTGGACTTAGACATGCACGGCTTAATCTTTGAGATATGCTTATGACAAATAGCAGGATTAAACAGATATTTATCGCACAGACGGACTATTCACGCACACGCAGGCCAAGAGCAGCACTAGCTCAGCGCTGCTTCAGTACCCGGTGATACATGCAAAATCACTGGACGCCTACCGACGAGCTTTCAAGCTACGCCAGGCAAGACTGATCTAAAAGCTATGTCATCTTACTGACTGCATGCCACCTACTCATCGAGAAAGAGTGGGCGCTTATCGAGACCTGGTCGAACTTTCGTAAAACATTTGCTCTTTCGCCCGCTAAAGCCGTGATTCAGGATTCGTGCTGCGGTCACATTCTCGAAACGCCTGCCTCGCTAACTTGCGTCGGCTGGGAAGTTCCCGATTGGGTGCACCTCACATAGCCATTCGAGACAACGAACGCCAGACGCGGGACTGATCTTGCGAACCAGACCAGCCCTCACGTTGGCCAGTCTGTCCCTACCGCCGCGAAAACCGACAGCTGCTGTGTCTTTTACATAACCGAAGTAACGTGATTATCGGACCTGATCTTAGTCATGTTTTCTTGGTTCGATTTGTAAACTAGTCTTGAACAGTCTCATGGAATAATAACAAGTGGCAGACTCGCTGGCCGCGGTGTTAGCTTGCCCGATGGCAAGTGGGCCCTGTGGGACCCCGATTAAGTGGACCCCATTAAATATATTTAATACATGTATGGTCTTTTAATACCGGCTTCGTGGCTTAGAGGTTATGACTTTTCTCCGTAATCTCGTATACTCTCGTAGGTAACGTGATGACGGTAAGAATCATATTATATATAGCAGTGGTTCGAATCGCATCGGTAGCTTACGGGGTATGTTCGCCGGCCGCTCAGAAAGCAATGGCAAACTACTGAGCGTAATCTTGCCAAGAAATCAATAATCAGCTGAAAGATGCTGGTGTTGACAGCGTTGCCCTGTAAGGGATATGCAAAAAAATGGTCTTTTAATAGCTTCGTCTACTGTCGACCAAGAATTTCAGCCCAATAATAATTCAATTGTAATTAACAAGCTACAACAACTGTGCAAACTCAATTACAATTCAAAAACTGCAACGACTGCACAAACTTTCCCACTGCAGGTTTCCAGTCTGACGTGGACAAGGCCCAAGTTTCTTACCGGAATACGATCAGAGTTGCTAGTAGTGGGTTGTGCTCAATCTTCAAATATCTAGTGGCCGTATTAATAGGCTGGGTCGACCCGACCTTCTACAGTTAGAAAACACCAATCTCTACCACTGGATATTGAACTCAGACAGCTTCGATATCAATATATCATCTTATTCACTACACCAGCACAGCCGTTGAGGCGGGAACAAACGTGGTTTTCAACAATCCACTACATGCAATTACCGGTTGAAGCAAAATATTCTCTACAGTTATTGCTTGAACAGTCAGCGAATATGCCAATCCTATACGCAATCTCCCCTACACTCTCCTTTCAATGAATACAAAACAACCCGCGAGATGTTTTGCCAAGACCTCAATAGCAGCATTCGAAAATGAGACTCGTGTAGTCAATTATAACCAAATTAAGAACACAGAAAGAGCGCCGTAATACTTTAAGCTATTATAACAACAGCAAGTGTGTGCTTATGTGTGCGTGTGCGTGTGTATATGTGCGTGCGAGTGTGTATGTGTCGAAAACAGAACAAGGAGTAGGGGGTGAGTGTGTGATTTTTAAGAAGCATGTAATCTAGTTAACAAGAGCGACCACACCTGCCGAGGGGTGGGGAGGGGTTCTGGCGAGAGACATTAGCTAAAACGCAAATTAAAAGAGCATAAAGAATGAGATGAACAGCAAAAATAAAGTGCAAGATGAGAAACAACAGTCATAATTTAATCAAAAGAATACAACAAAATAAGTAGGATATTTCTTGGTCTCTCTTCCCATCCAAGCTTTCTTTTGTCTCTATGTACTCCTGTATCTCCTGTCTCCCGCCCTCCCCCAAGAATGTCAGTTCTGTACTTCTTATACAAGTAACCATTTTTCTTCATACGTGTTGATTGATCTTCTTTTAGTAAATTTTGCCCGTACGTTTTTACTACCCCTTTATACAAGTAATCAGTTTTCTTCTTCTTCTTCTTCTTCTTCTTCTTCTTCTTCTTCTTCTTCTTCTTCTTCTTCTTCTTCTTCTTCTTCTTCTTCTCCTGTTGCTATCAAGCGGCGCAGAGAGTTGGCAAACGTAACTTTGTATTCTTGGCTTGTCTTGTTGCTTGTTCTAATTTCGTCTTTGATTCCTTCTATGTCTCTTTAACTCCATCTAAACTCCTCTTCCTGTGTCGTACTCTCGCCTTGTATCCAGCTGTTGTCACGTAGAACGTTCTAGCCGTTAGGTAATATGATTCCATTCTAGCTACAAGTAAATGTATGAACCATTTAATTCTTTGGTATTCAATAAAGTCAGTAATCGGTTTATAATTTGTATCTATGTCTCTTCTTGTGTTTCCAGCTGCTGTTCTTAAACCTGCGTGTCTCCGGGACTGCCTGACACTGGTAACACATCACCGGGACAAATAAAACATCTATACGCTACTTGTTTGAATGTATGTCTTCAATTTGCCCTGTGTAATCTAGTTTTTATTTCTCTATCTAGTTGTCTAGGTGATCGAGTGAAATGGCAAAACATGAACGCCCACGCTTATCGGCATGGCACATTATGGATGGAAGGAATCGGCTCTCGGCGGATGATGTGGTCAGTATCACACCGGCCGTCTTTACTTCCCAAGATATTTCCTGGTACCACGTTTGGCTAGGACGACCTGGCAGCGCAGGTCCATTTTTAAATTCCGTATCTGCCTCGATGCGGATCAAATCCATAGCCACAGGACAGGCAGTCCGCGTGTAGTAACTACGCTACAGCGGATCGCATCTTCTGACCAGCCTGACGTAACTACGCTACAGCGGATCGCATCTTCTGACCAGCCTGACGTAACTACGCTACAGCGGATCGCATCTTCTGACCAGCCTGACGTAACTACGCTACAGCGGATCGCATCTTCTGACCAGCCTGACGTAACTACGCTACAGCGGATCGCATCTTCTGACCAGCCTGACGTAACTACGCTACAGCGGATCGCATCTTCTGACCAGCCTGACGTAACTACGCTACAGCGGATCGCATCTTCTGACCAGCCTGACGTAACTATGCTACAGCGGATCGCATCTTCTGACTAGCCTGACGTAACACCAGAAGATAGATTAGAGAAGAATGCCTCACCTGTTGTCGCTGGCTATCATCCATAACGCCGTCCCCTATCAACACACTGTTGAGGCTGCTGGAGCTGTATTTCCGCCGGTAGTCTCTGACTCGTGCCAACGTCACCACAACCACCAGGTTACAAACCACCATCACTATAACCAGCAGTAGGTTCAGCACAGAATATATGTACCCATAGGCTGCGTGCACAGGGTTTGTCGTTCTGAGGAGGGTCATAGACTGAATTTTACTCAAGAAAACATGTATTCAGTTCATGAGAAATAAATGCAAGTATACTGATCAGTATCGGCGTCTGTGGCCTGGGGGATAGTGAACGCAGGTTTCACAATCATGACATACTAGGTTCCAAGTCAGCTACAGGTGGTTTAGGAGCAGATCGCTTTAGTTGATTTTCAGAATGCTATGATCGTCGACCGTTCAGAAAGCAATGGTATTCTATTGAAGATAAATTGTCTAGAAAATAAAAAAGAGCTCATAATTACAGGGGTTAACCGCGACTTCCTGTAAAGGACATGCAACTAACAATTTATTGGTGGTAGATTGCCTATGGACAAAGGGGGGGGGGTGTGGTCGTGCGCTTGTGGGACCAGGTGGAGAAGGTTGAGGAACAGACTGAGAACCCATATATGGAAAGAATGAGATTGCTGGGGATCGGCAGGGGTGTTGGGAGAATCTCAATACTGAAAGAGAAGACCAGGAGAACTGTTAATCAGATAGCGGTGGGAACGATTAGTAGTATGTCTCTTCGCTTGCTGTTGAACGAAGGAGCGGACACGTATGGGAATGTCCTGAGTGCAGTGATGTCGGTTCTCATATCAACTCAACTCAATCAACAACTCATCTCACAGAAGCAAAGGAAACAAGTTGAGATCCGAGGAAACAAGAGACCACAGAAAGACTTATCGTTATGGATATGCCAGAATTCGACCCTGCCACCTGTAAATGACGACATGGTCTAGCTGAAGGAGCCAGTGTGCTTCAACGAAAGACCTACCAGGCAGGTATGATCACTAGCTAGGTGTATAACGCACCTGAATTATACCTGAACAGGTTTACAATATGGACATAATTCGTCGCCAACCATTTTCATAGCACTACAGGTCTCTGCTGACAATGGGCAGGAAATGCATTTAATTAAAAGAAGAATAAACATTGCTCTACAAAAGCTAAAGTAGTTTATGGATTGGAATACATAGAACAGAACGAGTCAAAGCACTGAGAATATGCATATTTCCTGTGGCAACATATTGGCGCGAAACTTGAACATTTAATACATTTGCTAAAATGCACGTCGCTGCCTATGAATATAAATGTAACAGAGAAGTATGAACACCTATTGCACAGAAAGGAGAACAAACCGATCTATCCAACAAGAACTCGATGTTGAAGAAGATTGATTATAAAGACAAATGAAAAAGCGATAAATGAAGTATTGTGACATGTAACAATATATGGTGATCTAGAAAAGATAATTATGGAGGGAAGTATATCGGGGACACAGAGAAGAAAAAGACCACAAAGTAGGTGATTGAATTCAAGATGTGATAGACAATATATCATAAGAGAAACAGGCGTGATACCTGGCTTATTGTAGAGAGAACAGTTGAAAGACTACTTTTGAGGATAGGTTCTGCACAAGGTAATTGATGACAGATCTCTAAAATATATCTGAACCAAGCATGGGTCAGATAACAAACCGGCGATGGATAACATTTTAGGTTCGTTGCATTTTGTAAACTGTCCATTGGCTGTCCCTTTATGCGCCTGATATATGAAGAAAACGCATCTAGTTTCAAATGTATTTCTCTATACTCTCGGAAACTTGATTTCCCCATGGCAATGTAGACACGTTTGCACAGAATTAGACAAATACTGAAGAGCTGAAAACCAACGATTCTTACAGTAGGCGGTACAGTTTTCGATTGATAGGGAATTCACAAGAAAGATGTATTTATACGTATGGTGGTGCCGGGGAAGTGTCCTATGAGATATTGGGAGGGGGAGGGGGAGGGGGAGGCAGTGTAGCACTGTTTGGAATTCCATAAAATTGGACTGTTCCGGTGTAAATGTTCAGTCAATACAATAATCTTCTCAAGACACAATACAGTTCTCAAGACACAATTATGTTCTCAAGACAAAATAATGTTCTCAAGACATAATACAGTTCTCAAGACACAATAATGTTCTCAAGACACAATAATGTTCTCAAGACACAATAATGTTCTCAAGACATAATACAGTTCTCAAGACACAATAATGTTCTCAAGACACAATTATGTTCTCAAGACACAATAATGTTCTCAAGACATAATACAGTTCTCAAGACACAATACAGTTCTCAAGACACAATTATGTTCTCAAGACACAATAATGTTCTCAAGACATAATACAGTTCTCAAGACACAATAATGTTCTCAAGACACAATAATGTTCTCAAGACACAATAATGTTCTCAAGACACAATAATGTTCTCAAGACACCATAATGTTCTCAAGACACAATAATATTCTCAAGACACAATACTGTTCTCAAGATACAATAATGTTCTCAAGACACAATAATGTTCTCAAGACACCATAATGTTCTCAAGACACAATACTGTTCTCAAGACACAATACACAATAACGTTCTCAAGACACAATAATGTTCTCAATAATTCATCATCATGACGCAAGCAACGAACTGGTGTAGGCGTTCATGTCCCTGCACAAATCTCGGTCATTGGTGTGTAGAATCAACTCTGGTTATAATGTTCCTCTATGCTACCATCTCACAACATCCTGCATCATTTCTCACGGTCTGCCTCTGCCTATTTTCCTATAGATTCTACCAGTCGTGACTATGTTTTTTATTGCCTCTCTTCTCATAACATGATCAAAGAATGCTCTCTCTCTCTCTCTCTCTCTCTCTCTCTCTCTCTCTCTCTCTCTCTCTCTCTCTCTCTCTCTCTCTCTCTCTCTCTCTCTCTCTCTCTCTCTTATAGTAATATAAAATAGTTTAGTTGTATTATCATTTGTCATGCTATATGGTTTTCAATAATTACCTAGCGAAAAGGTTCATTACGATCTGGAAAACCCAGAATCCTTAAAACGTTAGCCTTATATCCTGTCAACCTCAACATTGTTAGCTGTTTGTAATTTCTTGGCAAGTTTACGTTCAGTAGTTTGCCATTTTTTTCTGAACGACCGGTACATATACCATTGTATAAAAACCAACGCAAGGCGGTCTGCTGCCTAATAGCCCGCAGCTGTGTTTCGAAAGCGGTATGGGGTTTTACGAATAGCGTTCGTAACCGCTTCGCCACAGTGCCGGCTATAGTCCTGAAATAATTCATTAAAGTATTGAAAAACACAGACAGTGCATGACAACTTTGTTGTCTCATAGTTTATGGCTGTCATTGCAATGTGTATTCGCGGCAGTTTAGTTTCTAGTGAGCTTATCATTCGACCGTATGTCTCTGAGTACACACCTCTCTCGGTGGGTTTTATTTCCTGACAGTTTGACTCGTGAGTTGACACAACCTCATAAAATGGCCACACAATATATTATGGAAGGTAAGGTTGTCCACGCCATTCACCAAGTGGCATTTGGTCACACACAAAAACAAGGACCTAGAACTTATACTCCTCAAAGATTCCCCATGAAAACGGGGTGCTCGACCTTACCTTTACGACCATGCTGGAACATGGACACAATGTTTGGCAACAAGGTCACATTCGATTACTAGTGACAGCAGCGAAGAGAAAAGATTGCAAGCCATCATACAATATTGTGTTCTAGTGTGTGTGTATATATATATATATATATGCTTTGAAGTCAATCGTAGTCCAAACACATTACTTCCAGTAGTGCTGGGCTGAATTTTGCGTGTGAATTAGCTTTCCCCCACTAAGAGTGTCCCTCGCCATCAGGCGAACCCACTCCTACTTCAGAGGTATTTGTAATGTACGTCCCAAAGTCAAGGACGACATGTCAACATTTTAGTCCAACTGTCCGGAGTAGAGGTTGAACTCCCTGCCTCGGAATCAGCACACCGAATGTTTAAGAACAGACGTTCTCATCCATTCGGTCATGCGGACCTGCACCTAGTATATACGAACGCCAACAATCTTCCTGTCTAACCCTAATGCAACCGTCTACAACTTGATTAGAGCATCACCCCATTGGCATCACATTCACGTGATTGTTTCTATAATAATGTGGCTACTTTCACCTTTTATACATTCCGCTTTATTTGGAGAGCCTTCCGCTATTATTTTTCCTCCATATGTGCCAGCCAAATCCCAAAATGGCTTGGCAATTCGTGTTTATCAGAACAGTGCCCCGGCTATTATGTCTGGGCTGCCCTTTGATTCGGGCCAGCTGACTGTCATCAGAAGGAACGCTGGTGGAGGAACACTTCCCCTGGGACCGGAAGTCACGGGAACCAGCTGCAGCGCACTCTGTGATCTGGTGTATTTCATTACATTTGTGTTGTGTTGTTGTTTTTCACCATGTTTTTACCCGTTCAGACAAGACCAGACTGTTCTTGTATATGTTGTTATGTTGTTGTTGTTTTTTTTTTTTTTTTGGCATATCCGTTACAGGACGTTGCAGTCAACATCAGCATATTTCAGCTGCTGTTGATATACTAGGCACGATTACGCTCAGTAGTTTGCCATTGCTTTAGGCAGGGGTAAAGTGAGACAATATGTCTCCCAACGAGTTCACCATCGCAAATGATTAATCACTACTACCTCAGGATGAGATTTCTTGTGTCAATGTTTTTTTCCAGCCCAAAGGGATTGGAATGTTAACAATCAGTTTGTTTCGGTTTTGTAAGGAATGGAATCAATCGGGTGTCAGTTTCCATATTAAAGAATGGTTGCAGTGGATCTCCAACACTCTATCTTTCGGCCAGGTTGTACGCGCCGATAGACTGTTCACTGTTGTGTGAACGCAGAAGCCACTAACAATATATTGTTGGGTTTCTTACCTGGAATTTCCCACTGCAGCTCGTCACGTGCATATTGTAGAATTGTATATCATATGAAGTGAATCAACGAATAATTCTGTGACTGTTGTTTGTCCATCTCCTGATTATATCTTGGAAATTATGGCGCTGCCCACCTCTTATTCTTCCGCCTTTAACTTTTCCCTTAGGTATGATTTTTTTTTTAAAGAGTGCAACGGCCGAAATATGTTATTTGTGTTTATATTTCCTTCATCGTGTGAGAGATTAATAATCTATAACATCCTCTCAGGAAAACATTTGCATGTATGCCTCTATATGAAACGAACGTGCAAATTTTATTTAGTTCTAGTTACGTGTGTTTGTGTAGATTATTTTTATTTACCATATTATCTTTCAAATGCAAGGAAAGTACAGTAAAGGCACCTTCTGATGTTACGAGGCGTATTCGGTAGTGTGGTGCTAATTCTACATAATTAGACCCATCGGTACTCTAATCGTGACGGGGTAAATAGTATGCTGGTCACCTCTACTTCCCAGGAAATCTTTTTCAAGTATTTTAGGCATGGTGGATCTGGGAATTCCGTGGGAAAATCCCAACATCGAAGGGGATTCCACACATGACCATCGGACCGACAGGAAATCGAGCTAGCCACTGCGCTACTATGGTTCCAGTCATTCAAATGTATTTGTCTAAATTATAAATAGCACATTACTAAACGCTACTTCTCGCTCACTTCCACCATCTTTTCTATAATGTTTGACTGGCTAATTTCAGATATGCTTTTACAATTGTGCTATTGATATATCTCAGAATGTGTATATGTTAGCCACCAAATTCAAATTCCTCGATATATTCGATGTTTCTGTGTATTTTGTCGATCGATCGATGTTGAAAATATCGGATGAAAAAATATAACTACTCTTTTAATTACATTTAATTCACTAAATTATCCTTTATATCTTGTGGCAGATTCTTGCTCCCATTATATACTCATTATTCCGAGTGATTTCTTATCTATATTAATTCATGCAAATTTTTGAAAAGGTCTTGATGTTTCACGCTGTGAAAAGCTTTATTATGGTATATAATGCATACATACAGGCCTTTCACAAGTAAACTCAGAAATCACTGTCTCACCTGAAGTCCAGAAAGCACCAAGTTCGTGGATACTGCAGGACGTAGTTACCAAAACCAAACATGGGCAGGAGGCCGAAGAAAAGAACAAACCCCCAGATGACAACCATGATCAGGCGCGCCGCCCCTGGAGCACAATGCTTTGTGTAGAAGAATGTGTACTTCACGAACAGAAATCTTTCTATTGCCATGGCGCTGACTATCAGAGGCGTGCTCAAGCCAAAACATATCATGATGAATGCGTTAAACCTACAGAGATGCTCTCCTCCTGGCATCTGTAGAGCAATAAATACCAAGTTACTTTCATAGTAAATTAAGGTATCATGTTAACTCGTGTTTTTTACTATTTTGTGTGCCTAGCCGTCTGGTATGTTCGGTTACATCGCTCCTTCATACCAAGTTTCAAATATCAATTTTCTTACTGATATCTATGTATGTTATTGTAAGTAATGTTACGTTGCTTTTTTCTGTTTCATTGTAATATTCCCCTATAAGTTCTTATAGTCAAGCACTTGAACTTTCTTAATCTGTCTCGACCAGAATATTTATGATGTCTCTGGCAAGGCTTAATTGTGATCATGTCTTATTTCAGACCATTATTGTGATTCATTTAACGTAGGACAAAGAAAACGACAATTGCGAAAGCCTTGAGGCGTATTGTGTAATTGGCTCTAGCACCATATTTTTTATTAGACCAATCAGCACACGATAGATGTACAAAGTAAATGTGAAGACGCCATTTGTGCGTTTTAAAAACGTATTTGGTATATGCTGTTAGACCCATATTTTAATAGACCAATCGCCACCACAAGGGTGACGTGGTCAATATCCCACCATCCCCCTTTACGTCTCACATTTCCTGGTACCAACTTTAGGCCGGGTCGACCTAGAAGCCAATGTCAATTGTAAAATAAAATCCCCTCTTCGTTGGGGATTCAAACACATGACCAACGCTCCAAAGCTTGTCCTAACATGGAAACGGTGTAAACCAAACTAACGTCCCTGTTCTGCATATGTTGAATACTACTGTAATCAATCAATGTATGACGGTCATTTTACCAGTTTCACTGCTACATTCATGACTATCGTCTGCCTATCATTAGCTCCTTGAACAAGTGCATGTCTGCATGCTATGCCCAGTGAGGAGGCTGAAGGCTGCTATTTGTGCACATCAAAGGAGATGGCAATATGCAATATATTTCTGTGATCTGAATGCTCTGATTCCCACTTGGTT
The DNA here is from genome assembly GCA_014155875.1 of Cepaea nemoralis. Taxonomy (NCBI): domain Eukaryota; kingdom Metazoa; phylum Mollusca; class Gastropoda; order Stylommatophora; family Helicidae; genus Cepaea; species Cepaea nemoralis. The sequence continues at coordinate 1,918,499 of JACEFZ010027211.1, read as the reverse complement.
ATAAGGCTGATTCAGTACCAGGGTTTCATGTTTCGTCTCTTCCGCAATTTGAATGCTCGGTGAACGTAAATTCACATTATAATAATTTGATTGCATACCATGTCTGGTCATAACCTATTTTATGTCTGGCACTGAATCAGACAGGTCTCCTATAAGTAAGGTAATGAATAATTTTATGGTGAGAATCACAGTCAAGAAGATTGCGTGGTTTGGTAACTGTTGAGTGTAAGATACAATTCTTGAATAACATGGCTGGGTACAGATATACATTTATATGTTTGACTACATCTAACCTGCAAGCCATTGATGTAGGATGCAATGGTGACCGGTGACGTCAGCACAATACCAATTAGATCATTCCAGACAAGGCCAGCCACAAGGCTGTGGAACATAAGTCTTTGTGACTCCATTCTGGTACGATGGAGGACAACCAGTGCCAAGAGGTTACCGATCTGAAGTAAACAACACACACAACATTAAATAAACACCCATTTATCTAGTAAAAGAAAACACGGCACTTACATATACATATTACCCCATTATAACAATTAGATACCATATCTTAATAACAATTTCTTTGATTGCCTGAACTTTTCTAGAAGATAAAGAAAACAATCTTTGCGGTTTTATATGAGGATGGTTCAAACGACAAGCTTCAGTCAGCGATAGACATTACTTACACTGTGACATTGTTATGTCAGTTGGCTGTACTGTTGTTGCTAAGGACGCCCAGTATCTAGCGCAGTGGTTCTCAACCTTTTTTGGCCCGTGACCCCCTTCACCATATTTTCAGAACGTCATTCCCCCCCCCCCCTTTAGGTATTTCCTACCTAAAAATTTCCCCCGCCTCTGCACCTACACAGTATACGTAATAATGGAAGCTAAATTTAATAGCACATGCTAAAACAAGTCTAGACGTCCACATAAAACGTGATTTGTGGGTCTACTTACTTTATAAAATGAATTTTAGAAGGATGAGACGTACAGAACCGTAAAGTATGAAGGGAAAAGCAATATCAAGTAATCGGTTCTTGTATTAACGCGATCTTGAAATAATCGTCATTCCTACACCCTCCCCCTGGAAACCCTGGAATTCCCCCCTGGGGGGGGGGGGGGGAATTCCCCACCGAGTTGAGAACCACTGATCTAGCGGGTAGCATTATGGTGAAGACGAATCAAGTAATGTCAAAGTACAAGTAGAAGTATGAGTATACAGATGACTGTCCCACACCAGTGACATGCACAGAAGGGTAGCAGCCTTGGTATCTGTTTGTTTGATTGTTATAAGGCCAACTCACCTTGGACCCAATGGACCCAAGAAATAGTTCGCCTGATCAGAAATGCCTCTTATAAGAGTTCCAGCATATAGAAATGCATTTTCAATGTACAATACAATATTGTTCTTCACAACATAAATTCGTCACATCCGAGATCGCCTTAAGCGGTTTGCACTTCATATGATGTTCTTCTTTTTCATCTGCCTTTCATCTAACATTGCAATGAATGAATTACCACCAAATAAAAATATAAGTAGATTATGAGCTTTACTACAACACGATTACAAGAAACAAAATGGACGTTGCGGCTAAAGCCTTCGTCAGCACAGAACAAAACAACACAAACAGACACAAAACTAATCGAGGAACACTACACGAACATACAGAGGTTACTTATCTGAATCTTGCCTTGGTTGAATGAGTCTTGAGCGCTAAAGACGCATTCAACCAAGACAGGATTCAGATAAGTAACAGTTTTGTTTCTGCAGTTCCCCTTATTCTTATCAACCATCTAACATTGCAGCACAGGCAATCAGCCAACTGACGCCAAACCCTCTGAAGACTTGTTGCTGTTTGGTTAAATACTGCAGCTAACTTTGTGTTCAACTCACACCAACCTGTCTTAACTGCCTCTTACGATCAGCTTACGGTGTTGCCGTTCTTTGATTACAATGTGGGAATTAGGTAATACACGACCGTTAGCTTATGGTTGCCCAAGAACAATCATTTCCAATTATCGTTAGCGCTGATAATTATTTGCCGTTTCTCGCAACGTCTGTCGTTTCCGTGACTGTCAGCTTTCATATTTGTTTTTGTGTAATATTTTTATTTCATTCCATGCATTGCTCTCTGTCAAATGTTGATACCATCACAAGCACTATTTATTGTAGTGTTGGCATCTGTTTGCTCATGCAATCATTTATTATGTCCATGTTTGCTTTAATTAGTGTTATCAGATGTGAGTTCTTGGCATGTGGCTTCATTTATTTGAGTTACAGCAATCATCAAAATAAACCTCGCATGGTTTTTCTTGTCAAATATCCATATTTGGTGTGTCTGTCTGTCTGTCTGTCTGTCTGTCTGTCTGTCTGTCTGTCTGTCTGTCTGTCTGTCTGTCTGTCGTAAACAAAAACACTCACAATCCCCTAACAGATACTGCTATAATGTTTAAAAACTGCATGCTAGATAAAGTAACCCACTCACCTTGATACTCAGAACAACAAATGAAATGTTAAGACAAAAATGCCGATTCCATGACGTGGGTACAATTTGGGGATACGGTCTGGGCACATGTTTAGATCAACAGACTCTTGATGAGGGATGTGAGCAGTCTCATGCAGCACAGACAATGTCTGATGCCCATGTTATTGGTGGACCCCCGAACTGTGTTTTCCTTTTTTATCCTTTATCTACATTGCGGCATAGGCGGTCAACCAAGTGACCCCAAGCCCACCTACACTTAGTTATCCCGCCAACCAACTGACCCCAGGCCCTCCTACATTTAGTTATCCCGTCAACCAACTGACTCCAGGCCCTCCTACATTTAGTTATCCCGTCAACCAACTGACCCCAGGCCCTCCTACATTTAGTTATCCCGTCAACCAACTGACCCCAGACCCTCCTACACTTAGTTATCCCGTCAACCAACTGACCCCGGACCCTCCTAAACTTAGCTATCAACTAAATGACCCCAGGCCTTCCTACATTTAGTTATCCCTCAACTAACTGACCCCAGGCCTTCCTACATTTAGTTATCCCTCAACTAACTGACCCCAGGCCCTCCTACATTTAGTTATCCTGTCAACCAACTGACCCCAGGCCTTCCTACATTTAGTTATCCCGTCAACCAACTGACCCCAGGCCCTCCTACATTTAGTTATCCCGTCAACCAACTGACCCCAGACCCTCCTACACTTAGTTATCCCGTCAATCAACAGACCCCAGGCCCTCCTACATTTAGTTATCCCGTCAACCAACTGACCCCAGGCCCTCCTACATTTAGTTATCCCGTCAACCAACTGACTCCAGGCCCTCCTACATTTAGTTATCCCGTCAACCAACTGACCCCAGGCCCTCCTACATTTAGTTATCCCGTCAACCAACTGACCCCAGACCCTCCTACACTTAGTTATCCCGTCAACCAACTGACCCCGGACCCTCCTAAACTTAGCTATCAACTAAATGACCCCAGGCCTTCCTACATTTAGTTATCCCTCAACTAACTGACCCCAGGCCTTCCTACATTTAGTTATCCCTCAACTAACTGACCCCAGGCCCTCCTACATTTAGTTATCCTGTCAACCAACTGACCCCAGGCCTTCCTACATTTAGTTATCCCGTCAACCAACTGACCCCAGGCCCTCCTACATTTAGTTATCCCGTCAACCAACTGACCCCAGACCCTCCTACACTTAGTTATCCCGTCAATCAACAGACCCCAGGCCCTCCTACATTTAGTTATCCCGTTAACCAACTGACCCCAGGCCCTCCTACACTTAGTTATCCCGTCAACCAACTGACCTCAGGCCCTACTACATTTAGTTATCCCGTCAACCAACTGACCCCAGGCCCTCCTACACTTAGTTATCCCGTCAACCAACTGACCCCAGGCCCTCCTACATTTAGTTATCCCGTCAACCAACTGACTACAGGCCCTCTTACACTTAGTTATCCCGTCAACCAACTGACTACAGGCCCTCCTACACTTAGTTATCCCGTCAACCAACTGACCTCAGGCCCTCCTACACTTAGTTATCCCGTCAACCAACTGACCCCAGGCCCTCCTACACTTAGTTATCCCGTCAACCAACTGACCTCAGGCCCTCCTACATTTAGTTATCCCGTCAACCAACTGACCCCAGGCCCTCCTACATTTAGTTATCCCGTCAACCAACTGACCTCAGGCCCTCCTACACTTAGTTATCCCGTCAACTAACTGACCCCAGGCCCTCCTACATTTAGTTATCCCGTCAACCAACTGATCCCAGGCCCTCCTACATTTAGTTATCCCGTCAACCAGCTGATCCCAGGCCCTCCTACATTTAGTTATCCCGTCAACCAACTGACCTCAGGCCCTCCTACACTTAGTTATCCCGTCAACCAACTGACCTCAGACCCTCCTACATTTAGTTATCCCGTCAACCAACTGACCTCAGGCCCTCCTACACTTAGTTATCCCGTCAACCAACTGACCCCAGGCCTTCCTACATTTAGTTATCCCGTCAACCAACTGACCTCAAGCCCTCCTACACTTAGTTATCCCATGTAGCTCCGTCCACGTCCTCCCCATATTATTAATTTCTGTCTCTACTTCTCTTCTCCTTATTTTTCTGGTCTTCATCTCTTTCTTCTCCCTCTGGATTCCAGACAAAGAACTTTCTAAATACACTATTCTTGGGTGTTTTTTCTCAATGCATGTCATGTCCATAGCCAGTGTCTTGTCCTCGCCTCTTTAGTCACAGGTATTTGTCTAGTTCTCTGCGTGAGATCCAGACTGATGATTCTGTTTTGTTTCTTCTATTATACGCAGACACCAATTATTAGATGTTTACACTTTATTTATAATTGTTTGTGTTGTTCTCCATGTTTCGTATCAATACAGTAGTACTGATTTAACGTTAAAACTGAATAGTCTCAGTTTGGTCTTAAATTTAAATTTTTTTTTTTATTCCACAAATTTCTTAGTGCTATAAAAGCTTCTCTACTTGATTTATTCTCAATATCTTTGTCTTTTCCCTATGAATGTTTAAACCTAATTGTGTGTAGATGTCACTAGATGATGATGTGATGATGATGATGATGATGATGATGATGATGATGATGATGATGATGATGATGATGATGATGATGATACATGATGATGATGATGATGATGATATTAAGCATCCGTAGCTGGTAAAAATTATCAGAAAATGTACTAAAATAGCACGCTATAGCCGCTTCACTCAGACCTAGAAGTCTATACTGGATGCGTTAAGGCAAGGGCATATCAGCAAATACTAGGAAACCAAGAAGTGGGGAAAAGACACTTGCGTGGTTAGGACACACACACTGAGACAATCTGAGGACAATTTAACTATACACTCTCTTGTCTGGAACCCACAAGACAAACGATATCACAGGTGACGACCCCCCCCCCCCCTTCCCCCCTCCCTCCCCCAAACAAAAATAAAATAAAATAAAATCGAGAAGAGAATTAGAGATATTGCCAATATTGTTATGACATGATTGGAGCTGTAGTAGATTAGAACTGCTTGGTGTGGTTTGGTATGGGGACTCTACAACTGAGAGGGATAAAAAGCAGAAGAAATTAAGAAAATAACATTCAAGACAGTGTAATATTAGCAATAACATGTTGGTCACGCCTCAAGATTACCACAAGAAAACGGTGTTCCGCTGTAGTAGTAATATCACTACATACATTGGGGAAAGTAAGCTGAACTATTCTCGTTACATTGCTGACAAGCGTTATATTTCGAAGCAGTCACGTGTGAATCCTTCCATAATTAGACAGGTCCGTTTCTGCTGCTTTCGTCCGTTACATTTGTGTATTTAGGACAGTTTTTGGTATTTTGTATGTTTATAGCTGAGCTGCGATATTTACCTTGTCGGTGGAAACATCTGACCACATCACGGTATTTGTTGATAGGGCTAGCCATTTCTGGTTGTTTAGTAATATATTCCACGCCTTCAGTGTGGTCACGCCATCTGAGGTCATCCAGAATGCATGCGCCTTGCTAAACTCACTCGGAACAGCCTGCTACTTTAACTATTCAATATTAGATATAGCACTGCCATAAAGCATTCTGTGCATCCCGCAAGAGAAGGCAGGAATAAACATGCAAATTGTCGACATCCACGGAGTTTACATTAATGCAGAGCCATTCACGATGCCCTGATACTCACATTTCTCTAGAAATGTTCATGTTCTCCGCATGGCTGACTAAGCTTACTTCGTTATAATAGGCATCCATTCACCACTAGTTGTGTCCTTATAGCCAGTAAGTTGTAATCTATGCATTCATGGAGAGTGTCACCAACTGCGCTGTTAGATTCCAGGATTAGAGTCTTGGTGACTGACTTCTGCTCTCTGCTTTGATGTACACAAAGAGCATCGCGATCAAGGCCGTAACGTAAACAAATATTGGAAAAAAATATGCAGACCGGCACTTTTCCTCTCTTTCCCTGGAATGTGGACTTCTTTACATGCATACTTTGGGAACGACTGCGAAGTGTTCGTGGTATAATTTTCACCTCAGAAATTAAAGACAGCTGCAGCTTTCCGTCCAGTAACAAACCATGCATTTCTTGGTACAAAAATTAGTATTTTGCAACACCCAGTGCAACAAGTTGAAAGCATTCTTTGTCTTTCCCGTTGTGATCAATCTCTATGTGCTGCAAGACTGCTTCCCATGGCACCGATTCGTCACTTAGTAGAGCACGCAACTTACGGGCGTGTGAACAGGTTCGTAGTTTAGCCGGGCACGGACCTGAGGGTCATCATTAACTGATGATTTGGGAGTGGGTTGATAAGTGCTAGAGAGGTTGCGGGACAGACAGACAGACAGACAGACAGACAGACAGACAGACAGACAGACGGACGGACGGACGGGCGGGCGGGCGGCGTGCGGGCGGGCGGGCGGACGGACCAACGGACGGACGAACGGACGGACGGACGGAGGGTGGGAGAGACGGACGGACGGACGGACGGAGATAGACAGATAGATCCTATCTTCACTATACATACACTTAAAAGCATTGTAAAGCTCTCTCCATGAATGTACATAATGTCCCTACAATGTGTTTACTGTAAAAATGCGACAGTACGTTCTAAGACCATGATTATATTTTAAAGGAAATTAAACCAATTAATTCTCGTTAATGAATATATAATCATCCCTCCTTATATAATTAGCTCTGCCATCTTGTTTCTGATACACCTAAAACATAAATTCATGTATTTTGCTTACGAAATCAGGTAGCCAAATTTCCCTGCTTGATACACGGTGCGTACGTTCCACGTGTCAATTCTCAGACTTCACCTTCTACTTTTTCGGTTGGTATTGTCAAAATGCGTCCCTTCAAAAGAATTTGAGATTCATTCGTCATTATTAACTGCCTTATTCACTATAGGAATTGTCTCTTCCCTAAGCTTGTTTACATCAGGCTCATCTCCAGAGGGTTAAAAATTACCCGTATCGCTGTTTTCTTTTTGTTGTGGTCACATTACTGTCTTTGGGATACTACGTAGTGAGGTCTCAGTCTCTTTCACGATGACCAGTCCTTTTCACTAATAGTGTCTTGAACACTCATTGTGTTGCCAAAACCTCTGCTGTTTCACTTTCGAAGCCATTGAGCTATGTAGATTCGTCCGTTTCATTCACTGTCCCAGTCGTGTGTATACTATAGATGGACATTCCCAGTTTAGTAGGATAGTATCCCTACTTTACTCATATAGTTTAGCCAGTCAGCCAAAATTGCTGCCCGTGGTGTGGCCACAGTCGTACACAGCAGTATTTGTCGAGCCGTACATGCGCTAGGTAAAGAGATGGGAACCAAATAGGATCCTGGTCTATCTCTTGGGATAGGATCCTGGTCTACACCTTGTAAGAGTTGTATTATTTGGTTAAATGTGCACTATGTCGTTTTAGTTCCATCCTTCAACTCTTGTCATTGTGAGTATGAGTTGTATGATTTGGTTAAATCTGCATTGTAGTGCTTTTAATTTGATCATTCGTCTCTTATCGTTGTGAGTGTTTCCGAAAACAAAACACTTCACTCGCGTAGAAGAAAACAAGGGCAAATCTCCCACGTTGTATTCCTTAACCATTTCTCCACCAAGCAACTTACTATACGTTGATTGGATAGTGTTTCTTTCATACCTTCAGTTTACGACAGTTAATATTTGAGTCCATTCTGTCTAGTGATTACTATAATTCCTTCAGTTTTAGACGGCTAATATATATATGCCACTTCTACCCTATGTGTTATCTTAACTTCCATTAACCTCAGACAACGGAAACTTGTGTCCATTATGTCCTAGTTGCTATTTTGCATGTTATAAAGTAGATGTTACAATAACTCCCGCAGTCTCAGGCAGATGATACTTAATGCTCACTCTGACTTAGTTATTACCTCCAATGTATGTTACTGTAACCTCTCAATCTCAGACAGTTGACATGTGTGCCGACTCTGTCCTCGTTATTACTGTAATTCCCTCAGCCTCAAACAACTGATACTAGTGTCAGCTCTGCTCTATTTGTTATCTTAACTCATTTAGACTCAAACAACTAATACTAGCCCCAGTTCTGTTTTATTTATTATCTTAACTCCTCCAGTCTCAAACAACTGATACTAGTGCCGGCTGTGTTATATCTGTTACCTTAACTCATGCAGTCCCAGACAACTGATACTAGTGCCGGCTCTGTTCTATTTGTTATCGTAACTCATTCATCAAATAACTTATTCTAGCGTTAGCTGTGCTCTATTTGTTACCTTACTCCCTCAGTCTGAAACAACTTATTCTAGTGCTGCTGTGCTCTATTTGTTAACTTAACTCCATCAGTCTGAAACAACTTATTCTAGCATCAGCTCCGTTTTATTTGTTACCTTAACTCCTTCATTCTCAGACAATATATACTAGCGTCAGCTCTGGTATATTTGTTATCTTAACTCCCTCAGTCTCAGACAACTAATACAGGTGCTAGCTCTGTTCTATTTGTTACCTTAACTCCCTCAATCACAGACAACCAATACAAGTGCTAGCTATGTTCTATTTGTTACCTTAACTCCCTCAGTCTCAGACAACTAATACAAGTGCTTGCTCTGTTCTATTTGTTACCTTAACTCCCTCAGTCCCAAGACAACTAATACAAGTGCTTGCTCTGTTCTATTTGTTACCTTAACTCCCTCAGTCTCAGACAACTAATACAAGTGCTACCTCTGTTCTATTTGTTACCTTAACTCCCTCAGTGTTAAACAACTGATACTAGCGCCAGCTGTGTTCTGTTTGTTACCTTAACTCATTCAATCTCAGAAAGTTCATAGACCTGCCCATTCTATCTCACGGGTTGCTTTAACTCGCTCAGTCTCTGTCACGAGATCGCCATGGGTTAACCAGATAATGATAATACAGAAAGTTTGCTTAGCGCATATTTTCTAGGCCACAACAGTTGTACAAAATACAGATAGAACCCGTCAGATCCTAGTTACAATCAGATATCAGACAATCCCAGGTCGGGCAAAAATAGCAGCTGCAGATGTGTAGGGGAAGTGAGTGAGATGAATCTATACACCACTTTGACAGTTCATAAACAGGTCGGATTCAAGCCGGGAGAAAACAGTTCGTCTGTCATTTAGAGTTCCGGACATCAAGCGAAATGGCGGCTGGGGTTGTCACCACTCGACAGAAGATTGGCGGCTTGTTGTGGAAGCCCGTTGTTGGGAGCATACAGGAACTCGCTAGCTTGTTTTGGGTGTCAAAACAAGTGATGACAACTCTGATATTGATTGAGCCAGGGAAGATAGATTCCTGACAAGGGATGATCTGCCCAAAATAACACCTGTGTAGACATAAAGAATAACGTCACGTGACCAATTTTAGACGTTTGCCAAAAACCTGATTTGGGGACAATTAGTGTTGACCAAAATATGGATTAGGATTGACGTGTTTTGTTGGAGAGCTCTACAGTGTTAGATTAATTTAAAATTAACTAGCATGTGTCGTTATGGCAAAGTATAGCAGCCATCCAGGAATGAGGCGGGTTTGCCTAAGGTAGTTAATATAGTCTATTTAGGCCTAATTAATATAGGCAGTATTCTTGTTAAAACTATAGTTTGATGATTAGCACTGTTAGTTGAAAACTAGTTAGAGTAGTGAAGTGATAATTGGCTCTGCTAGGATGAATAGGATAGCGGGGTGATAATTGGAGAGATGTAAGATGGGTTGGGAGATGGGGAAAGTGTCCAATGGGGGGATCTTTCAGTGGGTTGCCCACTGAAGTTTTGCGCTCTGTTATTGGTCTTTCCTTGTCATCGCCTGATTCGGACGTAGGTGAGGAGCTAATATGCTCTATGACAGAGTTTAGTTAGCTGTTAAATAACTGAGCAAGGCAATAGGCTTACACTCAGCCGGTAGGATCAGTGACTAGTACTATCACCAGATGTGTTGTTTCTCTCACAGGTTCCCTACCAGCTACGAGCAAGCTCAACACTGGTTTAGAAAAGGTTCAACACCCATTTGAAAGAACCTCAGTTGAACGGTATAATATTTCTTACGGAACTTAAATAACGCTTGAAGGAAGATGGTTCACCTAAGATGGGTGATGATTGTTGATGCATCACACAGCATAAGAACATTGGTAACTAAACAAGAACATTAAAATATAATAGTCACATGGTGTGATATATTCTAGTGAAATAGTACAAAAGACTTGATACTTGAAACTAGATAGACACTAGTTAGGATCAAGTATATTAACAATAACAGTGATACCTAAGTACACACAACAACGGATTCGTACAATTTTTAGGACCGATAGGAACTTATGCGTAGTGTGCAACCGGTCCATGATCAGCTGTAATTTACAAACAGTATCTATTTCGGATGATCAGGAAGATGGATTACCAGGTAGCTACAGATGACAGTCGGTGTCCGGTAGGAGAGATACAGTACCGGGTGAGATGGACTTGTTCTGACTTAACGTGCTGTGGTGTGTCCTTGCAAGGATGAACTGACTATGTTATTATCTGAGGGTCCGATCCTACACACATTATAGAACACATCACACATTTTCTTCGCATACACGTCTCACGTACATTACACCTTTCTTTTAATAAATTAATCTGTATTAATTTTTAGAAGCAGCAGTTGTTGAATATGTTGCGTTGGGGAAGTATGAGAGGGGGCATAGTACGACAGTGAGAGTGATAGGAAAAGGTGTCCAGGGGCTGATGGAGTGTGTTGGACGGAAGCTGGTGGATTCTCCAGGTTATTGATAGGGGAAAAAAATATTATAATGTGGGAGTTGACTCCCCTCACTCCAGGGACGACACTTTAAAGGAAGACACGATAGTCTCAGACAACTGTTACTAATCTTTCTAGTTTTTTGTTTGTTTGTTTTTTTGACTCGCCATCAGACAGTTCTAACTTGTGCCTACTGTGTCCTAGTTGTTGCTTTCTATTGTATATATCCTAGTTGTTATTTTCCACTCTGTGCATCCTAGTTGTTATTTTCCACTGTATATATCCTAGTTATCTTCAACTGTGTATATCCTAGTTGTTATCTTCCACTGTGTTTATTCTAGTTGTTACTTTCAAAATTGTATATCATAGTTCTAACTTTAATTATCTCAGTCCCAGATTACTAATCCGAAGCATAATAAATATGTCAATGAAATACGGATACATAGAGCGTCACGGACTGGAGAGAATGGTGCTGCAGGGAATGCCCAGAGGCTCCGGCCGACACTCAACATTTTGAGGAGTTTTAACACATAATCAGACTTTTACTGTTACCATTAGTATTGAGATTATTCTTTGGGTTTTGAAGATGAGTACACAGCACGTATGTGAGTGTACCGAGCGCTGTGATGTCAGTTCGTAACTCAACTCAACTCAAATCAACTCAACCCTTGAGTCCATGATTTAAAAAGAGACAGTAACAACCTATGATACATTATTTTGCGTGTATTCTCACTTATGTCATTAGACTTTCATATCGCCAGCACCAGAAGAAAGACAGCATACCTTTCCTTGTTTTCTGTGCAGGCAAGATCGCATTTACGTTCGCACTCATTAACTATAATCATGTAATCTTCGCATTCGAGGCTTTACATGTGATCTTGGGCTGCCACTTGTAGCTCGCACTGATATTAATTATCTGGCTCGTTCTCGCTGTACACCGTTTTAACAGCTTCCATACACAAGGAGGTCCTGTATGTATCTGTGAATACAGTTGCCTATGTGTTTGTTGTTTTTAAACATAAATAAACAGTGAATGACATTATGCCTTTTGTCAATTTTTTTAAAATAGACAGTGTTTGTCTATTGATATCTAAAGATGAATACTACAAGATAGTGTTCGAAAACATTAAAACATTATGCTTATTTTGTAGCATTTTTAATTTTAGAATTTTCTGAACCTTGCATCAACGTGAATAGAATGTATATTTATTGAAACAATTTAAACGTACATTTATGGTTAATGAAAAAAAAAGTAATAAAATATTTGCTGCGCGTGATATAAGTGTACATATAATTATGTTCAGGCAGTACAGCAATGTTAAACATATTTCCTCGCTTTGTTTAAAACTCGCTTAGAATTGGATTATGGTTGTGAGTACTCACAGTTACATGGAGGCCTTAAGCTAATATTATTTTTTTTTTCGTTAACCCAGTTTCAACTCGAGCATAGTCCACACTGGGTTTATTTTCACGTGTGAGCCAATATCAGTCCAGTGTGGGCAATAGTTTCCCTGTCACCAGTGTCCCTCGCAATCATGCGAACATATTGCTTCTTTTGAAATACTTGTAATTGACATACCAAGTCAAGGACGAGAAGTCAACGATTAAGTCCAACTGACCGGCCGGACGAGTGTTTGACTTCCACGTTCATCGTCCGCTAACAGAGATAAATACTGGCAACATATTCCCCCACACATTTAGGTCTACATCACACATGTATGGCACGTTCCTGCTTCTGGGTATATTTTTTATGTGTTCAGCACTAAGCATATTTGTATATACAATAACTGTGGTATTTACGTGGTTAAACTCGTCTATTTAGAGTACATTGGAAGTGGTAATCCCCAGACAAGAAATATGTGGTCTCAACTGGCTTTCATAAAACTGTCTGTATGCTTTTCCCCTAATGTTCGCGTCTAGCCGAAAAATTAAATAATGTGAATACAAATAAGCGAGAATGGGGGACTTTTGTTGTTATGAGCCCACTGGGAGTGAGAATGCGTAACTCTGAAGCCTTTGGAATATTCTTTCCAGGAGAACTTAATTCTTTCGGTGTCAGAAAATTTCGATGCTAATACCCACATTGTGTTATTTGTCCTTCATGGGACGTTGCCATCAACCCCTTCCCCAAAGTTTGCCATTGCTTTCTGAACGAGAAGTCAATGTTAAAATTAAACTGGTTAGTTTAGGCTATGAATCCCATACCTCGATGTCAGCGCACCATAAGTTAAAGCTCAAGCACATTAATCGCCGCGCCCACGCAGACTTCTTGCAGACACCCAAAGGGAAGAAAATCTACAATTAAAACAGCAGGTGTGTAATTGCTTTCAGTGTGGCAACATATACGCGCCGTGTACACAACATACACCATACTGCATGTTACATTATCTAGCCAGAATTCTTCAGTATGCACAGATCAAGCATAAAATATATAGTAATATATCATTCATCATCATCATCATCTTCTTGCACTTCTGCCGTCAAGCGTCGTGGGGAGGAATAATTTGCCCTCCAGCGCCCGGTAGGCGGCACTTGATATTGTCAATCCGTGTGATTATACAATGTCTTTGATGTCGTCAATCCATTTTCTTCTTGGGTGTCCTCTTGGTCTCGTTGCAGATGATCTTTGATGTAAGGCCAGTGATGGTGGTTGTTGGTGTTTCATATATCATTGTTGTTGCATATACCCAATGTGTTGTTGGAAACATACAATTTGTTGTTGGATACACATAATGTGGTGTTGGAATTACACAATGTGGTGTTGGAGACACACAATGTGTTGTTGGAAACACCAAATGTGTTGTTGTAAACACCCAATGTGTTGTTGAATACATCCAGTGTGTTGTTGAATACATCCAATGTGTTGTTGGAAACACCCAATGTGTTGTTGAATACATCCAATGTGTTGTTGAATACATCCAATGTGTTGTTGAATACACCCAATGTGTTGATGAATACATCCAATGTGTTGTTGAATACATCCAATGTGTTTTTGGAAACACCCAATGTATTGTTGGAAACACCCAATGTGTTGTTGAATACATCCAATGTGTTGTTGAATACATCCAATGTGTTGTTGGAAACACCCAATGTGTTGTTGAATACATCCAATGTGTTGTTGAATACATCCAATGTGTTGTTGAATACATCCATTGTGCTGTTGAATACATCTTATGTGTTGTTGAATACCTCCGATGTGTTGTTGAATACACCCAATGTGTTGTTGAATACACCCAATGTGTTGTTGAATACACACAATGTGTTGTTGAATACATCCAATGTGTTGTTGAATACATCTAATGTGTTGTTGAATACATCCAATGTGTTGTTGAATACATCCAATGTGTTGTTGGAAACACCCAATGTGTTGTTGAATACATCCAATGTGTTGTTGAATACATCCAATGTGTTGTTGAATACATCCAATGTGTTGTTGAATACACCCAATGTGTTGATGAATACATCCAATGTGTTGTTGAATACATCCAATGTGTTTTTGGAAACACCCAATGTATTGCTGGAAACACCCAATGTGTTGTTGAATACATCCAATGTGTTGTTGAATACATCCAATGTGTTGTTGGAAACACCCAATGTGTTGTTGAATACATCCAATGTGTTGTTGAATACATCAAATGTGTTGTTGAATACATCCATTGTGTTGTTGAATACATCTTATGTGTTGTTGAATACCTCCGATGTGTTGTTGAATACACCCAATGTGTTGTTGAATACACCCAATGTGTTGTTGAATACACCAATTGTGTTGTTGAATACATCCAATGTGTTGTTGAATACATCCAATGTGTTGTTGAATACATCCAATGTGTTGTTGAATACATCCAATGTGTTGTTGGAAACACCCAATGTGTTGTTGAATACATCCAATGTGTTGTTGAATACATCCAATGTGTTGTTGAATACATCCATTGTGTTGTTGAATACATCTTATGTGTTGTTGAATACCTCCAATGTGTTGTTTAATACACCCAATGTGTTGTTGAATACACCCAATGTGTTGTTGAATACACCCAATGTGTTGTTGAATACATCTAATGTGTTGTTGAATACACCCAATGTGTTGTTGAATACATCCAATGTGTTGTTGAATACATCCAATGTGATGTTGAATACATCCAATGTGTTGTTAAATACACCCAATGTGTTGTTGGAAACACCCAATGTGTTGTTGGATACACCCAATGTGTTGTTGGAAACACCCAATGTGTTGTTGGATACACCCAATGTGTTGTTGGAAACACCCAATGTGTTGTTGGATACACCCAATGTGTTGTTGGAAACACCCAGTGTGTTGTTGGAAACACCCACTTATTTTGTGAATAGATCCAATCTGTTGTTGGATACACCCAATGTCTTGTTGAATACATCCGATGTGTTCTTGAATACACCCAATGTGTTGTTGGATACATACAATGTGTTGTTGGATACATACAATGTGTTGTTGGATACACACAATTCGTTGTTGGATACACTCTATGTTTTGCTGGATACACATGTGTTCCGTCGTTGAATACACACAGTGCGTTATTTGAAACAGAAAGAGTTAAAATGGTATGAATAATTCCGCCGAGACAAGAGAAAATAACTTCACTCCATTTATCCATGTGCACTTTCATCACTTTAGTATTGTTTATTTTTTTAACCCGTAGTGTGTCTCGCCTTTACATTTTTTTATTTCTCCAACGATCACTGCTATTTATCTATAGTCTTTGTTTCTTGTCTTCAACAATTCGTGCGTCTAACACAACGTTTACTTGTGTTTGTTTTCTCCAGCCATCGCTGCTGGTTCACCTAAAATCTTTGTTTATTATCTGCAACAATTAACGCTTCTCACCTTTAGTCTTATTTGTGTCTATGTGTGACTGTTGTTGTTTGCTGGTGATAGGTGCTTGTGACATTCTGTTTTGCTTGTTTTCTTGAACAAGTGCTACTTTGATCATGTTTCAAATGAATTCAACATTATAAATTCTACAAAGCATTTTAACACGTTTTTGTGTTTATGACTTCAACTAACAGCAATTTATTTGTAAACCTAATTTAGAAAGGGTAGACCGGTGTGTGTGTGTGTGTGTGTGTGTGTGTGTGTGTGTGTGTGTGTTTGTGTGTGTGTGTGTGTGTGCGTGTGTGTGTCGGGGGGGGGGGGGGGGGGAATCACCGATCCCGGAGTCGACAGGCGGCGGTGCTACCCGTCTGCAGCCGTACACGAAGAACCTAACTGCTGAAATCATCGGCCAAGGACACTCCGACTATCGGGAGAAAAGGTGGTGCAGTGGTCTGCATGCTTGCCTACCGGTCAGAGTGTTAGGATCTCCTTGGAGGCAGGAATGTTTCCTAATTGACATGGACTCCAAAGCCAAGCCAGCCTTGAATAGGGAAAAAAAATGAAGTAAAGGACCGTATTTTCACGACTTGCGGGATAGTGGGCATATGGCGTAAGTCGCGTATGTATATAACCAGCCGGCACTCAACGGGTGATAAGATCAATTGTCCGTAGTCTGCCTTTACTTTCAAGGCATTTCCTGATACTGTTTTAGGCTGTGTCGATCTAGAAATCCACTCCAATTTAAACATTCAGCTGGCCAACGAGCAAGTGTGGTAGCCACTGCACTATCTCAGCTCTCCAGCAAAAACATGGGTACTATGATATGTTCTGGTAAGTAAAGGTGTCCGGTCTGATATTTATAACATTACTCACTGAGTGCCGATTGTTCTATACAAATATGAGGCTAGCACCATATACCCAACACACCTTATGGCGTGGGAAAATGCCCTTCACTGACTCTTCTGTGGAGCAACGTGTTAGATATTTATAGTTCTTGGTTGTTTTGCTGACAGTTGTGTCCCCAGATATCTAATTATTTCACCTTGTCTTCTGTTAACGTCAATTAACGGCTATAAATGTCTTTCTTTATAGTTCAGGAGTACTCACCAAGTCAACAAATGTGACACCCAGAAACGATTTATATGCCCGTTGGATGTAAGATAAATACGTTGACGACAGCAACTGCAGTTTCGCGTCAAGATCAGACACGTTACAATAAGTCACTCGTGAAACACGATCGCTTTTCACAAATTACTGTCCCCAGGAGAAACCGATGGGTCTGTTTGTGTGACGCCGACAATGTCACGCACATTTTCAGTCATCAGACGCTTTGTTCCATTCAGGGAATTTATGGGAATTATATGTATATTCATCAACGCTGACTGTTAACTCTTAGAGGACACAGTTTAAGGTCAACAGATATAAAGATTCAACGCGATATAACACTGAAACCAAAGAGTAACAGCCAACCGTTTATGGTTACGATTATCACACTCATATATAACGTTTATTATGATTGTGAATATAACACTGATAGGGGGAGCCGTGATTGAGAAGAAATGGTGTTCGCATCAGGTTCAAAAGGTTCGTTCCCTGCTCGGGGCTGGGGTTATCATTTCAAGAATCATTGGTATCTAATGATATTGCGCTTCACCACTACCTCTGGGGTGGTGAGATCGAATATCTTGTCTTCTTTGATAAGGGCGAGAAATATGTTGTTCCTGCGTTAGTTTTATCCATTAAAATCCCCACGTCAGTTGGAAATGGCAAAGAGTAGGCTGTAAGGTGACCGCCCTGACAAAAGGAAATAAACCGTATTCATGGGTAGATACAGGCCGCTACCTTAGACGAAACGTGTCTTGAAGAAGCAAACATATCATAAATCATGCCAAAGCCGGACACAGACCTTGCAGGTGTGACGTACTCCCTCGAACGAAACAGGAACAAAAAACAGGAAGATAGCATCTATATATAGTGATTATTATGGTTACGTGTATAGCACTGATATATAACATGTATTATGACTGCGATTATAACACTGATATATAGCGTCTATTATGATAAAACTGATATATAACGTGTATTATGATTAGATATGTATAGAACCAATCGGCTCTCAACGGGTAATATGGCCAATAGTCCACCGTCTGCCTCTACTTCTCAACATATTTCCTGGTACTCTGTTAGGCTCTATTGGTCTAGGAGCTCACTTCAATTTTAACATTCTGCCTCCATTCCCAGCTTCCGGCCCATCCTCTAGCTTAGTGGCTAGAACGCCGGACTGCCATTCGGGAGACATGGGTTCCAATCTTCGGTAAGGTAAATGGATATTTTTTTCTGCCGGGAGAAAATAAGAAAAATAAACTCTAGTCTGCACAGTTCGAGGCGACTGCACTAGCCAAGTGACCTTAAATC